>JAJTJO010000216.1:2400000-3000000 GCA_024550625.1 Dendroctonus valens | reverse complement strand
CTTCATGGAAAACATCGATGTGGTGCTGTAGCAATATCTAGGCAAGTCCTTCTTACAGCAGCACATTGCTATACAGAAAACATGGTGGCTGTAGGCGGTTTCATTAATAACTATGAAGCTGATCCTCATAAGCAATACGTTAAAATAGAGGCTGGATACCTGCATCCAGATTACAAGAAATTGGGTCCTTACAGCCATGATATTGCTGTTCTGATATTAGAGAGACCAGGTACAAACAAACTGTTGCGTTTAAGGAATTAGAATATTGAAACGAATAAAACACAAAAAATACAAAAGTTAATATAAAAAAATGATTAATCAATAGTTTTGCTTTTGGTTCTAAAATTGATTTTTTAGAAAAAAAATATTTAGAGATTTTGCTCTTAACGACTATGAATCCTTCGAATAGAACTAGAGTTTTTATAGTAAATGCATTCATAAATAATGCTTTCTTTAGCAAAATTACACAAACCAATCGGACATGTTACTTGTTTGTAAGTAGGTAACTTAAAAATTGCAGCTGCGGCTTGTGCTCTTCATTACAATTTTGAAAAAATCAAAAATTTATTAGTTATTGCTTAAATTTAAAAAAATGTTTTAAAACAATTCTACAGTTAAATGTATACTTTTTTCTCTTGCTAACTTGTTCCTTTTCTTCGGGTGCTAAAATAACTTTGAATAACTTGCCTCATAATATTTCGGTTTGCAAAAAATCGTTCCTATTTCAAATTGATTTCAATTGAAAACTGCGAAATTTGATAAATTTTAATTTTTTTCAGTGCTTCTGACGATCTTATTTAAACCTGATTCAATCAAGTTCAAGGGAGCAACGACAGTTTTCCAATTTACCTATTAACCAAGTTATCCAGCAAATAGATTCACATTGATTTGCAAAGCTTTGAACAAATAATAAGTTTCGCCTCTTTTTCCATCCATACCAGATTTCAAGATATTTCAATTGTCTAATTCGTTGGGATTCACTCTCGACTCTTCGTAAAAATTATAAAATCGTTTGAATATTTATTGAAAAAAAAATTATTGAAAAAAAAAAACTAGAAAAAACTTAAGGAATTATTATTCCTTAAGGTTTTTAATAAGTAAGGATAACTATGGGAATAGCTTAAGGAAAAATAAGGTTTTAAAAAAACTGCTTCTGTGAATGCGAAAAGGAAAAATAACAGTTTTCTTCGAGGTTCAAAGTCTTGGTGTAGAAAAATGTTCATAGAAACTTTCGAAACACATTCTTCTCACTTACGAATAGCATATTGAGATAAGAACGATAAAAAAGACTGTATAAAGTTCAATATTCTCTTAGCTTGCGTCCTAGCTGTGTCATAGTAGTTTTTTATATTAAATATAAAGCTTTATTGTACTTTAAATATTGTAAGGATTTATTTAAACCCTGCTCATCTTGCAGGTTTTAAATTTAATGAACAAATGAAACCAGTGTGTTTACCGCACGATTCACCACAGGCCGGAACTTGGTGTGAAGTATCCGGATGGGGATCCCAAGATCCTAAAAGACCAGATAGACCATCAACGTTTTAAGGTCGGCTGCTGTTCCAATCTTATCGTTGGAAACCTGCAGAAAACGTGCCATTTATGGAGGTCGATATCAACCGATTCTAGATAATATGCTTTGTGCCGGTCACCTAAAGGTGAGTTACTAGAGGCAGCAACTGCTGATGCTTGAAAAATTAAACAGAATATTTTCTAGGAGGTATTGATGCATGTGGAGGAGACTCTGGAAGCCCACTGGTTTGCGAAATTCATGGAAAGTACGAGCTTGCCGGATTGGTGTCCTGGGGCGAGGGATGCGCGAAAAAATATCGTCCTGGGGTTTATACCAACGTGGCCAGTTTTTATACGTGGATCCGAGCCCTCGCTACAGAACATGCCTGACTGTATGAACTATTAAAGCGGACAAACGCGAGAAATTTCAGTCATTTATAGTATTTTTGTGCATCAACATATGAATACGCCAGATATTTTAGGACATTTTCATCACGCTCAGTGTGCAACTGCACAAGAAACACCAGACACCTTTAAGGACCAAAGCCATAAAGAAAAAACATTATATTTGATTTGGAAAACGCTAGTAAATACATCTAGTTTAACATAAACATGTATAATTGTCTTATTCTCCAGATGCAATTAGTTGTCGTATAGATTTGGTTTATTTGGAATGCCCGTATAGATTCATTCTGTCTGCGAATCTTTCCGCAAAAAAGTTTTTTACGATTTAGAATATTCTCGGCGACGAAGCATTGCCGCTTTAACTTTGTTATTTGAAATGAAATTCCCTGTATATATACCATTTTTCGACTCGACAACGATGAGAAAAATTCACTTTTTACCACTTTGAAATATAGTGTTAAATCGACTAATTTTACGCGACCCTGCATAATGCAGGAATAAACTTCTTATTAAATACTCGAAAACCGTTAGAGCTGGATACAGAAAGATCTTAGACAAAAACGATTCACAATTTAGTGCAAATCCTACAACGGTATTATATACAGAGCGTATCATTTCAAATAAAAAATGTGATGATATTTTTTGTGTATAAGCGTGTGAAAAAAATTGAATTTATTTGAAAATAAATGAAGCAAAAGCTTATACGAGTTTCCATCAACCATGATCCACCCGGTATATAAAAGAAAGTAAATATAAAATGTGTACAGGGTGGGCCACTAAGAGAGGTGGTCAGCCGTATCTCATTCAACTATTAGTCGTATCGATTAGGCATCAACTATTAGTCGTATCGATTTCGGGTAAAAAAATATATGAGTAAAGTGATCAAGAGAAATTGCTGGAAATTACTTTCAAGTTCGCAAAATGGCCGCTAGAGGACGAAACTGCACCAGTAAATTTTAAATACTGATTTTAAGCGGTTTAGGACAGGCTAAGGTAGGTTGAAAATACTTTCATTCTGTTCTTGACAGAATTTCACTTATTTTTTGTGGGAGTGTTATTGTTCTAGCCAGTCAAGTAAAGTGGTGAGGGAAAGTCAAATATTGGTTCAAAACGTTATGGATAGCTCCGTATTGGCTTAACCAAATTCAAAATGTTAATTCTAGTTAAAAAGCTCTTTATTTACATTAACTCATGCTATAAAATATTCGCCCTCATAATTGCCTCTTTGGCCGCGAGAGTGCGCGCTATCAAAGGTCGTCAAACTTTGTCGTTTTCCTTTAATTTTTTAAATATAATGATATATAATATTTAAGCTGCTTCGAAAGAGAACGACAAATGAAACAAAATAGCAAAACCGCATATCGATAAATTTTTTGCAACCGAAGATATAGCTAATTTTATAGCGAATACAGTTTATACCGTTTTAACGTCAAGTAGTCGTAATAACAAATGAATTTGTTTGACAATCTTCAGCAGGAAGTTGATCATCAAGGTCGATTTAGTGTCAATGTCTGATGAGGCATAATTGGGGGACAAATTATTGGTCCATTTATATTTGAACAGAAGCTAAATGGAAATATTTATTTAGACTTCTTACAAAACTAACTACCATTACTTTAGAAGACATACCGTTGCGAAAGCGAGTAAACATCCTAGATTTCATCTCCCACAGTTAATTTTGAGTTGTTAAAAATGGGTGTTGTAAAAATGTGTTGTTTAAATGTGGTTTGTAGTTCTGATTAACTTTTTTAAGATCAAATTTTGATATTGTCTAAAATAAAGGTACTTTACTCTTCGAAAAAAAATCATAATTTTTGACACACTTTCTATACGCCTGGAAACATTTAATGTTTTATAGTTGCATTTTAGGTTTTATAGCATGCAGAACTGAAGAATAACTTTATTTGTTAATATAATAATAGAAACGTTTTTCATATGGTTGTAAATTACGGAAGGAGACATACTTGTGTCTATAGCAAACGTTGTTTTAAAGCATTGTGGTCAAATATTGGGCTTAGAAGTTGTTCCGCAAGCAATTGTAGATGCCAAAGAAAATGCAACCATTAATAATATTACAAACAGCGAATTTTCGCGGGAAAAGCTGAAGATATCTTGGGCTCCGTTTGTTACAATTCAAAGTTTGAAGATGTGTTTGCCGTTGTAGATCCCTAGAGCTGGATTACGTAAGTACATATTACACATTTTGTACATATACTCCATGTTGGATTCTTAAAAACATTTGCTTTATAAAGGAAAGTTGCTGTAAATTAACAACAGCATATTTGAATGTCTTCTTTATCTTAAATCTGGAGCAGGCGCTGCCTGCAAAGTGGTACATAATATCTGTTTTTTACCTTTATATATCTATTTGATTACCCCTCAATATACATAATATAAAATTGTAAATGTTGATAAACAATGACAATTTTATCATGGTTACTTTATTACAGACCAAAAAGCAGTTCATCAGCTTTGAAAAATAAAAAAAATTAACCGACTAATCTACATTTCATGCAACCCAAAAATGGCTTCGAAGAATTTCGTAGATTTGGGACGCCGCGAGACGAAATATTTACAAGGAGACTGTTTTGTACCTGTTAAGGCAGTAGCCGTCGATTTGTTTCCTCATACGAATCATTGTGAATTAGTAATATTGTTTAAGAGGTAGGATTTGGTCACAAAGGAATTGCCTACTATTAACTGACTTGTCACTAAAACAATATATTTATTCCGCAATGATGTGTTTTGACGAAGGCATTGTATGACCATATTATTGAAATAATTAAATGAGACGCAATTAAATTATATTTGTATATTCTTTTTCCTGACTGTACTTTAATTCATTCCAACGTATTCCTGGGTTTTCAGTCAATTTTATTGTCACTAATTATGGTGTTATGTGATGAGCCCTGCGTTCGTCCCGGGTCTACCTATTGGACTCGTCAGTAAGGCTTAGGTAGACCCTGCCTTATACGCCGGACACCGGTTATACGCGTTCGGACGTAAATGAACCAAGTCGGCGTAGATCTTGTGCGGTGAGATGTTGGCAACCCGTGTTGCCGATGCTGCCACTCGTTCCATTCTGCTTTTTTCCCAAGCATCTATCTTCGTTTTTTATATTCTTTTTCCTGACTGTACTTTAATTCATTCCAATGTATTCCTGGGTTTTCAGTCAATTTTATTGTCACTAATTATGGTGTTATGTGATGAGCCCTGCGTTTCGTCCCGGTGTCTAGTGTGGTATATATATATGTATATATATATATATATATATATATATATATATATATATATATATATATATATATATATATCAAGATCCCAATGTAGATCCCAACAACGGGATCTACAGTTTATCGCCGGTTCCGAACGGCACTAGATGAGAGGGTTATTTAGCAGGATTACTCGTGGTAGTTGCTAGCTATTTTCCACGAGGTGGCCACAGCATAGCTCCGTAAAAATATATTCACTCACGGCATGGCCGAGGTTTTTTGAACCCGGGATCTCATGCATGGCAAGCAGATGGGTTCGCCACCACACCACTGCGTCCCTTGAGACATTATGGTGTGTGAATTGTATAATTATCATAGAAATACAATACCACAATGAATCATTAAATAGTAATCACATTTAATAAATACGCTATAATATTAAGGTGTTGCACTGGATAACTTAAGTAATATGACGTGTTCTGGATAACGTAACTGCAATTATTTAAAAAAAATGCTTACAGATTACTTACATGTAAAATCAGTTTTCGGTGCATTTCATTGCAGAAGTGATTTGTACTGTTAAGTTAAATCTTGCTTAATGGATACATTTTTCGTTGGACAAAAATAACGAACTAAATATTAGATAATTGCACTAGTGTAATAAATAAATATTTCTGAAATTTACTAGAATTTTAGGATTAAAACTTTAAAACTAGCAAATTAAGATAGGTCTCACTATTAAAGCATTAAAAGATATTATATGACCGGCTATTTATACTCTTTGAATTTCAAAGAGTTTGACGTCGGTGTCGTACCAAATTGGTGGATCCATGTTCCTGAAAAATCGAATTTAACAATACTAGTTAAAAGTTAATACTTTTTTCCAATAGTAGTAGTAGTAAACATCTTTATTTCTAAAAAAGGCTATCGACCTATAGGTCTTTCTGCCCTTTTTCCAATATTAATTATCAATATTTTAAACAAATTTGGCAGTAATTTTGTGGGTTTTCACTAATATAGTCAGATTGCAACTGCAGAGATTATTGGTACAATTTGTTGTTTCTAATAAACTTTCGCTTTGCTAATGTGCGATTTATAGTAACAGTAGTAGTAGTAAACATCTTTATTTCTAAAAAAAGGCTATCGACCTATCGGTCTTTCTGCCCTGTAGTAACATCATCTGTCTATGTAAATTAATTATCGTTCAGATAAACATAAAAATATATAAATATTTAAAGACTTTCAATGTGAACCAATTAAAATAAATAGTTACCTGAGATAAATAACACCCCACATGTAAGTCCTGAACCATGTGGTAGTACCAGAATTAGCTTGATATTTTCGAATCAGAATCGGATGGGGCACCGGCAACAGGCCTACTAAGGTGCCATGCTGGAGGAATTTTAAAATTTCACTTTCTTCAGTTAGTCCCCTAGAAATATAAAGAAAGCAAATAGATTAACTATTTATCGAATTGCCGAAGTCGAATTCCACATACTTATCGATGCAGATCTTTTCAACCTGGGGCACTAATACTTGTAAAAGTCTCATGATAGTTTGAAGGGGCAATTTACTCTTCCAGGAATGTACCCATTCGCCTGTAGGAACCCATTGACCACTAGGATGCTCATTTGACGAAGATACTCTCAAGCTGTTTCTCTGAATTGTTTAAAGTATGTTTTTAATTGAATAAATCAAAACGAAGTGGTTACTTATTTGCTAGAAAGAGATACATCCTTTTTAACTCACCGTATTAACAGATCTGGGAAAATTAGTCGGCGTATCTGGAATATCTGGCATTTGTTTTTTGCCCTCGGGTGATTTGTCCTATGATGTATTACGAAAAAATAGCAAATTTTTAAATTAGATTATAGAAAACTAATCATTGATAACATTTTTATCAGAAATATACCTCAACAGAACCGTTTCCTATTGAAACAGCGGTTGCAGTGGAACTATTTAAAGTTACAGCTGCCATTCCATTGGTCAATGGCTGCTCTGAAGGGGATGTGGCTGGATGAGCTGATTCTCTTTCAGTCATCTGCCCAATCTGGGGGGTATCTGGGAGAGTAGCCTTAAGATAAATATTTAGCCTCAATAATTATTCATTTATTCGATCGATTTTCGTTGCACTGAAATATTTCAATAATGCATGATATCAACTTACGTTTAATGTTCCTGGTTCTGCAGGTAAAGCAGGGCGAGAGCCTTCCATGACAATTTCCGACACATTCTCACTGCTAATTGAAGTACGTAGTTTTGCGTATTTGGTTTTTCTGTTGATTGATTTAGCTATTGTTCCATAGTCGCTTGGTAGGTTGGCTAAACTATGAAACACCTACAATATGTTATGTTCGCTTTATGTAGTTTGGTAATCGTTTAACCTGCTTATCTGTCTTTTCCTTATAATAGTATAAACTAAGTTAGAATTTCCATCAAACTGGTACTGGATGATATTATTGAAAATTTCCAGCAGAAAAAATATCAAATGGTGATTTTGTGGTGACGAGAATAGGAACCAGTGGGTACTAAAAGCCTCCAAAAGATGCAATAGTTTAGTGCTCGCCACCATGGAGAGCGTCTTTAAGTAAGGAGATACTGAAAAAGAACGACTAAATAAATAACTTTGGCTTAAACCTTTACTCTCAAGCTGCGTACCGTTGACTAGAATCGTTAATAAGCAATCAAAGAGAGGTTGCAGTCTTTGATGTCCAGTGGTGATTATTTTATGGAAAACAATTACAAGCAGATCGGCGTGTGTTCCTGTAAATACTGGAATATCCAGAGGAACTGTAGCAGTGTAGGGCTTATTTAATCGCACGCCCAAGTTTCGTTCACCCGAGAGGAGCAGTAATATGAACACACCAATATGCATTAAACCAACTCGTGCTGAAATTAAGGTGCAAAATTATGAATAGATTGAAGAAGATTATGAAAAGATGAATAGAGAAAAAAAACTTAAACTAATAAGCATAGCTCGTTCGCCGTATGTACTTACATTGGTCCGCTCTAGAGTCATTAAGATGATACAGAATCGGTACCAAAATGTCCAATACATCACTACTTTTCAAGACAAAATACAGGAATTTCTAAAATTTAATTCACCTATTATTGTCTAATTCCTTAGTTAGCCTGCTGTTATTACCTTATTATAATCGCACATTTTCCAGAAAAACACCAACTGCTCCTGATGAAAATGTACTTTCTTAGTAGAATTTGGTAGGTACGTTTGCACTAAGGGATTGTTCAATAACCTTGTCACTCCACATAAAATGAAATGAAAATATTCGTCTCGGTGGATCCGCGAGAGATAGTTTATGAACAAATTGTCTGGAATTGTTGCCTATAAATGAACGGGATTAACAAAATTACATCAACCAAACGTGGTGGGATTTTTACATCTTCTGATTCGGCAGGAGTCGAAGAACTGGTGTCATGATCCAAAGTTACAATTAGAATTTGCAGCGCAGCTTCTACTAAAGGCTCCAGAGAGTCATTAAACAGCAAGTGATTGTACGGAACTCCTAAAACAACTGGATCGTATGCACACACAGTGTTTAGAAGAGATGTGAACATTGGTAATGCATGCCGATTTTCAGCGGATGTTAAATGCCTGAAAAAAAAAACGATTAATTTGAATACTTACAAATATTTTTTCTTTCAAATATTAAAAACCGTAATGTACAGGGTGGGCCACTAAGAGAGGGGGTCGGCCGTATCTCACAAACTATTAGTCGTATCGATTTCGAGTAAAAAATTATATGAGTAAAGTGACCAAGACTAATTGCTGGAAATTACTTTCAAGTTCCCAAAATGGCCGCTATAGGACGAAATTGCACCATTCAATTTTAAATACTGATTTTAAGCGGTTTAGTACAGGCTAAGTTCAAATATTGGTCGAAAACGTTATGGATAGCTCCGTATTGGCTTAACAAAATTAAAAATTTTAATTCTGGTTAAAAAGTTCTTTATTTACTTTAACTCATGCTATAAAATATTCGCCCTCATGATGGCCTCTTTGGCAGCGAGAGTGCGCGTTATCAAAGGTCGTCAAACGTTGTCGTTTTCCTTCAATTTTTTAAATCTAAGGATATATAATATTTAAGCTGCTTAGAAAGAGAACGACAAATGAAACAAAATAGTGAAAACGGCATATCGATAATTTTTTTGCAACCAAAGATATAGCTAATTCTATAGCGAATACAGTTTATTCCGTTTTAACGTCCAGTATTCGTAATAACAAATACATTTGTTTGACAATCTTCAGCAGGAAGTTGATCATCAAGGTCGAGTTAGTGTCAATGTCTGATGCGGCATAATTGGGGGACAAATTACTGGTCCATTTATATTTGAACAGCAGCTAAATGGAAATATGTATTTAGACTTTTTACAAAACTAACTACCATTACTTTTAGAAGACATACCGTTGCGAAAGCGAGTAAACATGTTTTTTCAACAAGACGGGGCCCTGCTCATTTCTCGGTAAATGTCCGTCGATTTTTAGACAACGCTTATCGCGATAGATGAATAGGACGAGGCAGTTTATTCCCGTGGCCAGCTAGGTCACCCGATCTTACGCGTATTGACTTTTATTTGTGGGGGAGAATAAAAGAGATTGTTTACCAAACCAGACCAACTTCCAAACAAGACCTAATAAGCGAAATTAAGGGTGTAATTCATCACATTCTTGTCGCAGAAGTAGAGAGTGCTGTTTTACCTACGAGAAACAGGCTTGAGCAATGCATTGCTTGAAATGACCGAAAACATTTTGAGCATCTAACCAGGTTTTAATCCCAATGGTGTATTTCATCCGCAGGAATACTCATAATGCGTGAAATATAGCAATCGTTAATTATCAGGACTAATAATTGCCATGTATTATTATAATATCATTCTTATTGTCAAATTGTTTATATCTTCGGTTGCAATAAATATATTGGTGTTCGGTTTTCACTATTTTGCTTCATTTTTTATCCTCTTTCTTCCATTTAAAAAATTTAAGAAAAACGAAAAAGTTTGACGACCTTTTATAACGAGCCCTCTGGCGGCCAAAGTGGCAATCATATGGTCGAATATTTTACAGCAGGTGTTAAGGTAAATAAAGAGCTTTTCAACTGAAGTTTAAGCGTTGAATTTTGTTAAGCCAACAAGGAGCTATCAATAAGTTTTTGAACCATTATTTGGCCTTCCCCCACCACTTTATTTGACTAGCTAGAACAATGAGACTCCAACAAAAAATAAGTTAAATTCTCTCAGGAATAGGACTAAAGTATTTTCAACATACTTTAGCTTATCCGAAACCTCAAAAAATCCGTATTTAAAATTTACTGTTGCAATTTCGCCCTCTAGCGGCCATTTTGCGAATTTTAAAGTCATTTCCAGCAATTTCCCGTGGTCTCTTTATTCATATTATTTTTTACCTGAAATCGATACGACTGATGGTTTGTGAGATACGGCCGAGCACCTCTCTTAGTGGCCCACCCTGTACATTCCTGAAAGAGAAAGGAAAGTGCAAGATAACGGTATCATATAAAAACAATCAACTTGTCCCTTAAACCGCCCAATATACATTCTACCAAATTTGTATGTATATTTTACTTTCTACTGACAACACAATGCATAAAAAGCCTAATTATCACAGCTAATTAAAATAAAAAATTGTTTGTCAAGCGTGTACAGTACGTGTAGATGGAAGAAACAAATCAATTTCAAATTCAATTCAGAAATTTTAGGAAAAACTAAAACCAGCATCAACAAAGAAACGTAAAATTAATAAACGTGCCTTCATTTTATTAAGTTAAAAGGACTGCGTAGCATCATGTTAATTTAATCGAAGAAATACATAGAAAACTATAAAAAAAAATCTGAAGTGAACACACCTAAATTATAATTTTAACTTGAAAATAAAGTTTTTAAGCAATAAAATTAAAATCAAAGTTATATTTGTGTCAACAACGAAATATCCCGAGCAAACTAACCCAAACAGTCACCAGGTAATTTTCTTTGCCAACAACCCTAAATTTTTATGCAAAATAAATAAATAAACCTTGTTGAAAATACAAGTAAGGACAAATCACGATTAGAACCTGATCAGACGATCGTTTTGCCTTAAATAAAAGCATTTGCCAGTATACAGGGTTATTCACGCTATACGGCGCGGAAGATTGTGGCCGAACCGTTTGATTTTTAAAAAGTATTATTTTATGAATTGGCAGACGCCTACCGGGCGCACATTTTAAAAATATTTTTGTAATGTACAGGGTGTCCCAAAAGCCTTAAAAGTATCAAAGTTATGTTTTTTTAAATGGAATACCCTGTATATTATTGCATTTTTGGATTCTCTGAGCAAAATAAGTGTCTGTTTTAATAAGGTTTATAATACCTAAATCGCAAGGCTTTTTAAATAATACGAATTTAATCAAAATCTAATCTAATTTTCAACCTGTCAAATACTTTAGAAGTATTTCAAGTTATGTGAGCGTAATTTATAGTGAAGTGAAACAAAATGTATATTTTATATCCCAATGATAAAAAACTTACCATGTATATACAGGGTGTCCACAAATTTAAGCTAATCAATAAGAACTTTAAGTGGCTATAACTTGATTAATTTAAGTACAACCCTATATTCCTTTAACTTACCAGGAAATGCAATTTTAATTACCTATCGAATTGTATTAGGATGTTAATAGCTAAGTTTTTGCCTTTTTTATAAAATACGCCAAATAATCGTCCTGTGCACCATTTGGTGTTGTTTAATTTATGATTCCAATGTATCTAAGTTGCCTATGGCATTTACACATGTCAAAGCATTTATTTTATTGTGTTGCTTAGTGAAAATGAAGAGTTATCCAAAAGAAGAGCGTTTTGACATGATTTTCACCCTTGGAGAATGTCATAAAAATTGTTTTATTGGCCTCATGAGTTTATGCTCAAAGTTCTGCAAGAAATCATCCTAAGCCATCCGTTTTTAAGCGCATTATTACAGCAGTTTGAGGAATGTGGGAGTGTCAATTAAAAAAAAAACCCATTACAAGGAAATCTGTCACTGAAGAGGAAGGAAATGTGTTCACGGTAATTGGTTTCAGTTATCGAAAATCCCAATATTAGTCAAATTCTAATATCCAAAGTACTAACATTAGTCAATCAAATATTTCCCAGAATTATTAAAAAAGCACAACTTTACTCTTATAAAATTCAGCTTTGCCAAGAACTTTATGGAAATGATTTTGAAAACGAACTGAGTTTTGCATGTGGCTGTTAGATAAAATGGCAGAAAATGAAAAGTTTTTTGATAATGTGTTTATTTAGTGATGAATGTACTTTTAAAACAATTGTCTCATGAATAGACACAACTTTCATTATTATTCTGATACGAATCCGCACGAATACAGAGTCATGAAAAATCAAATATGTAGTCAGGTAATGTGCGGGGTGGAATACTGGGCCCCATATTTATTTGGACCCTATTTTTCTGAAGGACATCTAAATGGTTTGATGTTTCTCCAGTTTCTAATAAGCCATCTTTCAGTATTATTAGAAGAAAGCCCTTTAAATTTAGAACCAACATGTGGTTTCAATTGGATGCAGCTCCGCCTCATGATCATTGCGAAGTTCGGCAATTTTTAAATCCCAACTTTCAAAACAGGTGGATTGGCAGAAATGGATTTCAAAATTGGCTCCCCAGATCTCCGGACTTAACTCCATAGATTTCTTTTTGTGGGGGGTACATAAATAGAATGTTCTACCATACGCTTCCGAGAACTTCACACGATTTGAAAATACGCATAAGAGACGGTTTAAAAACTGTAACTCCGCAAATGTTGTCCAGAGTTAGCAGTGGTTTTGAAAAAAGAATTTACAAGTGTCTGGAAATGAACGGTCAACATTTCGAAACATTTCTTATAAATAATTTTCCTTTGTTTTATGTTATTGTTGATATGTTTTTAGAGCTTTTAGTTAAAAAAACACCAAATGGTACCCAGAACGATTATTTGGCGTATTTTATTAAAAGGCAAAAACTTAGCTTAATATCCTAATACCGTTCGATAGGTAATTAAAAATTGCATTTCCTGATAAGTTAAAAAATATGGGGTTGTATTTAAATTAATCAAGTTATAGACACTTAAAGTTCCTTATTTTATTAGTTTAAATTTGTGGTCAAACCTGTATAACATTGTTAAGTTTTTTTATCATTGGGATATAAAATATGATTTCTTGTTACACTTCACTACAAATTACGCTTACATAACTTAAATAAATCTAAGGTTTTGACACATGAAAATTATATTACATTTTGATAAAATTCGGATTATTTAAAAAACCGTAAGGTTAGGTATTATAAACCTTATTAAAACAAACACTTATTTTGCTCAGAGAATCTAAAATGCAATAATATAAGGGTATTTCATTTAAAAAAACACAACTTTGATACTTTTAGGGCTTTGGGACACCCTGTACATTACAAAATATTTTTTAAATGTGCTCCCGGTAGGAGTCTGTGGATTCATCAAATAATACTTTGTCAAAATCAAACGGTTTACCCGCAACTTCCGTGCCGTATAGCGTGAATACCCTATATATGTAGATATATCAAAAACACATTGAAGAAAAGGTACAATTTAAGCTTCCGAAGTTACTTTAGTAATGTCTCTATCCAAAGTTAAATGACAAATTGTGAACGCCCATGGGGACATTTTCCAAGTTTATTTTCCAGAAACTTACCATCTACTGCAACCAAGAAGATTGAAAAACATTCCGGCACACTCTAAGCACATTTTTCTAAACTCTGAAATTTACCTATCCACCCAACAAAAGACTTCTGGAGTTCTCGATCAAAAAAAAACGTTTCTGTTATCACATTATTTACTGGCGGTGCACATTTGCTTGTGTTTATTTAATTAAAATTTGAACGAACCGGTTTTCCGCATATTATAAACAACAATTTATTTCAAAATTTCTGGGTTTCAGTCAATTTTATTGTTTATTATTTAAATTGTTACAAAATTGGTAACATTTTAAATAATAAACAATAAAATTGACTGAAACCCAGGAAATTTTGAAATAAATTGAAGTACAGTCAGGAAAATATACACAACAATGCATAAACAACAATGCGATACATAATTCGCATTGGCTTTCTAATGGGAGAATAATGAATTTGGAACAATTTAAGGGTCCATTTGGACACAAACTGTTTTAAAAAATCCTTGACAAAACGCATAAGCTCTAATGTCTTATACAACCAACACAGTCATACCTTATTTCTATAAACTGGAAATAATACATCATGATAAAAATATTTTATGTAAAATATGAAATTAAAAAATTACAATAGAAAACGTGACAAAATGCTGTCATTAAAAGACAAGAATTTTAAGGGAAAAAAACCGAGCAAAAACTCATTGATTATTTATATTTACTTTACATCTCCTCTATCATCAGAAATTCGATTGGGAATGTAAATGTAAAGTCGATTTATTATATTCAAGATTCGGAACGATGTTGGTGTTTTCAGTTGCAGTTTTTGAACTTTTCTCGGTAGTTTTTTTGATTATTTTTGAGTTTAGTTGAAGGTGAGACCTCGAAAGATTAGCCAAAACGGTCGCAAAAACTGAAATTGAAACCACACTATTTAACGAAGGCAAATTTATTCGAAAACACTTCCTAATAATTATGCCAAAGAGTACCAGAGGGTTATATTATATAGTCTTTAATTATTTTTATGCCTTTAAGATGCGAGCCACGCCCTTCCGTACTTTTAAATCCTTCGAAGTCGCCTGACGCGCGGACGGATAAGAACTCCCATTAATGTGACAGGTCAAGTCAACAATTACAGTTTATTCTGTCAAATAGTTGTGTATATTAATTGTCTTTTAACAAAATTAGATTTTAAAATATTTAAAGTTCTTTAAATCTCAATAAACTGATCTCAGCATGAGCAGTCGTAGGTATAACGAGGGACAGCAGCAGCAGTAGTAGCAGCTCTAATGGTAATTCTTTAAAGTGTAGGGGTTATTTTTAAACCCACCTCCTAGGTATATGATTTCGAATCAGCAATCTTTATGCATGACTATTTGCCGTTCTCATCTAATAGATATTTAAATTTTGTCAGTGTTTATTAGGGGAGCAGCGAAAGATCCAGGTCAAGATCACCTTTAGGGGAGCGCACAGTTCCATCCAAAATAAACCGCAAATATAGGCCTAGCAGCAAAGAACCGACTGAAAAAATATGAGCATTCAAATGAAACTCAATGCCAGCAAGCCTGATCCGGCTACTAAACCAAAACTCAGTGTAGCTGCTGCATTTAGTCAAGACAGCGATGATGAACCTGAAGAAATGCCCCCAGAAGCCAAAATGAGAATGCGAAATATTGGGAGGTTAAGATTGAAGCAAAAGCGACATAGAAAACATGCACGTATTTGCACTTTCCTCAATAAGCAACCATGTGCGTCTGACAAAAAGGAAAGAATTGTTGAAATATTTATGATACAAAAAACCATTTATATTTTGTTCGAAGCATGTGCGTTAAAGGATATCCGTATCTTGTATCATATTATTCAGTATATTTTATTTTTCTATGTATTGTTATATAGAAACACACCAACTTCATCTGGACCAAATTCATTCGGCAAAACAAAGCATGGATTCTCAGATGCTAAAAGATATTCGAAAAGAACTTAAAGGAGGGCGATGGAAGCTGCAAGAGCTGATGATTAAATAATTAAGACTAGTTAAATTAATTTTTTACTGTCAAGTATGTACTTAAGCGGCGTAGTAGTTTAAACGCTTACATATAGGTTTAAATTTTTTTTTAGTTTAAAAAAGTTATTTGTGAGTATAGTCGTAAATTGACACCTGATGGGGTGCTTTCTACTCAACGGAACAGTGTTTAGTTTTACTGTTTTAGCAAATTAACTTCGGTTTTATGATCTGGATTACCTATTACCGAACGATTTTTCGACGAAAATTAATATTTGGTTGATGATGACCAAAAGGGAAGAATGGGAATAATTGTTTCAAACGTAGATATATTTAGTAATACACACATCAAACGAAAGAATACATTTAATTTGGACGTAAAATGTTTGTTAGTATAGCCGTCGAACCCTAAAATATTGACAAAAACATGTATGTATAGAAAGTAGGTAAATGTTATTGAGAAATAATAAAATGTTAATAAGGAAAAGATTAAAGAAAGTTTGAAAATTAATCTAAGTTCTTTGGTCAGATGATTTCGAATAAGGCTAATTAAAAAAATCACTCCTACTAAGCATATAAGGTAACAGTCAAAGTACAGATCAGGTTGGTTGTTAGTCATAGTCCAGAGTCCTGAGTCCGCATTAATAGTCATTAAAGTAACACATGCAACGAGTACTTAAATATAGTTATCCTTAAACTCCTTATCAGCACATGACACAGATCTACAAGTATGAAAAAAGCTAATTGCAAATCTTCAGTTCAAATTTCCAAAACACGATGATCCTACAGAACTTTACATAGTTGCTCCTTCAGTCGGCATTGGCATAAAACGGGAAAGTCTGCGTACCATCCGAAAGAGCCATTTTCTCCCGTATGAGCCCCAAAATCGACCACATCATTGCGATCGCCTGCTACTTTGCCTCTGTTGTCTGCTTGAAGCTACTGGCTCTTCTTCAGATTTTCCAGTGGGATACCCAGCTGCCCAAGCACTTAGGCATGCAAGGGCATACAAAACGAGCAACATCTAAAAGAAATTAAATTATTATAAATTACACAATTTAAAGGATCTTTAACAAAAATAATGTACTTACATATTTCATATTGGAATACTCAACCTTTAGCTAAATTTTTGAAACAACTAGTCCCTGATTGTTGGTGGTCCTATTTATATGGAGACAAAATCGCTTTCACACAATTCATATAACAGCAAATCGTACAATTTAGTTGTAAAAAATCGATTTATTTACTTGCTTATTTGAAAGCAACAAGCCGAACAAGAAATGATACGGTTGTTTCGAAATTTAGAAACCAACCAACGAAAAAATTAATGTTTGAAAATAAAAACAATTTTACGCTTGAATGTCTCCGTAAGACATGCATATTTTCAAATGCGCAAATTTAAAATAGCCGCCTTTAGTGAACCGGAAATCTCACATAATGCCAACAGAACAAAGTTAAAATTCCTCAAATGGACTGCATTTCATTTCGCTACTTCCTCGTTCAGCCAGTCTTTTCGCGCTGACAGTTTTGATAGGAGAACAACATGGTAAGTTTTTGGGATTTTTTCCTTTTAAAGAATTTATTTATATGATTTTCTATGAGAATTGAACCCTCACATTGCTGTCTACCTGTCCAATTGCATTAAACATCATTTGCGTGCAAGTTTACTCAAGGAACGCTTGCTCGTAACTTAACCACTCAAAATGGAGTCGTGTGGCATGCTTTTCTGTTCTTTCATTCAAGTTTTTTCTAAATTTATAGATATAATAATTGTTAAATTGTTTGTGTCAGACTTGCAAACGTAGAAACGGTGGACGTGCTAAGCACGGCAAGGGGTCACGTGAAACCTGTTCGTTGCACCAACTGTGCTAGATGTGTCCCAAAAGACAAAGCTATAAAGAAATTTGTCATCAGGAACATCGTCGAAGCAGCGGCTGTAAGGGATATTACGGAGGCTTCAGTCTACACCCGTAAGTTAAAGTTGAAATTTAAGCAGTCTCATTCAATCTATGGGATTTAAGCGTGAACCTTAAGGGGGTGTGGGATTAAAAATTATGCGTTTTTCATGTAAGCCCCATTGGAAATTTATCACCATTTATCCAAACCAATAGACATATGTGTTTTCATTAATTAAATGTTTCATATCTTTAGGTATAAAGCCCAAAATATCTGAAATTTTGAAACGGTATTTTTTACATGGTCTCATTAAGTGGACAATCTCCGAGATAGAACACAGCCAGTATAATATTTTTATTTATTGCAGAATACTTGCTCCCTAAACTCTATGCCAAACTTCACTACTGTGTATCTTGTGCAATTCACAGTAAAGTAGTCCGTAACAGAAGCAAGGAGGACAGGAGAATCAGAACTCCACCTCAGCGGAACTTCCTGGTGGAAGAGACCAAAACAGGCAACAAAATGCCCCCAGAAAGTGAGATGTTATTTTCACGATAAGCGTAATAAACGTTGGCTAAGAAATTTGTTGTTTTTTTTTAAACATGTTTGCTTCAAAACTAAACATACAGTTAAAGAACTTTGGTATGGAACGGAAATGTAAGTGTTTTTACACGCATTGGTGTATATTTCTTAATTGAACATTTCCGTCATTAGCTGAACAAATTTAAAATGCCTTCAAGTACAAATATGCGATATTGATTTACCAAATCTCTATCTGCAAAATCGCAAATTTTCATTCTAGCCATTGTTACGTTAATGGATATAATATACGCTTTGTGCAGTTGGATGTCCAAACATTACATGACTTAATGGTTCGGTAATATGTGGAATGAAAAAAACATTGTCCCATACATTGAAATTCACATCGTAACTTACGATGGAATAATGAGTATTTTATTGTATACAACTGATGGTACATGATATGATGGTAATGGTAACATTTTATAGCCTTCTTTATTTTCAAATTATTACATTCATAGATAAACAAACGGCATTGTAAGTCTTTTCTCATAATACTGATAACGAAAGCATTATATGCTTCTATATATTTGATTAGGCTAATACTACAAAACTGAAATATTATTTATAGCACATTTATTAGCAAATAGTACGAAAGAACTGGAACGTTTTTTAACTTGTCTTAGTGGGTGAATTACGACGATTTTCTCAGTTCTTTGATGCCAGATTACTCTAAACAGAAAAATCATTTGGTACTAGAATTAATTATTTTGTTATACGTTGATGGTGAGAATATCCCAGGTTTGGAATGTTTTTTCTTAGGAAGATAACACAATGGAAGGAAGACAAGTCTAATTCTGGCGCGATACCCATATATTAATTAGAGACCGTAAAAAAGTATCTTTATTTATCTGGTTATCGCTTTTCGATATAAATTTTGTATCGCGTAGTAAACTCATTTGTTTACCGCATTTTATTATAAAGTATCCTTTGGTACCGTTTGGCTCCTTAAATATTCAATTTGGAACTTTCACTGTCTAAATAACGAAATTCCTGGACTGTAAAAGCTGAATATAGCATGTTATATGAAAAATATGGACATTAACACCTCTTACTGATACCAGGGACATTCACATCAACCTCAGAGATATGCTGTATACATATAAAAATTGTATTCCAAATTCATGATTTAATAGACAGCCTATTATTTATAAAAATAACGTTTTTACTAGATTTTTAACTAATATTCCTTATTTTTCATTTTATTATCTGAAAACAAAACTAAAATCACAAAAATACAGACACGAATTCTGTGTGAAGACTAAGTCTGATCATGTCTTTCAATTCCCTATTTACCATGCAAGACTAATGCTTACAGTATATATTATATTGAAATGAATAATTTTTAATTACGGGATAGTAATTGTTTAGTCGAAATGCATGTAGGTATTTGTTTGGTCTAAAATATTCCAATCACAATATGGTTTTAAAATTACTTAACAAGTATAGTGCTCTATAAATTTATAATTCAATCTTACTAATTCACTAACTTATAACAAAACTAACATTAGTATGATTGACTATATAAAAGTCCAATGTATGTTTGTTTCTAAATATCAAATCGCATTAAATATACCTATAAAATGCAATAAAATCAACTGAAGTGAATAAAACGTTTGCTAATTAGTTGTTGCTTTCATACTGTTTTAGGCTGCGATTCTTCATTTTCGACATAATGTAACTAAGCAGTTACTAATACTCGTCAATTCCGCCTATCAATTATTCGAAACTGATTTAGAATTCATTGTCAGATCAGATTCAGATTATCAGAAAACAAATTTCGCACTTCCGTATCAGATTTTTGAAACCAGCATAATTCTAATATGTACAGTGTATAAAAAATATTTAAAAATATCTTTGACATAAAATTTAACTTGCGCTCAAGACGATATTTTTCAATAAAATATTAACCGAAAATCGGAATAGGAGGAAAATATGTTGCTAATGATATGCTAAATGGTTTCAATGTTTTATATAGGGTGTTTGATAAGTTGGGGAATTTCTTGCAAAAGGCGATAGTGCCACTAATTTGGTCTCCATATAGGGTCTCAAGTTTGAATTAAAAGAGCAAAATTATTGAAATTCTGGAGAATGCGCGGAATTGTAGAATAAAGTATTTAATAAAATTCTTTACCTGAATGCTCTAAAATTACTATTTTTCACAACTGCACGCTTACTTTTAAAATCTAGAACTAGCAGCAATTGAAATTTGACGGTTTATAACAAACGCATGAATCGGAAAGCTTTGAAATTTATTGATGTTATTACTGATATTTACCTACTTTGTAAATGTTAGTCTAAAAATGAATGATCTTCTCTGGTAAATGGCTTTGCTACGCAAAGGCAGTTGCCAGAAAGTGAATGTTTTTCGCGCAATTGACTTTGATTAAACTGAAAACAAGTGGGTTTTTCGGGTTTTAGGCCGTCGTTCGGTAGAATTTCTTCTTGACGTTTCGCAAGCACGTGTGGCTTGCATCTTCAGAAGTGGTTTGCTTGAACGCTTACATCATCAGAACAGTGTAAGCGTTCAAGCAAACCACTTCTGAAGATGCAAGCCACACGTGCTTGCGAAACGTCAAGAAGAAATTCTACCGAACGACGGCCTAAAAACCCGAAAAACCCACTGTTTCAAGGAATGGCCTCGAAAGTCCTATCTCTTTTGATTAAAACTGCTTCAGCATTAATATGAGACATGCAGGCAGCAACTTGAATTTCTCACAATCTATACCAGACACTTAAATCTAAAAAAGCTGTAAATATCATTTACATCACAGCACATTTTAATAATCGGAATGGAGAAAATATTGTACAGAATAAAAAAAAAACAGTAATTGTTCAGAGAAAGTGTTGCATAGATTATAGTAGCATGAATAGCCTGCAATAAGAAATACATCGACTTACCAGACACCCAGTATTTACAGAATGTATCAGCATTGAAGTGACAAAGGTATAGGAAAATTCATCTTAACGAACTACGGAAGAAAGTTTCTTTAAAAAATAAACACGGGTTTGCAAGAGCTTCGTCGCCGAGGGTACAGGGTGCTAACATAAAAAAATAATTCGAAAAGGAGAAATAACGATGCTTAAGTACAAGATGCGGCCCTACAATAGGTTCCTTTTCTATACATCCGTGAAGCAGAAAAACTTCTATCAAAAATTCACATTTCTCCGTGAAACTGGGCGAGCAGATGTATGACAATTGTTGCAAACCCATGTAAATGTGAACTATTTTCCAGATTTTTCGCACTCCAACTTTGAAACACTCTGTATAATTAAATACAAAATGTGTATTGCGCTTAGAAAAAACAGCGGTTGATCTAAACAAACTACCTACCTAGTTAAAAAATAGAATCCACATCTCTATTGGCCTTTATTAGTACATAGGCCAAGGTATTTTGCGAAATAAAATGCCCAATAAAAATGTAAAAAAATGGGCGCCCCCAATACACTATTGATACATTTATTATGTAATCATGACGCAACCATACATTAATAGAATCACATGCCTTTCATATTTGGATTTCCAAAAAGAACCTAAAATACGCGTACATTTCCACTTATTAACTATTGCAACGACTTGCGCTTCAAATATTCATTATGAAATATTTATATGGCACAATGTGCATATTTATGGTCGCCATCCCATAATCACTTTCTTGAATGGCACAAAAATCCATGGTAGGGCTCACTAAAATTCAACAATAACCCGTAATGTAAATTAATAATGTATGAAAAGTACTGAAAACTGCCGGGAAACGCTTCCCCACAAATAATTCAGGCAACTTACCACTGAAAGTATCTTCTGCCCGCCATAAGTTCCATCGCTAAGTCCCTCAGGAAAACTCAACTGCAACGCCCACAAAATGCTCTTGACTGGGCATTACTACCGGGCCTACATACCTAACCCGACCACCTCTAACTTACCTTCGGAAGTGATAACTTTGACCCAGTTTTCCGGTTTTAAATCCCGAGGAAGTCTGGGCAGGAATGGTTGCCACCCTTGAGGAGGAAGCGTTATCCCGAGTCGGTTCTGGAGCTGATGCTCTACGTGGAGGCATCCTTCGACCATCTCTGGAAGGATTATTGGAATTGTTGTTGGTGTAGATAAAAAAGATAAACATTTCCTTACCCATACGACATGGATCTTTGGAAGTCACAAAACAATCTATGGACCTTCTTAGGTAAACTTCCGCTTCATCCACCAAAGAATCAGTGCTATCTCCACTGTCTACAGTGGACCAATCAGATCGCAATTCAGGCAAAGATCCGTTAGCAAACGAACCTTCGAAACATTTAAAATCAATTAAGCTGTTAAGGAAGTAGTAAAAGTGCCTACTTTTGCAGGGTGCTTTTTAACAGAGCCCCTCCTTGAAGGTGAGACTGGTGCGGAGCACCTTCGTGAAGGTGCTGGAGGCGACAAAGGATAAGTGCTGCTGTAACGAGATGGTGTCCGGCGAGATTCACTTGGAGTGGCTGTCGTTGCTGACCAAGCAAATTTATTTGACTAAAATGGTTACATTTCTATCAGAGAACTTGAGGATTTATTTATATCTGATATTTTTACCATACAACTGGGGGAATATAAATCTGTCGCCTTTAAAAATTGACCATAACTAGTTACGGTTGGCGGTTTTAAACATCCAGGGCCAGACAAATGGTCAGCAGATCGGGATAATTCTGGAACCATGCTAGTAAAACCAATGTCCGATAACAGAACCCTTCTGGCTTCGACCGTTTTTTCAGACAATCTCAATCTGGACCCCGGTAATGGATACTTGGAGGGTAAAGTAGTAAAGGTGTCACCATTTTTGCCTAAAATCCAAATACTTTTAAAATACATAAATCCGTAACTAGGTTGGCCTGCAAGTTCGCGAACACTTGCGGCTCGAATTTTCGACTTTTATTTATCAATTTTATAATATATTACATTTTAGTCGCAGTTTCCCGAAACTAATAAAATGTGTACAGGATGTTTACATACCACCACACTTTTAAGATTGGTAGGGCACGTTAAGACTAGCATTTTTTGTTTTGCAAACATGTTCCCGAAAAGAAAAACGCAAAAAATAGTTTTTTTTTTAATATCTAAAAACTCTTCAGACGAGGTTTATGCAAGTTTGACTCTTGTGTTTCTAACTCACTAAAATTTAGGTGTTGATTGGATCAAATACAGTTAATACCGTATTCCCAAGAGCGTGTTCACAGTAATCAACCTTTCGACCAATTAAGGTAAAATGTATTAAAAATGTAATGATACATAATAATTTCTTCTATTAATAAATGAATCAATCAATTTTTTACTGATTTGAAGGACAATGCTACACAAATTTTATCGCGTTTCTTAAATATTCCTTACTTTTGACTGAATATTTTCTCAATCGATAATTCGATTTGAATATTTTTTCTATCGAATAATATCTCTATTATTGGACAAAATTTGAGTTAAAAGACATGCAATAAACATATTGTACAGGCTGTGGTCAAAGTTTAAATCCGTCCGCGAGCAATATCGGGTAGCTCAGACAGAAAAAGTCTATACAGTGTTATACGCCTCATGCCTTCTGAGTAAGTTAAGTTAAGAGTAAGAATCTTTAATCGCTTGTTTATCTTGAGCCATTCGAGAGATGTTCATTTTTTTATGGCCTGTGACATATTCCGCACGAAATTTAAAGAGAACTGTGAAACTCTGTTCGTTTTGGTACGAATGTAACTCCATAAGAAGTAAACAATATCTTAATTAGGGTTAAAAACAAGAACAATTTATCTTTGTAAAATGTACTTTTACCTTTTGTGAACTTGTAAGGAAATGTTGTTCGCACAGCCTTTTCGCCAGAAATTTTTTTCGCAAATAAAAAAGTTTTGGCAAATTCCTCGCAGATAAATGCGGCCGGTCATAAAAAACTGAATATCTCTCGAATGGTTCTTGATAAACAGACGATTAAAGATCGAAACTACCCAGAAAACATGAGGCTATAATATCGTATACCTTTTTTCTCTGTGGGATACCCCATATTGCCCCGAGAAAGATTAAACTTTGCCCAGAAAGCATAACAGTGTTTAAACACCTTGTAGTTGTACTGTTCATTTAGTAGTAGTAGTAAACATCTTTATTTCTAAAAAAGGCTATCGACCTATCGGTCTTTCTGCCCTTGTTTAATACATGTAGTCTTAATCTAAATAAAAAACAAATATGAAAATTATCTTATTCTAGGTTAACAATATTATTAAATAAAATTCCAATGACAAGAAAAAATTATTTTTTGTCCACTAGTCAGTTGCGTTTGTAAGTGTTCGAGTAGCGTTGATCTAGGGAAACGGAAGCGGGATTGTCTGGTTGGTCTTGTAAGACAAAGGGGATTCAGTATGGTCCAGTTGTAGGGGTTTGTTTGTCCATTTTGTCTATAGATGTATGAGTCTTTCCGAGATCTTTGTCATGTCTGTTCATTTAATTTTTGTTGTTTATCTAATAACTTGAATTTTGTCCAAGAATGATTCGATAAAAAAATATTCAAATCAGACTGCCGACTGAGAAAATATCACGGTCAAAAGTTAGGGAATATTACGTAGTGCATAATACGGAAAATTTTCAAAAATTTTTGAAATTTTTTTTTTAATTTCGTTGAAATCGTCTGAGGAGTCTTCTATATTTTTTGCAACCAATTTTCCCAATAACCTCTAGAAGTTTGTGGGAATATTTAAGAAACACGCTGCAAGTCACTGAAATTTAGAGGTCTTTTGGTCTTTCCATAGGGTTGATGAGCCCACAAGTTTTTAATCTTTTGAAAAATTATCATAAAACGAAATTTCGTCTATCAATAAATCAATAAGTCAGTTTCTTCTCGCAATCGAAGATTAATACGGAAAATTATCAAGTACATTTTTTTATTTATTCGGTTACTTTTTAAAAAATACCAAGTTATTCCTTGAGCACGCCCCTGGAATCACGGTGCCGATGCAATTGATCCAAAAGGTCCCTAATCTGGTTAGCAACAAAATGAAAAAAAATCTACTTAATTAAAATTGTCTCAGAAAACTTTAACGTTTTTTTACACCAAATTCCCAACACCCCTTGAAGTTGGTCGGTATTTAAAGAAACACCCTGTATGTGAACAATGTAGTCTACCTTATTGCCTATACTACTTTCAGACCTCCATGCAGACCCAGGTAATGCTGATATATCGGTCTGAGCACCAGATTCGCGTCTTATTGCATTAGAGTGAGTTAAAATAGGTCTACATTTTCGCGAACTCAAACCTTAGCTACTGCATCCCTACAAAAAAAAATGCTGATGAAGAAAACCGTATGCACCAAAAAATGCAACCCACCTATGCGATACAGGTCTATACTGAATAGGATTCGGACAGTATTCCTTCTCGATCCTATATATTCAACTTCGTGAATTCCACATTTGGAAATATCCGTTTCCACAATACGCACCCTTTCTTCGAACCTATCGAAGCTTTCATCCTTTTCCAAGGATTTGTTTCAAAACTGGAATCCTGATAAGAGCAGAAGCTTTTTAAGCTTTTCTCGTGATTAATCGAATTGTCCGATCGCGAATTAAAAATCGAATTATCCCGTTTAGCTTCAAACGAGGACTGATGGTAATTAGTTTGCTCTGGATTACTGTCGTCGTTGAAAACATCGTCATCCAGCTCCCGATCCGAGACCTGGTCCAGGTCACTCAAAGGGAAATTTAAAAGATTCGAATTCGATTCCCTGGTATCAATCGGAACAAGTTCTTCCTTGAAATCTTGATCTTTTGTATCATCAGTGGTAAAATTAGCTCAATATCGTCTACTTCCTGGTCCAAGTCATTCTGTGGACTCATCAACTGTTCTTCATAACGATTCTGGGATGCTTCCTCAGAATTTTCTCTTGAAAAACTCATTGTATCATCGGGATTTTCTTAAATGTGAATTCTCGTTAACTTGCACTCAATTCGAAAAACTCAGAGTCTTTTTAAATGAAAATGATTTATCTAGAGGGTATTTTAATACTGTTAAGCTTTCCAATGACCTGGAGGCATTATTAGATGTCTTTCTTGCCTTAATGGAGATTCTAGTTTGTAGCTGACTTGCTTTTTTCCTGGAGGACTGCTTTACGCTTTCTGTGGGGGAAATAATTGTTACATTCTTAGATTTATGTGGCTTAATAGTCGATCTACTATTCAAATAATTGGTAGTTTCTTGCTCTTTCTTAATTCCCAACAAAGACTCACATTCAGCTTCTAGGTATATATCAGAATCAGTTTGGCAATCAGTGTTTTTTTTCTCTTCAACCACAAAATGATTTACATCCTCAACAGGACAAAATATGTCTCCAAATTTCGGGAATTCTTCATCAATTTTTGGCGTCTCCAAGTCAGTATCGACAATTTTCTGTCTCAAAACATGATTTTCAATTGACAAAGCATGTATAACTTCCTCAACCGATTCAACTGGCCAGGCTTTCGTTTTGAGCTTTAAAATTTGATTTTTACTCTCCTCGAGAGCGGCTCGAAGTGCGACTATGGTCTGATGCAGCGCCCTCACTGTATCCAATCCTCCACTTTGAGAAACTGCACCCCCAAAATCCATTTTAAATCCTTTACATCCATGCTGTAGCGCTTCTAATGGAATTACGGACTTTACTGTACAATGTTCTAAGGAACCATAATGATCGAGTTCGCACTAATTGAGTTTACGAGGGGATTAAGTGGCACACTGGCGCTATGGAAGTTATGAAATGAAATTACTAAACTGGTTACAGATGGGAAAACGTTGCAGTTTAAGCAATTTTTATTTACTTAAAAGCTTGTAATATTCGGAAATAAATTTTAACGCTCAATCGAGAGTTACTTTTTTAATTTTGAAATTTTTGAAATTGAAACCTTTTATGAGTTTTGCATCATTTTACATTTGTATTAGCACGATATATGAGTATAAATCGGAAGCATCTTGAGCTGGTGGCACCTTGGATATGACCATTTTTAGCTAAATCGACCTCCTCCGGGCTTCAAACATCCTTATACTTTTATTCCTAAAATAGATCTACTCATTCGATCAACACGTTAAATAAATAATTTCTCGCCAGAAATTTTATGAAGGACAAACGTGGTTTTTTTGCTGGTGAAATCGACTGAACGGGAATACGGGAATGTGTGACCTTTAAATTCAGAAATGGATTTGTCCTCATGTAGGCATCCGTATGCAAAATTACGGCTGCTCTCATAAGCTTAAAAGCTTTGCTATATTCGACACATTTTAGGCGTTTCGAAGCAAAGTAAACAAAGTTAATACGCACAAACAATCCATTTAAATACATATACATGGAGTTTACCAAACGCATGACAAACAAAAGATAATTCCATGGCTTATTTGGTTCTAAGCTGTTATGTTTGAAAGATTCACACAATTAAAAATCCATTGTGTTAGCAAAAAAAATACGTCCAAAAAAACTGTTCAAAATGTCTCAAAATGACCTCAGCTTGAGGGGAAGAAATCCCACCGTCTCAAAAATCGGACAATTGTTGGATTCAACATAAAAAGGGAAGATTTTTTTGGAAGATTACAGTAGAAAATTAATAATACATCCGATGCTTTCATATTAGCCTGATGGTGCAATTTTAAAAAGGTTCTTTTAGATGAAGAAATTTCACTTTCTGGTGATAAAATGTTTATTGTTGAATTTTCTTGCCCTGGATCTTCGAGACAAATCGACTACATCACTAGAATGTCTGAACAATCAACTTTTGCACTTAAGCCAAGTACTCCCTATTGACCTTCCTTTTACCTTTGATTTGTTGAAGAATTATCGAATTTAATATCTTGATCCTCATCCCCAACTTAACATTTGTGAAATAATTTATACATTTATCATTTCGAAAAATCGTGGTCGACAAGTAATTTCCTTAATGCTCTAATCATGCACAATGATGGGTTGTCTTTTATGTCCTTAATGGGTATTAAGAGATGGCTTTTGCTGGAATAAAAAGGTATCTTAATGACTTCATTTGGGCTAATGAAGTTTTCAAGAACACCATTCAGTTTTTTTTTAAAACAGATATTTTTATTTGAGTTTTATACAATTTTGCACGATAATGTACAGGGTATAGGTATCCAAAAACTCGGGAAACGTTTGAATCTCGAAAAATACGCTTTGCCGGAAAGCAGAAAGTCTAACTTAAAATAAAACAAACTGTTGAAGTTGAAGAAAAAATCTTGAGTTTAAAGGCTGTACTTTTGCGCTTTTACTTTCTTTATGTTGTGCTTCTTCCTCTTTCGTTTTGTTTTAGCTTTTAAGTACATAAGTAGGTACATATTTTCGTGAACGTTAATAAAATCAGTCGATTTTATGAATCGCAAAAATCAAATCAGGTTCGCTCGATTATGGCTTGGACGTGTTGGCTGGACAAATTGTTATTAAAAATTAACCAAGGAATGAAAATTGTGATTTAAAAACCCATTCGGTTGCGCATAGCAGGAAAAATATAAAAAATAAACGTTTTCAAATTTGCATTGTATTTTTTTGAACACTTCGTTATTTTTTTTCAATTCATTTTTAACTCAGCACTTGTTTACCTTCTGTGGGATAAGGTAAAAGTGAAAGCAAAGATCAATGTTCCTGTTATGCATATACAAAAAACACGGAAAAAGAAAGGGGTTTTAAAAAAATCCCTTTCAAAAGAAAAATTGTGTATATAGAAAAATAATAAGACATACGCAGCCGAACTTTACACTTCAGATATTCTGTACTTTTTCTCTATACGTAGGCTTAATCTCGGCCCTAATCCTCATATTAAGTCGATGTACTTCTGAGTGACTCATTCAAAATTAATACCCTTTTAAGCCAGGCATTTCAACACAGGGCGATTGTTCAATATTCGTGTTTTTCATGCTTTTTTAAGTTGCGGCTTTTGTAAGTTTTGCAAAATAGTCCCGGTTAACAACTGTATTTAATCGCATCAGCTCTAATATAAAGCACAAATGCTTAATAAACAAGAAAACCATGTTTTTTGGATAAACATTGTAATGAACAAGATTTGCTTTAAACTGAATTGTTTTTCCCATTTAACTACCACTTCAAATAACACTTTTGAACAGCCACATGTTTCCCATGGGCAAAAACTCACCCTGTATGTGTTTAATTTTAAGCACTGCCTTCGACTAACTTTGAAACGTATGTGAAACACTACACTGAAAATGAGTTTAGGTGTAATGATTGCGATTGGCACAAGTCGACGACGCGTTCGGTAAAAGAACCTGGAAACGCGATAAACAAACCAATTAACATGGTTTACACTGCCCTATACATAAATTAGGAATATTTCAAACATTTGCCCAATCAATACTCTAGCACTGGCAAGGGGTCTGATTTTTATCAACCCCGGGAATATTGGAGACGACCAGCCGACGTACTGCGCATTGACTGTGTCTTTTCGAAACACTTTAAAATCGATCCTTAGGGAGAACAACGTTTGTCTTGGCTAGAAAAATTTGCAGACTTGAAATGATAAATCGGCCTTATTTTTCATAATTTCAGTCATTGGATTTGACCGACAAAAGGCCAATTATGGGTCATCTGCTTTAGAAACTTTTTTGAGCTTCCGGAAAAAGCCGCAAGTTCAGTCATACACCTAAAGAATTGGTGTTTTACTGAAATATCAGTTCAGATTTCAGAGTAAATAGTATCTAGAATAATCTAAATAGTAAATAGATACTATTTACTCTAAGGTTGAGATTAAGGGTAGCGCGACTAGTTCAAATTTCCCGCCAAGTTCTACAGCTGACCATCAAAATGAACGTCAAGTTTGAGGTTATATGCATTCAAAACTAACCAAAACATTGCGTAAAATTACTATAAAAACATGTTTTCATATAGCGTTTCCAGAAGAATTAATCAAGTTTCAAAGGTGTTTGTTAGGTACAAAAACCCTCCAAATCACTGGGTATGTCTAGCCTGGTTTCATTATGTTTTTTAAGATAACTCTGCTGCTTTGTTGATGACATCCCTCCAAGATTCATGTTTCTTTACACTATTATTTAATATCAGTAGGCAACAGTAGCTATTTATACAGTTATAAACTATACAGCTGCCTTAAAATACCAGAAGATCGCAATTGCAAATATCGTTGCAATTCTCAATAGAAAATGTTTACACTTTATCGCAGCAGAAAGCGTTGAACTTGCGGAGAATGAAAATCTATCATATCTAGATTAGCAAATTGTCCGCAGATGCTTTCTTTCATGCCATTTGATTTATTTCAAAATTGATTTTAAATGGGTAATTTTCTAGTTCATCAGGCTCTCGCGTTCAAAGCTAACAAGTTGCTCACTCATAAATAATACCTGCCCACTAATAACGTCTTTCTTTAGGGGTGTTTTGTGTGGAAATGCGGTTTTCAATCACTTTCCTCTTTATTGAAATTCACTGTTTTTCATAAGATAACAAAGGACGATACTGTCTTCTTTTGGCAAGTGCTAAATGCGCTTATATAATTTATTTTGCGCATTGAATATACGCCCACAAAGAAATTCCCTTTGCAAAATATGTCTTTGCTTCCCTCCATAAAACTAGAAAATTACCTTTAGAAGTAGTAATTTATCAAACCACAAAGTTGCAAAAAAACACTTTAAACATTTTTCCAAAATTCAAAAGAAATTTGCCTCTTTCTAAGAGTTCTCGACTGGCAAAAACATTCCAGATCTTGAGGTTTTCAGAATATTCTAATATTCTTTCTGGTTGGTCCCACTGTAGAATAAACGACATAATTTTCTAATAAATTGATGCTACTGCATTACAAATTTGCATGTTTTTAGTAGGAAAACTAATTCTTCAAAATGTGCATCAGAATAAAAGGTGTGCTCACTTTAATACCAGATTTATGTTCATGAAAATCAAGCTAAGTGACTTATTTTCTTACGCAGACGACACGGCACTTATTGTACATGACAAAACTACTGAGAGAGCAGCGCAAAGACTCCAAACTCTAACAAACAACACAATGACATGGTTTTATAAATGGAGACTAACACCAAACGCGTCAAAAAACCAACTTCTGCTCACAAACCACAGACTCAACGCTGACTCCCCTACAATAACTGCAGACGGCCAAACGACACAACCAAAAAACGACGTAAAATACCTTGGAAGCACAATTGACAACAAAACTTAAATTCACTAACACATAACGAAACATCAGGGCAGAAACAATAAAGAGAACAAAACACTTCCGATCACTAACCTACAAAGACAGAGGAATTAAGCACAAACACCGCCACCAAAATATATAAAAGCTATTTGTAGACCCTTGCTAGACTTTGGACATATACTCATGACCAACGGAACAGAAAGGACAAAACGTTATACACAAACAACAGAACAAATTGCACTAAGACTAATAACACGAATAAGACACCCCAAAACCCACTACACCAACCACCCCCACCCAACTACTATACGAACGCACAAACATGACAAAGATCTCGGAAAGACCTCATACAGCTACAGACAAAATGGACAAACAACCCCTACAACTGGACCATACTGAATCCCCTTTGTCTTACAAGACCAACCAGACAATCCCGCTTCGTTTCCCTACATTAACGCTACTCGAACACCTTACAAACGCAACGGACTAGTGACAATAAAATAATTTCTTCTTGCCCACTGAAATTTTATTATTTAATAATATTGTTAACCTAGAATAAGAGAATTTTCATATTTGTTTTTTATTTAGATTAAGACTGCATGTATTAAACAAGGGCAGAAAGACAGATAGGTCGATAGCCTTTTTTAGAAATAAAGATGTTTACTACTACTTTCTTACTTACGCATAAAAAGAATTACTAAAACGTGGCTAAACTTGGAATGTAATTGAAATTTTCAAATATATATTTAATAACAACGGAATCAAGAAAGTACCATTGTAAGTTAAATCACCAATTGGGCGACTGTTAAATTAAACATTTTTGATTATATTTTTATATATATAATACATTAAACAAAATTGTCTCCTTCATAGCTGAATTCCGAGATACACAAACGTTTCAATTATCCATTTCGTGTTTCAATCCTCATACTTTGAGGCAACAAAAAGAGTAAATCCGCAATGAACACTATTGTCATTTACAAAAACGGAATGTATTTAAATTTGAGAAAGCCCTTGAAATAAATTAATGCCATTTTTCCAGCCTTGCAGAGCTAACAACAATAAAACCTCATACTTTTGTAACAAAAATTTGCTTTTCAGTTTATCCAGGGCGTGGACACAGGCACGTCTATGAACAATTTTAATTTAATGGAGAATACGCCTTTGATTTTTCATGCAATACAATTTTATTGTTCAGTTCCCGTTCAAAGGGCAAGGGCAAAATCTTCTCACTTATTTTTTGTACGACGAGTAGAAAACATCGATTTATTACACAGCGTAATCGAGATTCTATTAAAAACTTGACTTCCCTAAATAAAAGGTTACCACCTGCAGGTATATTTTTTAATCTGTAATTTAAAATGTGTATTTAAACCATAGCCTTCAATGTGTGCGTTTTTTATGTGCTTTTTTAGCTCTAGATCGCTACGTAAGCGTTGCATTATAATATATGAAGAAAAACTATATAAAAGCACATTCTAAAACGTACTGTAAGAAACGTAGCGAGTTACGAAACAACTTTTGGAGGAGATGCGAGCATTTTAGCTACGCTTTGCAGCATATAATAAATACTTACGTTAAATCTTTCATATAGTCATGAAGTGATAAGAAATCCGCAAAATGTCTACTAAAAATTTACAAAAATATGATAATATTCCAGAAACAAATAGAATTACTCATTAAAAATTTTAAATTATTATTTTTATATTGCATAATTTTGACACATTTTTAAATGCGAAATTATAAGAGACGTTGGTTTAGAAAATTGTTGCCCTCTGAGATCCCAAGCGAACCAGTTTCATTTTGTACTGTTTTTATGTTATAACACACTTGATTTTCATATTAAAATATATACTCGCTTGCAAATTTCTAGAGAAACACGAGTAGAAAGTATTTTTTTTTTCGTTGAGTTTTACTGTAAGGAGATAATTTACTAAGAGGATTCGCAATTTAAATCAAGCTACTTTTGACGAATTTTCTTAAAAATCTCGCAGAATATCGGCTTATCCTACTTTTCCTTTCACATTCAATATTAATACGCTGCCTTATAAGAATTTGGAGTACCCTCAAATTTCAGCCCTGTTGATCCATAGCATCAAAAAAACTCACCCTTTTCCGGATATTTGACGCCATTTTCTCACTCCATCCAATCTGTAACAAAAATGCCTGCTGAAATTGGAAATCTTGGACTCTCAATATTATCATGTTCTATTACGCTCTCTCGTCAAGAAAACTGCGCAATTCCACGACCGTAATTTAACTTGGGAACAGTTACATGAGTAAATTTATTCAAAATATGCTAAATTAAAATTGTATTTTATTTTAACAATTATAATTAAAAGGGTTAAAAGTACCGAAACCCATCAAAAGCACTTATCGATGAACTTTATGATTAGCCGCTTTAGAAAATCCTTGTCTTTTTGTTTCAAAGTCATCAGAAAAGTTTGGTCTTACTTGATGATAAAAAAATGTGTTTATACTGACAATTTGATTTTAAATTTAAATGAAAATTCCATAAATTCCTTATTCTATTATGTTATTGCTTAAATATACTTATGCAACTCCCAAGTATTTAAATATATGTAAACTGATTTTCAAAAGAAAATTTCAACAATTTTTTGTTTTTGTTCAGTCTGTAGTTAGAAGAAAGTCCCTCCTATCGATAAAGCTCTGGCACATTTTGACGATTTCTATAAGCAGGTGTTTAGAAAAAAAGTGGCCTTCCATACGGGAAGGATTTTGAGACGAATAAATATGTGGCGGTGATTAACAACTATGGGGACAGTGAGGAAAGCGATGGCCAAACTTGAACTGGGCGGTGCCCTAAACGTTAGAACCATATTCAATTTGGAGAAAGGGTATATTAAAGAGGAGGTAGAAAAAAATCAGAGAAATTCTGCGTTGGAGAAAATATGGCAATGGATCGGGAAATGGAAGCCAAGAACAGAAAACAAGAAGCTGTACAACCACAAGAGCAACCCGCGGTAGACCCTTACAAATATTCTTTAGAAAGTAGTTTAGAACATGCAGAAATCGATTCAAATCGAATGATTGACTCAAGCAATGCTCTTACAAAAGAAATATTGAATGAATTTATTCCAGCTACCAAATTAAAGGGCAATGATGGCTTTATTCTTGAATCGGATCACTACAAAATGTTTGATCCTTTTTCATCATTTTAAAACCGAAAAAGAATATGATTTGAATTTTCCTGAGAACTTAAATATCTACTGCTACGAACAAGATAATTTCAGTACTTTTGAGTCACCCTAAAGAGGCTCAACAGAAGTACTGAACTATTATTTAATGGATGGCGGCTCAATTTTACCAGTATTAAGCTCTGGACTTGAAGCCAGGTTGTTCTATGTTGGACATGTGCGCTGCCCCGGGTGGCAAAACTTACTTGGCTATACAAACTCTATATCCTGATTGTATTGTGGCTAACGATGGTAACCAATTCAGACTGAATCGAATAGAAAAATGTATTAGATCAGTTTCTCTATGATGTGGAGGAGAGATGGTTGAAACCAGGAAGAATCAAACTGACTAATATGATGGACGATGTATTTCTATAGATAACTTTGATAGAGTTCTGGTAAGTTGTAATGTCTGAGTACAACCTATTGATTTTATGTGAGTTATAGGTTTATTATTATTGATCTGATTGATTTCAGGTTGACGTTCCTTGTACAACTGACCGACACTCGCTGAAGGAAAACGACAATAGCATATTCACTTCATCCAGAATTAAAGAAAGACTTCAACTACCAGAATTACAATCTGAATTGCTTTATAGTGCACTAAACATTAGTTAAGAAAGGAGGCATAGTCGTATATTCTACTTGCTCTTTAAGTCCCATACAGAACGATGGTGTGGTTGGAATGGCTTTGAAGAAAATTTGGGAAAATAGTAAAATTGAATAAGAGTCAAGTAAGTAAAAATGTTGGGTAGACGTTGTTCAGAATCATCATCGGTCATTTTATTTAAGTGTTGTTTAGATCGAGGAAATATTTCATTTTCCGTTTCATTATCTTAATGACAATTAGTTGCCAATTGAATAGGAAGCTCTTGAAAAATATACCCCCGAATTATAAGCTCAATTGTTTTATTAACATGGGAGTAAATATTAATATGCCGGGAATTTCATATATTTTTTTTCTGTTCGAATTGGGGTCCAGCAATCCCATTGTTTGAAGATTTCATATTTAATTGAAAAATGTTGATAATTATATTAAAACAATAATCTTGCTTCATTCTTCTTCTTCTTATAGTTCCTATCCGTTTCGGATGTTGGCTATCATAAATGCTAATCTTAACTTTGTTCACTGCAGCCCGAAACAACTCAGTTTGTACTCATACCAAACCAGGTTTTAAGGTTTTTCAACCATGACATTCGTCTTCTACCCACACTTTGCTTTCCTAGTACTTCTTTCCTTGCAGATAGTCTGCAATAAGTGAAATCTGTTTTCATTTCTCATAACGTGTCCTAAATATTGGAGCTTTCGTTCCTTCACAGTATCAACCACTTCCCTTTCCTTACCCATTCTGCTGAGAACCTCGATATTTGTTATGTGGTCTGTCCATGGTATTTTCAATATTCTTCGATATAACCATAACTCGAATGCTTCCAATTTCTTCGTTGTGGCTTCAGTAAGCGTCCATGCTTCCACCCCGTTAAACAGGACAGAGAACACGTAACAGCGCAGAAGTCTTATCTTGGTGTGTAATGTTATGTGATGGCTTCTGAACAGATGTCTCATCTTGCTGAATGCAGTCCTGGCCTTTTCAATTCTGCTTCTTATTTCCTTTGAATGATCCCATTGCTCGTTCACCAGAGTTCCGAGATAAGTAATACTGCTCACGCGTTCTATCCGTTTTTGGTTGATTATAAGCTGACAGTTATTGATGTTGATGTTGTCTTTGCTTATAATCATTAGTTTTGTCTTTTTAATATTAATGTCCAGGCCATATAGTTGATTGCACTATATTGCACAAATATTGTTTACTCTTTCTCCATTCAGGGATATTCCTGAATCTGTGTGTTCTAAGGCTTCTCTAAATATGAATTCTGAATAAATATTAAACAATAATGGGGAGAGAACGCAGCCCTGCCTTACACCCCTCAGTATCTCCATTTCCTATGTTGTTAATGACTATTATGTTAATGTCCCTTCCATCCAAGCCTACATCTTTCAGAATTTCTACCATTTTTCGATGTTTTACTCTATCAAAAGCCTTCTGGTAGTCAACAAAACATGCAAACACCTCACAGTTCATGTCTCTGCATCGCTGAAATAAAACTTGGATGCTATACAGTGTGTCCAGTATAAAATGATGTACATGGGGATATTGGAAACCGTTAGAGTTACAGGGTGGACCAAATGTGGAAAAAATGCCTACTACAATAAAATCTTAATTTTGTTAATTTTAATTATTTATCTTGACCGAACATAAACATGTTATACATGGTTGAAGAGCATATTTAAAGGGGAATTTAAAAATGCAGAAATTCAATATGGCGCCCATAAGAAAAACAAAAGTTGACTTCGGCCTCATTGAACATAGTGGGCCTAGATTATTTTTTACTTTATTTTCAAATTCACGCTCATTTCTTACCCCCACCCTGAAAATTTCGTTATTGTATCGTTTATAATAAACACGATATAAAGGATTTTATAAAACGCACTTTTTTCTTTTTTTCCCTGTATATCCGTTGCTATTCCGAGTTCAAAGAAGTTGATGACAGATTATTAATAGGCACTTGATTGCGCAACTTTTTCCCCATTTGGTCCACTCTGTATCTTTAACGGTTTCCAATATCCCCATGTACATCATTTTATACTGGACACACTGTATATGGCCTCTCATGTTCCTAATGCATCTCTGAAACCAAACTGTGTAGGTGCTATTTGTTCTTCACAGATCATGTAGATTCTTCTGTGTATGATTTTCCGAAATAGTTTTAGTAGATGGCTCATCAGACTTATTGTTCTAAAGTCTTCACACTTTTTAGCTTCTGATTTTTTAGGCAAGGTGATGAACTCCGATGTGAGCCACTGGTGCGGAATCCTACCAAAACTGTATATCTTATTAAACACATTTGTTAACCACCTCATGCTGCCTTCATCAAAAAGTTTCAATAACTCTATATTTATGTTATCGGGTTCTGGGGATTTTCCTTCCTTCATGTACTTTATTGCTGCTCTGACCTCGTCAATGAGGATATCTGGACCAGATATCATCATTTACTTTGGGAGGTTCATGTCTTGTGTCATAAAAGAGTTGTTCTATGTATGATTTCCATGTGTTTTTCAAGTCAGCAACATTAGTTATAGGTTTTCCCTCGTTGTTAGTTAGGGTGGTCTCATGTTTACGTTTAGACGTCCCAGTTAACTCTTTAACCTTTCGGTGTACGTTGAAAGTATCGTGCCTTGCCTGCAGTGTTTCTATTTCAGTACACTTTTCCTTAATGTCTCTTTCCTTGGCTTGACGGACCTTTATTTTAATGATTTTGTTTATGCTGTTGTATGCGCTGTCATCGCCTTTCTTTTTTCTTCGTTGTTCATTTCGTCGGTCATCCAGGATTTCTTTTTCATTTTATCAGGTTGTAACCAGTCGTCTTTGATGTTCTTAATTGTCGTGCTAAGTTTACTTAATTGGTCTTCATGGCTCGGGTCTGACAGGGATGTGATTTCGTTATTTAGGTCGGTTTTTACTTTTTGCGATTTTTACTTGTTTGTTTTACTTGCCTATTAATAGGTAAGAAAACTAATTTGAAAAAATGGGTTTGCAAGTGTTGCAATTTTTTGGTAAGCTGTGAGTGTTTTAAGACATCGTTCATTTTCAGTATCTTAAAGCATCCAGCTCAGTTTAACTTGAAGATGTCCACCTTTTTCCGAAAGTTCTGTAATTCAGTCAGTTTTAAAAAACGTTAGTTTTTTTTTACTTTTGCCACAATCTCGGTGTCAATACCACAAATATCGGCTATTAGGGAAGTTTCACATTCAAAAAGTGAAATTGAAAATAGCCTATAGTATAGTCAATTTTCACATTTCCAAAGATGCATTTGTTGCATTTGAAATACTTTTTTTTTAATGGATAAATATTAATTTTGAAGATTTCTTTACACATTCCTTTGCATTTGCTCTACAAAATATAGAATGAAAGAAAAATTGTTTATAAAGTTGGGCTTTGAAAAGTTTGAATTTATCAAATTTTTTGGGCAACGGGTTTTCCAATTAATTTCATCATTTTCTTCCTGGGTTTGCATGCTTTACTTTAATTATTTTCGTTACTAAGTTGGTTTACTCGATTATATTTAACAACTTCAAACCTCTAATGATGTAATATAATATTTTGTCATTTATTATTATTTTTAGAGACTTATCGCCAGCACTACTGCAAACAAGAAGCGTCTTTTGCCTGGCTGATCAAAGATTGCTCAAATATGGACATTTAGTTCTACCGCAAAAAGGACAAAACTATGGTCCAACATATTTTTGTAAACTTCAACGAATTAAATAACAATAGATTGAAATAAATATTTGTGTGACTCACTTTATTTCAAATATAATAAAATCCAGCAAGATCCCACACAAACCCGAACCAAAAAAATATTAAATTTTAATGCCGTTTGACTATTAAAAGAAAGTGACACTTTCTATATGTTGTTCTTTAAACGTTTAAATAATTAGCCCGTACAATGTTATCGCGATTTGAATATTACAGAAAAAGTGTTTGGACTGTAAAGACTTTTCCTTTCTAAATAAAACCAGAATTTCTACATGCTTTTATACACACTTTAAAGTGCAATTTTAATTATGTATGCTATTATAGTTGAAATGTTACAAGCTGAATCAAATATATGAATTAAAAATTATATCAAATACATTATTCAATCAGAAATAATGGTATTTTCTCCCTGCTTATACCTATAGGTGAAAATAACAAGTTCAAAATAGGATCGATTTAATTTTATGTGGAAGTTGAAAAACCCCATAAAGCGATTTAAATATTAAACGATGTGCATGTATACTGATACAGTAAATTGACCTATCAAGATTAAAATCAAAATGATTACGTCCCTGTGCGATTACAACTAATCTCTAATTATAAGCTACACCTAATTAATCAGCGACTTTCCATTGCAAACTGGCTACCGTTTTCTGAAACTAACAGATACAATTTACACTTTTTTAAGGCATTTTCGCCCAATTAAACAAATAGAACGCAGCATCCACCTGGGCGTTAAGTGTGCGTTTTACACTTGGTCATCGTTCACGGTAAAACAATTTTTTTTCTGGCAGCTTTTGCTGCTTTATTAAATGATGCGCCTTGTTTGGTACTCACTCAGTGACGCACACTTTAATTAATCCTCTTAATTAGCTAAAATGTCAGACAGATTTTATTACTTATTCGCGTTGTGTTAAAGAAATTAAGTTTTGCAATTGCAAGTTTTATGTTAATTTACAGTTTCGCCTTTCACTTGAATTTCTCAAAAAAATGGTTGCAAATTAGTTTGTTGGTTTCAAAGAAATTCACTTTTGATAAATCGACAATTTTTTATTATGCATACTGGGTGGGTGAAAATTTGCCACACAACTGAAAATTGTCAAAACATGTTTCTTAGTGCAACATTTGCCCAGTTTTCAACTCCTGCTTTATGAAGTTGCGCAGTTATCCTAACTTACAGATGAGTTGATTTCGAACATAATCTCCGGATACATTATTTGAACCACCGTGTATGGAAATATTTTCAATAATTTGTGGTAAATGTAGCGTACTCAAATGCGTCTGCTTAAAATTGTTGAATAAAATATGTTCTTAAGAAGAGGTATGCAGTCACTTCTAATAATTATTCGCATTTTCAGATGTTCAAAATGTCAATTAATTTTTTTCCAGATTACGGTAAAACTGACTGGGAATAACTCAATTTAAATGATATAAAAATCAAATTTCTCAATCTGCGTACATATTATATTTTAATTTATGTTGTGTGTTTTCTAGGACAATAATCTGTGTAGAATTGCTAAAAAGCCAACAAAAGCAAAAAGCTGTAATTGTTTATAATGCAATAAATAAAAGCGGAATTTCCATAAAAGGCGACACTGTCTAGATATGGAATTTCAGCAAAACAATTATTCAAGTTGAACTAGAGGTGACAGCAGAGACACTTTCTATAATTTTTTTGCATTCTAGTCTTGGATTCTTCTTGCTAATTAAATTTGTATTATAATAAGGAACACCTTGACCAGGAGAAATGGATTGTTTGATTTCTCACCGCAAATAAATTAGGTTGATTTGAAAAAAATATCACCCATTCAAGAAAATCGTGCCATCAGTTCGACGAGAGAATTGCAAAGCAAATTTCGTTTTGCCATCAAATACCAAATACATACAAATAAAATAATAACCTTTCTCAATTGATGTAAATCTGCGCCAAAGTGGAGCAGTAAAATATACCACTTATGTAGGCTTAAATCTGCTTAATTTTCGTGTTTTATTGTCTGTAACGTAGAATGACCCTTATCTTGTAGTTTATTGATGGTGATTTGGGGCAGAAAGACTAGAAATCTTAATTATTGTTGATATATGAGCTAAAATGAACATGAGTTAGATTTATGTCCAGCTCGTTCTCCTCAAGTCAACGAACCAAACCAACAAGCATGAGTACCTACATTTTATAAAAGACTTTGATAAAGTGCTTTGGGGAACTTTAATGAAAACATTTTTTGAATATATCACTTCTTATAAGAAGTATGAAAAGAAAGCTTTGCCACTATATAGATAAAAGGAGTTTCATCGCAACTCACACATTACTTTAAGTTTTATTGCTAGTTATTTGTATGAACTTCGTGTATATTAATTGTAATCAATTCTTCGTTCTAATTTATTGCTGCGTTTGTGGTATTTTATGGCTGTAGTGTAAGCTAAAGCGAAATTAACATAATCCTCCGGAGAACCAAAGAACTATCGAAAAGAATATTTAAATGAACAAATATTATTATTACTATTTCAACAGCTCACCAAACTATACATACAAACTGATCACAGACACAGAGTACGATGAAGCCCTAGCTCATATCAAAAACACAGAACCGGGAAAAGATAAAATAAAGGCAAAACTCCTGAAAAGCCTAACTCAAGAAACACACAACATAATTCCAAAATCATGGAAAAAAGGCTTAATAATCCCTATACCCAAAAATGGACTGGACAATACACAACCGAGCAATCACAGACCAATTACACTGCTACCAGTACTTAGCAAGGTTTTTGAGTACATAATAAGGCAGCGACTGGGAAAACTGGTCGAAACGTACATACCATCGTATCAGTTCGGATTCAAACATCAGGACTCGACTATTCACCCACTCTTCACTCTGACTAATAATATACAAACTACCCACCTAACTGACAGAAAGACAGCTTGCCTGTTTATGGACATTAACAAAGCTTTTGATAGTGTCTGGCATAGAGGCTTACTATACAGACTATACAAACTACACACACCAACATATCTACTACACACCATAAAGAACTTACTAGAAAACAGACAACTACAAGTACGAATTGACAAAACACTATCATTTTCTTTTTCCCCTGAACAAGGCCTCCCTCAAGGATCCCCGCTCTCACCGTTTCTCTACAATATATACTACCATGACATATACAATTACAACTTGACAAAAATCAAATCGACAGATCGGCATTCACATTACAATTCGCAGACGACACGGCACTTATTGTACATGACAAAACTACTGAGAGAGCAGCTCAAAGACTCCAAACACTTACAAACAACACAGTGACATGGTTTTATAAATGGAGACTAACACCAAACGCGTCAAAAAACCAACTTCTGCTCACAAACCACAGACTCAACGCTGACTCCCCTACAATAACTGCAGACGGCCAAACGACACAACCAAAAAACGACGTAAAATACCTTGGAATCACAATTGACCACAAACTTAAATTCACTAAACACATACGAAACATCAGGGCAGAAGCAATAAAGAGAACAAAACACTTCCGATCACTAACCTACAAAGACAGAGGAATTAGCACAAACACCGCCACCAAAATATATAAAGCTATTTGTAGACCCTTGCTAGACTTTGGACATATACTCATGACCAACGGAACAGAAAGGACAAAACGTTATATACAAACAACAGAACAAATTGCACTAAGACTAATAACACGAATAAGGCACCCCCAAAACCCACTACACAACCCCCCCACCCAACTACTATACGAACGCACAAACATGACAAAGATTTCGGAAAGACTCATACATCTACAGACAAAATGGACAAACAACCCCTACAACTGGACCATACTGAATCCCCTTTTTCTCACAAGACCAACCAGACAATCCCGCTTCCGTTTCCCTACATCAACGCTACTCGAACACTTACAAACGCAACTGACTACTGGACAGTAAAATATTTTTTTCTTGTCTTTAGAATAGGAAAGTTTATTTAATAAGATTATTAACCTAGAATAAGAGAATTTTCATCTTTGTTTTTTTTATTTAGACTAAGACTACATGTATTAAACAAGGGCAGAAAGACCGATAGGTCGATAGCCTTTTTTTATAAATAAAGATGTTTCGGCTTAATAAATCGGCCCCCAAAGCAAAATACATTTTAGACAACGATGGACTGTTGAAGCGGTAATCTCATTCTTCACATCCACTTGACTACATCATAAAACTAATGTTTGCAGTTTTTCCGGTAAAATTGTAATTTTAAATCGCCTATTCAAGCATCACGTTAAACTGTCGTTTTTCATTTTATTTTTCAATTTATAACGAGCGGGTTTATACACTGTATAATAACCGAGTCTTCCTTATCAATATTAAACGCTATATATTTTCCACAGAACGACTAGCACAATTAGATGCTCCTAGAACTACCTACCGTAGGTTGGAAAAAAGGGGCATTTGCAAAATGAAACACGAAACCGTTTGCATAAATGCTGACAAATTGTTGCAGGATGTAGCAGATGTTTTACATTAGAATACATTTTATTTGGTTGATTTATCTAAAGAAGCATTTAAATGCCTTGGTTTAGAGAACTACATAGCTGCAACTGGTTTTTCGACGATTTTATTTCATATTTCGACAATTACTGTTGAAATATTCAAGAATATTCGTTTCCTCTAGTTTACAGACTAAGTAAAGTTAATGCACCTTGGACAGAAGAGTCCTAATTCAGTCATTAAGTAATTACCATTAAAATGGCGCTAAATTATTCAAGCAAGAGACCATGGAGACATCTTGATTGATTTGCAAATAGGAAGTGTTAGCTTAAAAGGTGCTCATATTGTGTTTGCTTTGTAAAGTGTGAAGTTGTTTTAGAGAAACGTTTATGTCACATATACAAGGAGCCCAAAAGTATGGAAGCTTTAATTTAAAAGTCGATTTTAAAATGTTTAATGTAACATGGGATACACTTTTCGCCCTGTATAATTTATTGAAAACCGATTACCTCTAATGGATTTACAAAAAAATCACTTCATCTGCATTTTCAGAGATTTCATCGTCGGAATTACTCGCCAATGAATGGGAAATCATTTGTCGAGTTTTTCATCCGATTTGTATGGTTTTGCTTGTTTTAATCTCCTGTAGTTTATGAGCGGAATATATTAATTTCGAATTTTTCATTTCCTACCGCAATTAATATATAAATTTATGCCAATTGTTGGTCCGATGCTATGCTAAAATCAATTAATTTCTTAACTTCCTATAAGGGAAATATTTAATTGAGATTATTTTCTGGTTTAATATATACTCATTTCATGCAAATTGCTAATTTATTAAAACTCTGACGCTCCAAAGCAATTTTCCAATCACTTTGCATCTGAGTGATTTACTCAATAACTTGAACAAAATATATGCACTTTTGCAAGTTTTCGATATTTTTTTCAAACTCAAGCATTTTTATCAAAAATTCACTACTTAGAAATCGGATTAATCCAAGATGCTCATTTATAGTTATGTCCGATGTATAGTTTTTGATATTATATAACTTTGAATCTAAGTAATTTAATGCTGGAACTTCTATTGGTTCCAAAAATCAACTATTATATTAATGCGGAAAATGTTGCTAAAATTAAAAGTTTGACAAAAAAAAATTCCTATTCAGTTCCCTGAGGCAATCAAGATCTTTAATAGTGGCCTGTAACGTATACAGGAAATATACTCGCTCAGTGTTTGTATTTTTTTTAAATTGACCTTGTTAATTTAATTACCTCCAAGAGCTTCCACCTGCTTGAAGCGCCTTTACAATGAAATTGTGATGATATCAGATTAGGGGATCGGACAGGCTCGCGATTTATCTCAAAAAAATTTAGCAAATCTTTCACATTATCCGTGAGATTCGTGAGATTCACCGTATTATAAAAATAACCGTTTTATGAGATGTCTCTGCTGCTCCACAATGGGACCTTAATTTTTTTCTTCGGAGATTTTTTCACCGGGTGAGACTAAAAACTATGCGCAAAAAGGAATTGGACTTTTAAAATCGATTTCTCACGCGCCTCAAAGCAGCTCAAGTTTCCAGTTCAAGATTTTATATGGGAGAGGCGAGCTAATTTTTGTATCCTTCTGAAAACCGGTCTAAATTTCGGATTTTCATTATTGAAGCTATTTCTCCTTACGTATTTTGAGCTGCTAAATCGAATCACACCATCAGTTTATCGCATAGCAAGTTTCGTCAAAAATTTATAAGCGAAAATCTTCAGAAAACTCGAAAAATGAGTGAAAAAAAGGCAATAAATTGGCCTGGAACTACCACAATCATTCAGTTTTAAAATATATATGTTTTCATGTGTTTTGATCTGCTGAATCCAGTGGTGCGCTTAAACCGTAAAAACATTTGAAAAGTTCCTGAAAAAAAGCAGATAATTCCCTTACAGCCTTGAAAGATCCCAAAAAAAATTGGTAATTTTTTCTCATTTCCATATGCTTTTATATATTTTGAGCTCCTGAATTGAATTGTGCCATCAGTTTTTGTAAAGGTATCGGCGAAGAAAGAAAGTTACAAGCGAAAATCCTCGGAAATCGAAGAAATAGGACGAACAGTATATTCCTATATGTAAAATTATACCTACATTAGGCCGAAGAAATAGGACGAACAGTATATTCCTATATGTAAAATTATACCTACATTAGGCCGAAGAAATACATTTTTTTCCAATTTTAAAAGTGCGCGCTGAGGTAATAACAAAAATCCAATTTTGCTCCAATTATCAATAAATCTCTACTAATACGAATGTTGCTGCATTAAACATATTTACGACGTAAACTTGTTACTATTACCAGTTTTATGCCAATCTTTAGACAATTTTTGACCCACGCTAAAAACAGTTTGTTAAAATAAATCGTCAAGATGTTTTTCACCCCAAGTTGTCTTCTGCAATATTATGTTTCAACTTATTAAAGAGATATGAACGTGTGCAACTCAGACAAAAAAAAACAAATAAGTAACTGTAGTAGTCTCAAGTTCCTGTGCATTCCATAGTAATTGTCATCTGTAATTTACCACTTCATATTTGCATTTCGCGACTACCAATGCGGTAGGTGTAAGAAGTGGTGTTTCGACCAGTATCTTTTCCCATTCGTGCTCAACGCTTCCTCCCAATAAACGTTTTTTGCTCAAATAACTTATATGTATTTAATCAATATTAACAGTCCTGTTAGGAGAATTCCTAGTTAAACGGGTGTTATTATTACTAATGGTGGCAGTTTTCTATCTAACGAACTTAACTTGTTGTGTTAGCCATATTGATTATTTACATATAAGTACCTAATTAGACTGAACATTTTCTTACAGAACCACAGCTTTCCAGGATGGAAAATATTGTTGTTAATTGAGTGTGTGTTATTCAAAATTGCTCTTAAACGTGTTATCAAGTTTTTAGGCTAACGGATTTCTAACGGCAATTAATCATTACTGTCTATGACTTTGAGAACGATACATCAATACGACTAGTACCTACTTATAGTATTATTGATGTTTGATAAATGGATTGCAAACGGAAAATTCTTAATACTCGTACAACCTCATGGCATGATAATGGCTTAACGATTGTATATACTCCGTACTCATACTCCAAGTATTTCGAACAAATACAACTGCCATTGCTTTAATAGAAAAATACAAGAGAACAAATTGCTCAACTAACAAAGTGAAATTAATTTAAAAATTGCTTTTCTCACCAACTTGCGCCCGTCAACAATTATAATAATAGTTTATTGCTGGCAGAAGTCAACAGTTCAAGTATCATAACAGAAATGTCCACTATTAATTAATTATATTTAGGATACTTTTAAGATTCAATTTTCAAAAGTACTATATTATGCTCCCATAAGTAAACCCAAATATTTGGTCAAAAGAGATAGACTTTCGAGGCCATTCCTTGAAACAAGTGGGTTTTTCGGGTTTTTAGGCCAGAACGGCGGCCTAAAAACCCGAAAAACCCACTTGTTCCAAATATTTGGGACTGAATTCACGTTTTCACTGGTTCAAGAATGGAATTTTGCGTCCATACTTGAACATAGGTCTCCCTTAACGACTTCCATTTCTCGGGATCTTTAGCTATTTCCATCCATTTTAGTCCTGCAGTTCGCTTGATGTCATCGTACCATCTTGTATTCGGTCTACCTCTTGATCATCCTCCCAGCCATTGTCTCCATTGTATTATTTTGGTGTTCCAACTCTCGTCGTCCCTCCTTGCTACATGTTAACGCAAAGTCCCATTTAATCTGGGTTACCCTCTCTCTTACATCCTTGACCTGTGTTTGTTGTCTTCCTATCTCTTAAAGAAATACCCATCATTGTCCTTTCCATACCTCTTTGTGTTGTTTGTAATTTTTTTATTGTGTTTTTGTAAGGATCCACGTCTACGCTCCATATGGACACTGGTCGAACACTTTTGTGCGTATTCGTTGAGGGAGCATCCTTTACAATTTCTATGAGGATATTGTCTTCACCCGGGCTCTTGTTATTCTTCATGAAACCTACGGCGTGGATTCCCTCTTCGTCATCCATTTCTTCTATATCCTCTGAACCTAAGGTTGTGTCATATAGGTTTTCATAGAACGTCCCAATGTTAAATATTTTAATTATATTTTTTTACTCGCGACAAAATGTATAAACTACATTCCTCCATTGAGCCTTTTGGACGGATATAATTGAACTAAAATGTTCGTGAAAAAAAACGAGAAAATGTGAGATCAATTTCCAATGAGTTTGATAAAACGGGTCTTGATGAAACGAGACCTTTTCCTTTCTTCCTTCGCCTCATTTAACACATTAAACTGCAGCATTATTTACCCATTGCAATGATTAAAGATTAATTCGATATTTTTTACAAAAAATACAACATGAGTTTGAAAATAAAATCAGTAAACCTAATGTAGCTTCAAGCTTCAGATTAAATGCGGCCGCGAACGGAATTTCTAATCGTTCTCAAAGAACAAACTTCCTAATTCTATTAAATAGCAGAACATTAGACTGAAAAGCAATTCGATTCAAATACGAATATAAAGTCCGTTTATAAATCAGCCGCAATTTGCTAAATTACACACTTATACAAAGTGCCCCACAAATCATCGTAAAACAATAAAGTCTGATGTCGCAATTTTTCTGAAACCAATTACCCCAGTCTCTCAAAGCGTACCTACTAAGCCACATTCATAAATTTTTCCAAATATAATTGGCGGTACCACACTTAACGAGACTGAATAGAAATTGCCTACTGTCTTAAAATATCTCAGCGAATCCGTATTGTCGGTAAACAATGTGAAACTGTGACTTTTGTAATTTACAAAGTTACCTCCGCTTTGGTGCTTATTATTTATTGTTATTGTTCTTGAAAACAGTTAAAATTCTATTGTAAGTGCTATTACTATTAAAGAGGGCCCTGCATTGTTTCAAAGCAAGCATGCTAACTAAAGTCACAATTGTTGATTCTGAGAAGTTTTAAGTTTTATATTTAGTTTTATTACATTCTAGACTAATGCATTTAATATGGCTAGTGTTCTTCCGGGTACATTCGTGACTGTTGGACCGATATTACTAGCGAGCCTTTAGAATTACTATTCATGGTGATTATAAATAAGTTTTCTAAAGCCTGTCCTAAAGAGTCACGGACCTTAATAAATTAATAAAATTCCGTCCAACTTAATCATTGTCACCAAAATCGGTTAAAAACTTCCAGTTCCATGAAATAGGAGAAACATAAAATACTCCTAAATAGGTACTACGTAAGTGCTACCTGCAGGAGTTGCAATCAGGAATTAACTTTTATATACGGGATGTCAATTTGAAAACTTCCGACCCTTAATATCTCTCTTACAGTTAAAAATATGAAAAATCGGAAAGACAGGACCATTTAATTTGTTAGCGGGACACTTTAAATTAATATTTTTAGCCTTCTTGTTTCAACCCCCTAGGACGAATAGATGTCACCCTTGGAATCTTAAATGGGAATGGGAAAACTGGCACATCGTTTTAAAGGGCCTTCAATTCTCTTTTCAATTTTTTCTAGTCAATAGGTTTTCCTAACACGCATTTTGGAAGATTATTCTCGCTTTCAGCCATTAATGTGATGTCCGTGTTTATAATTGTTTAGACGCTGTTCCTTACCGCATTTCCGCCTTTCTTTCATTATTTTGTCTATTATTAACGTGAACAATGTTGGGATCAAACTATTCAGAAATGTCGTCAAATATTTATAGCTTTCAGAATCCGATTTTTTTCAGTATACACTATACTTCCTCAACATATTCAGTTAAAATCTTCAGCCATCAATAACAGTTGCACTTGAGTAACTATCCAGTTTTTACACATTTGTCCAAAAAACACATATTCCTTTATAAAACGCCTTTGAAGAAATTTATAAAGAAAATAATAAAGACATTGTTGAAACAATTAAATAATTAAATAACAATTTCTCTACTAACGTTTTAATCAAAGAGTTCTACCTAGACACATAAATAGAGCAAAACTGCCAATCTTGGAAGCAAAGGACTTTAACTTTGTTAAAATAACGGTCACGTTTCATAATGGTTATATTACAGAAATATTTATTTAAGTTCGAACATCGTTGGTTTGAAGCACACAAATCACTTAATTGAAGATGTATTTTCCTTTTTAATAAAATAATATACCTGTGCTAATCTATCTGAATTAAAATCACTATGATAGACTAATGAAAGCCAACCTCCTGCGTTAACCAGAATAACCCACAGACGAACGTAATTATATAGACTATAAGACCTTAAACAAAAAAGGAGAAAATTGATTCAAAGATTTAATGGTGAAATATATTACGCACCCATTATATATAATTAAAATAAAGATAAGTGTTTCGACGACCAGAAAGTGGCAATTGTGGCATATTTATAACAATTTCATTGCGTGCGCAAAACCTGAATTAATAACTTTTAAAAGGCAACAGGCGTATGAACAACTAATGGGCCTAATACATATTTTTAATGGGGCCCTGTTTAGTTTATGATATAGGGCCCCATCCGGTAGGCTTTTTCGAAATAACGATATCCATTCGCAAAAAGCGTCCACCCAAACAAGATATAAAGAAATAGCGAATTACCATCGAAAATAAAGTAAATCAATATTTATTCTAATAGAACTCGAGCGGTTAAAGTGAATGTTAATTTTCAAAAATGATATTCTTTATTACACTGCAAATGTGCTAGTGAGGCGATTTCATTGCAATGCGCCATTCTTATGACTTAAAATCTGTTATTTAGATGATAGATAATAGCCGTTAATATTCCATGTGTTTGACAAAGTGGTATTACCGCTAAAGATAAATAAGGGCACTTAAAAATCAATTTGCTTGCTTCTAAATATGACTCGGTAATCAAATCAAGCGAAGGTACAAAGTAATAATGTTTTCCACCAATTGCATACGCGGAGAAGGGTAATTTATCTACATTAAAAAAGTATTATTTGAAAATTTTGTACAGGGACTGCTCAAGAACACACGTCAATATTGTTTTAATTTGGCTGAAGACCTTTTTGCAATGAATGTAGTTATTCTTCAGAGATGACAGGATTTATATAAACGTACCTTGAGTTGATAAAAAAATGTATTTCTCATTCATAATGAAGCTCGAATGGCAACTATCACTTCAGCGCTTCCAATTTATCATCAAACTTCGCCTTGAAAGTTTTAGAAAGTTTTGAAATCGAAAAATAGTTGAAGGGTTAAGGACTAGTGAAAGAACATGAAATTATTCCCATATAGAGAAACCGCAAAAGTTTCATTCGTTGACTATTCCTCGTATTAAGTAATTTTTGACCGGATGCCCTGTTTCTTGTAGGCGAGCATGATGGATACATGTCTACAGAAGACGAATGAGACTTGGAAAAGCTGCTAATATAGTTCAAAGTGCGTTAGAATTGTTGGTGGAACATAAAAAAAATCGGCTGTTTATGGAATCCTTATTCCCGAGAAAGCATATGGGTGTATAATAAAATTATCCGTATCAAAAGAATACTAGTTTAGATCTATAAAGTAATAAACCGGCTTAAAGACAATCTCTACCAGCTGATGAACTTTGCAATCTTGGACACATCAAACACTATACAAAACCATTTCTTCTTCAGCTCAAAGAATTGAAGCCTACTTTTACTTTTTACAATTTATCATCCATTGTTCATACTTTTTTCGCGATCTCCATGACAATAAATGTAGGTAAAGGCTTTTATTGAAAAAAGCAAATTGAAACTCGATAAATCTAAATGATGGAATGGTACGTCTCCTTTTTATGCACAATGTCATTATAATAAATTGGATACACTTTCTAACGTGCATCAGCAGCATCTACGTGAAAAACGAAACACTGAGTTAAGGAATTTTACCTGAGCAATTTTATGGTTCATTAAGGTGGAAATCAAGGACGAATTTTGATATCAAAAACCGATCATTAAGCCAATGAATCATTGAAAATATGCCAAATTCTGATACATGCATTTCCTTATGGAAAGAGTCAGAAGAGTGTTAGTTTATCATCATTGTTTAAGAAAAGATGAGGTTTTAGTAACACGCAATTTCTTTATAACGTTTCGCAAAGGCAAGTGAGTGACCGTCTTCAGAAGTTTCTGTTCAAAACTGTTTACTGAACTGAGCTTGATTACATCCAACATTAGACTGGTGGAGGAGCCACGTTTCAGCATTTCCAGTTTCCAAAAAAATATCCAGTTCATTAGAAAAATATTCAAGCTACCAAAATATCAACAAATTCCATGGATTTAATAAAATTATGAATTGGAAATTAACTACTTTTAGAATTATCTAATTGAAATTTGGCAAAAGTATATGGTAGATCCATATCGCAAAATCATCTCTATTCTATTGGTCTAAAGTAAACTATTCATCTGATATTTCCTGTTGCAAATCCTGTTACCAATATTGAACTTTACAAAATCACGATTTTCAAGTAAAGTAATAAACGTATTCGTTTATCAGAAAAAAATTGGATGTTCGCTACGACATTGTGCAGGGCGGACCGGACCGCTTACCAATAAATTCTTAGATATCCATTTCACGGAGCGAATATCGTGCATTCTTAGCTAAGTACGCGAAAACCTTTATTTGCAGGACCGTAATATTCCTAACAGTAAACACATTGTTAAGAGGTTTTACTAATTCAAATGAATATACAACATCTCTTTAAAATATCTATGGCTAGTTATATTTAGGAATGTGCATGCTGTCAGGATACTTCCCAGTTGAATAATGATCGGTGTTTATGGAAAATTAGAGCTTAAGCTGGCATATGTTTAATAGCTAAAATACTTTAGAATGATCGGCACCTAAGCAGTTTTATAAAATCTCTGACATAAACTAATATGAAGCATTTATACCAAACAGTTTATGCTGCTGGGGTTTCAGTATGATGCTCATTTTACTCTTATTTTTCACGTATACCGCATACAATTTTCAGCGTTTTCATTAAACCAGTTTTAAAACTGTATAATTTATATTAAGAATTAGAAATGCAAACTGAAAAAATATTAGTTATTCCACTTTTTAAATCAATGATAAATTGTACGTAAAATGTGTACTAGATTTAGATTCCAAAAGCCGAGACAAATTATTTAGTTTTTACCAATTTAATAATTAGAAAAATGTTCTAAATGTTTAACATTCGCATTCTAATTTCTGTTCTGCAACCTTACATAAAATAAAACAATCCGAAACCTTTGCCAAAACACTTATTACATAATTTCCGAACATAAAAAACCATTTTTGCAATTTTGAACAATACCGGATTGTTTAGATAAAGGCAGATCGACCTTCATAGGAAATAATTAAATGTATTATTTAATTAAAAAGCGTTTAACTCATAACAGGCCGGAGTTCCGATGCCTATTGGAAAAACTTGCTCCAACTGTTTAATTATGCGCTGCAATATATAAAATAAACAACAAACTGATAAAATAAACAAATACAAGTAGAGCACTTAATCAACGTATATAGAACAGGTCAAAATTTAAATTGTGTTAATTCATCTTAACTGCTCGTTAAGGTTCTATTCTCATTTACATACTCATTTTGAGGCAGTATTTTCTTCATTAATACCCATGATGGTATTAATAAATTTCCAACTGTAAACCGACAATTAAAAGTCACATTGCAAATAACTGTAGTGAGTAACAATTATGTTTGCTACTCCAAAATTATACAATAAAACTTTTTAATGGGGAATTCAGCTAATCTAAATTAGCATTATTTCATCACCATTTACAAAAGGTTTAAAACTAATTATATTTGCCTAAAAAGCAACATTCTGCTAAATATTTGTCGGGGGAATTAAAATATGGCAAGTTTAAATTTGTAAACAATCAAAGGATAAGTAAGTAAATAGTAAAAACACTTTAAAATGCATTCGGAAATTGCACATTAATTTATTAGCTGCTATCAGATTGCGCCAACGATTTTACATTTGGCCGGAAAGACATTCAAGGCTTTTGTGTCCCCAAACCTCAAGAATCGTGTACATTGTGGGTTTTCGTTTTTAGCCCTAGCGGCACAATTGTTCACTGTTATTCATAAGTATGTAGGCTAGTTTGATATATTTCGTTATTGTTTTATTTAGATCAATGATAAACTTGGGCAATAATTTGGATTATTGGTCTGTTTCACACTTTTGCATTTCGAACATGCTTATATTTATTTAGGTGCTATTTCATTACTATACGTGAAAAATTCAAAAGCTTTTATTAAGTTAAGATATTACCCATCGTATTAACGAATCAATCAACTAAAAATACTCGACAGGTTCAACAACTTATATAGTTTTTCGAGAGGAAAACGACAGGGTCTTTGCCATTAATTTTGCCAAATTTCATGTCTGAACTCAAAGTGTATTTAAGTGTAACGCAGGACCCAATTAGAAGATTTATAAATGGACCGTTCTTTCACAAGAGCCGTCTTAATAATATGAGTACGTGCCTACAAATTGACATAGTTTTCTAGGTTTTTTACCATGTGTTTTAGACGCTCTTTTATTAAAGTTAAACGCTTAAACACACTTATAGTATTTAGTTTATACGGTTTAAAATACCCAACGTTTTTTGTTTGGATGCTTCGAAGTAATAATTTCTATATTAACTGTTTAGAGAGGTGTATTTGCTTGAAAAAACTTGATATTGCTGAAGTATTATTTATATTTATATTTAGTCAGTGAGCATTAACAATGGCAAGTTGAGTTTTTTGTTAACTGAATATGTATTTCCCGATATCAAATTTAAATCGGCCTGATTATAAGTAATCAAGTAAGAATAAGATAAATGGACTTTTTTGATATTTTAAATCCAACTAGTACTTGATAGAAAAATTGCCGTTCATAGTGAACAGTCTAATAAGAAAATTATACTGTTTACGTATACAATAACCTACGTAATAACATGGGAAGAAAGACGTGAAAAGACGTTTTCCGTAAAAATAAAGATTATTTACATACGTGTGTGTACTATGTGTACGAGCATTCTTTGAGCTAAAAGATGATAGATTTTGAGATAATGCGAAAATTAATAGAATTGGTTAATTACAATTATTGGGTAAGTTTTTTTTCTGGGAATTGTGAATTTATTTCGAAGAGCTTAGAGGAGTCATTCCAAAGCGTGCCAATTTAAAACCGTACCAAAATCCAAATAATACGCGCAAACTTAAGTGCAATTTTGTAATTTCCCGCTAGCTTTTGATCTGAGTAACGGAATATTCGAAAGCCAGGTTGCATCTGTTATGTGGTTTCGGCAACTCAAAGCGTTTATTGTTGCTTTTTTGATAAATATTTTTATGAAGAGCAAAATTCATAACTAGAATCAAATGGCAACTAATCAAACGAATAATTCTATAAAAATACATCAAATATAATATATTGAAATAAAGATGTTTACTACTACTATTGTTAACCTAGAATAGGAGAATTTTCATATTGGTTTTTTATCTAGATTAAGACTGCATGTATTAAACAAGGGCAGAAAGACCGATAGGTCGATAGCCTTTTTTTAGAAATAAAGATGTTTACTACTACTACTACTATAATATATTAACGATATATTTTATTGAAATAATCCACAGAGAAGCAACACGAATATACGTACGTTTTAATTATATTGAAATGTTACTTCAATCTAGAAATGACATGGTAAACGCTCCTCCTCAAACATTAGCCGATATAATGGAAGCTTATTTACTTTCAGTCAATACAATTAACAAATTAGAAATATAACTTTATTTATCTGGGATAATAAAACGGCAACCGCATCGTAAACATTTATAAACATTCCAACGAATTCAACACCTAAAAGCTGGAAACGAACCAGGTTTATTTACTATGTCAACTAATTACCATCTGCTTTAAAGTTCAGATTTCCTGAAGAAAAACGACCGGCTTTATTCGTTATTCTTCCACTGTTCCTTTATCTTTTGGAGAAAATTGAAAGAGAATTTTCGTAAACTCTAGAAGCTCACCAAAATATGTAAATGTATCTTAATAATCAGAAGAATTACAATCCAAAAATATTTTAAAAAAATACTTCCTAGTTTGTTAGTGTAGCATTGTTCCCATGTATTATTTTTAAAGAAAATTAGAGCGTTAGAAGCAAAAGTAACGACTAAGAATATAGTAAACTTCCTTCCCAGTAAAAGGCGTGTAGAGGCGTTAAACAAAATACGGGAAAAACTTTAAAATATTCTTTGCTTCTACATAGTTACCATTAAAGTTTGAGATCTTGATTTTATTAACCAAGTTTGAACAAAACAATCCTGCCATTGGAAAAAAACACGCATTTGGAAGTATTGAACTAATGCACAAACTTTTAAAAAGTCACTTTTAAAAAGTCGCTTGATCAAAGCGTACTTAAACACTGTTCTTGTCACCTATCAAAGTGGATACTTAATATTCAACATCCCTTCTGTTTATGTGTATCATGAACACTGTTATTAACTCGTAAAATCGTATTACAGCCTTATTAAAAGATCGTTAAGCAAGTTTGAAAAATGCTCCGTTAGTACGAAACCTACACGTTTCAACTGCATTCATAAACTAATAATTATGAATCAAACAACATCATTAATTCACTCTAAACGACTGTTTAGTACTATTGCAACATTACAAAACTAACTGGTAATATTAATTACTCCAGTGATAGTTTTATTGGCTTCAAATGATGCTCCTGATAATTGATCTCATTTATTAAAGATATTAATGTATCATATGTTTATGTATAATGTTCATATGTAACGGATTTAGTCGGATTTGAGCTTAAAGGCACAAGCGAACATATTAAACATAATTTTTTTAAACTATCCAAAAGTTACTAAATCAAATATATGCATATGGTATAAGTAGTAGGCAAAACCTGTTAGATGGCGCAACATTGAGAGATAAATTGAAAATAAAGTTCATGATTAATAAGTCACTTTACAGGATATTAGTAACTCAAAAAGTAATTTATGCATCCATTTATTAAGGATAAATAATAAAATTAACATACATTTATTATGTGTATGCTACTCATACCAGAATTTAGTAAGTTAGCAATGTGTCAAATCAAAGTTCTTGGAATTTGAGAATTAATTTCTATCTACACTATTTTCCATCACCAAAGCTGTGATTGCTCGTTGCAAACACAGATACTATTGATATGGAGCTTTTCTCAATGGGCTTCAGAAACTTTCAATATTGCAAAAAAATATCGAATTTCTGAGTATTAAAAAAACACATAGAATCAAGAAAAATGTTCAGGATTTCAGGGATTCAGTATGGTCCAGGTGTAGGGGTTGTTTGTCCATTTTGTCTGTAGCTGTATGAGTCTTTCCGAGATCTTTGTCATGTTAGTGCGTTCGTATAATAGTTGGTTGGAGGGATTGGGTAGTGGGTTCGTATTGTCATGTTTGTGCGTTCGTATAGTAGTTGGGTGGGGGGTTGTGTAGTGGGTTTTGGGGGTGTCTTATTCGTGTTATTAGTCTTAGTGCAATTTGTTCTGTTGTTTGTATATAACGTTTTGTCCTTTCTGTTCCGTTGGTCATGAGTATATGTCCATAGTCTAGCAAGGGTCTACAGATAGCTTTATATATTTTGGTGGTGGTATTTGTGCTAATTCCTCTGTCTTTGTAGGTTAGTGATCGGAAGTGTTTTGTTCTCTTTATTGTTTCTGTCCTGATGTTTCGTATGTGTTTAGTGAATTTAAGTTTGTGGTCAATTGTGACATACATTTACACACATAATAGCACATACATTTTAAATATAATGTCCATTTAATTAGAAAACGATATTATCAAAGTAACAACAATTTAAAAAAAGTGAAAAATTACTACGCTCTTTACAGTTTTACAGCGAAAATGTGAATTTTTCACAAGTGATATAAATATCAGTATATTTATCTCATTATGGTAGAATAATTCAAGTTATTTTGTTTTTTTTTTTCATCGTTTTCATCGAAGTTTCTCGGCGAATCGACCAACAAAAATCAGCAAGCATTGCTTCTGACCATTTTCCATTGTAGCGTCTTTCAATATGCATAATATCCTCATGAAACCTTTCACCATGTTCATCTGATACGGCACCGAGATTTTCCGGAAAGAAATCTAAATGCGAGTCCAAAAAATGAAATTTGAGTGACATATTGCATCCTAAAGCTTTATAAACAGAAATAAGCTCTCGAATGGTTTGTCGGTAGTAAAATTATGACACACTTTTACGAAAGCCACCCAAACTTTTTTTTACCTATGTTCAACTTCGAATTGATAACTTCATCCACCATAAGTTCTCGTATTTGAGAACCTACAAAATCTCTTCTTTCAATTTCGCGTCACTGATTCGGGGAAATTTTGTTTTGGTATATTGAAAGCCTGCACCATCCTGGTTCATTGCTTTCACAAAGTTTTTCATGAGTCCCAACTTTATATGAAGTGGTGGCAGAAAAAAAATGTAACTTAGCACTAGAGGTTCTTGAGATACATTTTTACCTTTTGGTGTCCAACTTTTTCTTCGTGGCCAAGTTTTCACTTTGTAATGATTGTCTTTCGCGCGACTCTCCCACTCACATAAAAAACAGCAAAACTTGGTGTATCCTCCTTGCAATCGATTAAGTATAACGGCAACTTTTAAGTCAGCACAAATATTGCATAGGTATTGAGAATATTAATTTTTTTCATGTAATACCTCCAGATTGTCATAATTTTCTTTCATGTTGGTTGCATGTGCTAGGGGCACTGATGGGTATTTATTTCCGTTATGAAGTAAAGCGGCTTTCAAAACTAATCTTCGACGCATCAATAAAAAGTCTCCATTCATCAGAATTTTCTGGAAATATCAGTTCTTCAAGAAGCCGTGCACCATTATTACAATATACTAAATCATTTTCTTTGGAAAAGAAACTTGTAAAATGTCTTGTGCGAAAATATGAGACTCTCGTACTTTTATCCAACAAATTCCACTGTTTTACTCTTGATCCGAGTAACTGAGCCTTAGATTTTGATAGCCCCAAGTCTCTAACGAGATCATTTAAATCAGGATGTTTAAGAGAATAAGGTTCTTTTGATGGGCTTGAAGATCCAAATAAAGTGTATGATCGTGAAGATGCACAGGTAGAAATGAACTCCATTTTTTTTATTTTCCATCTTCCCGCTTTTTTTTTGGAGGTAGTTGAGGTAAACTGCCTTCAGCACGAGGAAGTGGTCTCTTTGTAGATGCGATGTTCGGATATACAATCTTGTTTTCCTCGTGTCGACGTTATGCAGAAATAACAGTCATTTTCATGATTTTGAGGTGCACCCCAAAGCATTGGCATCTTAAACGGCATAGATTTGTGGCTTCCTTCGAGCCCACCTCTCAACGTTGTTGAACAACTGTTAAAGCAAATTTTTGGTAACTAACTTTTATCTCATCAATCGAAAATCAAAATAAAGCTGATCAGCTTTTTTAACAAGATCTGTTCTCGCATTTCGCTATGTTTTAAGAGTAAACTCACCACAAATGTAAAAGTGCGCGACATTTTATAATGTAAAATTTAATTAAATTTATTTATTTTTTTAATTTTAATTTTCTATTTATTATCTCTGTTCATAAAAAATATATAAACTACATATAAAATACTTAAAAATAAATATATTTAATATGCATTTTGTTCAAAACTTACTAAAGTATTTGATATAGAACGTAAACAATTAAAAGACTGTAAGAAGTACTGAACTAACTGTTGTAAAGTCACAGTTTTCGGCACTTTTCTTCTTTCCCTTACGACTAGCAAATACCTATTTTGTATGTATTGTTTATAATGTTAACGCATAAAACGAATTTAAAAAACCTAAATTTATATCTTGGAAAAAATAATCATATCGAAAAATTTGGAGGTGATAAAAAATTAGCCGTTCCCGATGGCCAGATTCCAGAGGTTCAGCACATCAAAATCTTTATATTTATGACATCATTCTTTGAAGGAAGATTTTGTTTCAGACCAATGTTATAAGACTAAGGAATAATTGACGTTTTTATAATCAACAAAGAACTTCAGCATCAAAAGATGTTAGAAAATTTTAAAAAGGCAATTGAAGGGAAATTGCCCAGAACAATAAATCGCATAACTAACGAGAAAAATTATCAGCATCAGCTTCATTAACGTTATTAATATAATTAAAATAGTTCCTTGAACGGAAGTTATTTAAAAGTTCGAAATACATTTTCTCTTTCAAATGGTAATTTATCGAATGTAGTCAAATAATGAAAGATTTGTACGAAAGCTTCGTGGGATGTTACCAATTATAAAGAAGAATAATGCAGTGTCTGCATGTAGCTAATTAGCTCTAAGGAAACAGACCATACATTATAAAAAATAAATAGATACTGTTAAACAAGTGAACATGTTGGGAAATTTAAAAAATGTGGAATTCAGGCTTTTGAGTGCGTCCAACTATAGACGAACGGAAGAGCATAGTATGCAGAATATTTTTTAAAAAAACTTTACAATATGAAATCAACCTAGAAATTGTATAGCTTGAAAAAATTAATATTAACCACAGCAAAATCAGCTTTTTATTACAAAACAAGTACAGGATTTGCTGATATTCCGGCGGAACTAATTAGGAATGGACTTACTGTTTTACATAACTTGATTACATCCGTGCTCGATCAATCTAGAAATGAAGACCAATATTTGAATAATATATCAAGAGATTTTATGTATGAAGTAATATTAAGTTAAAGTTTATTGATAAATACTTGCCGTTTGATTTTTAACTGATTCATTTTAGTAAATTTATTTTTGGGACAACGTTAGTTGCATATTTTAGCTCAACAGTTTATTTTTCTATCGTCACATTTGAACTTTATATTGCGTTTAACAGAAGACGTTTTTTGGCAATTAGAAATTAAATGATCCGACACTCACATTAGATTAATTAGCTACGTAGATTAAGCTTCAAACTAATGAATCATTGTCGCCTATAGTATATTGTGTTGACATGGAAATTGGATTAGTTTCACTTGCAGCTTCATTCAATGGATCAATAATTTACTCGCTTAGTTTAATTTGTGAAAGTGCACTAAACTGCTATTGTCGATATCAGAAATGAAAATTCAAGTGAAACCGACGTCAATAATCCTCATTAACCGGCCATGAATTAATTTCCACCACATTCCAGATATTACATGACAGTAATTCAACGCTGTACACCGAGTGTTTATCTAGTAAAGGCTCTGCGGTAAATCATCTTACATTCAAGTTGTCGTTAAGAGGTTATTGAGAAAGCAACTTAATGTGGATCCCTTACTTAGCTGGTAGCAATGGATTAATTAATGAGCTTCAATTAATAAACACGGTATTGCAATATGCATTTACTTGTTTTGCATATTGCTTGAAGTGCCGGCTCGTGGGGTATTTGAAACGGTAAAGAGTGTTCAGACTCTTATGAAGAAAGTGCCGAAATTCATTAAAAGCCACCAATGATATTTGACTAATAAGACAATAATCATCATCATCATATGTGGCTTCACAACCCTGGGTGGGTTTTTGCCGACTCAACCACACGTTTCCATCCTTCTCTATCAAGCATCCAAGTCCAAATAAACGTTTTCCTCCTGGAACCTCTTCCCACACCAGTTTTACCATTTTATCATCTGACATTCTTTTAACGTGTCCTGCCCACTCTAGTCTCCTGTCCTTTATTTCGCTTATTATGCTGGTATCAGTGTGGAGTTCTTTGAGTTCTTGGTTGGTTTTTATTCTATTTTGTCCTGTATTTTCTTCTGTAGTTGGGCCAAATATTTTTCTTAGCACTTTCCTTTCAAAGACCTTAAGTCGTTCTTCGTTTGCAACCGGTAGAGTCCAGGTCTCACATCCATATATTACGACAGGCCTTATAATTGTTTTGTATATGTTCAGCTTAGTTTTCCTGGTAAGCATTCTAGGTTTTATTAGGTTTGAAGAGCAAAAAGGCACCTGTGTGCAGCCTGTATCCTGTTATTTATCTTTTCTGTGTTGTCGTTGTTTTCACTAATACTTGTAGCCAGATATTTAAATTGTCTTGTCCGCTCAAAGTTGTCTCCGATAGACAAGTATTGTCCTACTCTATCTCGGTCCTGGTTATTTCTACTGAGGTACATATACTTAGTCTTGTCCTCGTTTATTTTGAGGCCTATCCTTTATGTTACCGTTTCGAACTTTATGTAAGAGCCTTTGAGATTGATCCTGCTATTGCCAATCACATCGACATCGTCTGCAAAAACCAGGAGCAGATTGGGTCCTCTTGATGAAAGATAGCAGTTGGCTTCCCGATTTTGAAGTTCCTAATTACTAAGAGTTGAGGTGAGAAGGCGTCACCTTGCTTGAGACCATTATTGATACTGAAGGAGTCGGAGATACTCTGTCCCACTCTTACTTTACATCGCGTATCCTCCATACATACTTTTGTCAGCGATATAAGTTTTTTTGGGAATCCAAGTTCTCGCATTGCTTGCCACAACTTTGTTCTACCTACTCTGTCGAATGCCTGTTTGAAATCAATAAACATTAGGTGGAGTTCTCTGTCGAATTCCCAGAATTTCTCCATTATTTGTCTAATGGTCTACAGTGGACCTATTTGATCTAAAACCACATTGATAGTCCCCAACATTCTCTTCGGTATATGGTTTAATTCTCTCCAGGAGGATATTGGAGAGTGTCTTATAACATGTATTCAGATGAGTTATTCCACGATAGTTTGTGCATTTTTTCTGTGCCTCTGTCCTCCAGATGATTTGTATAAGCTTATGTATGGCCTTATGGAGTGTTTCTCCGCCAGATTTTATGTATTCGACAGGTATGCCGTCGCTGCCTGAACCTTTGTTCTTTTTCAATTTCTTTATTGCCTTCAATAAGACAATAATAAATACTTTTAAATTTGGCACCGATCAAATGGCACTTTGCGATAGGAGCATATAAATAATACGAAAAACACAAAATATAATTATTCAGTATCATAAATTGCGCTCGTTTGATCTATGGCAGTACTTGCTCATATTTTGCAAATCCCAGTCGGACTGTTAACAGCAGCTGTGCAAAACCCCATTTTTAGAGTTGTTTTTTGCTTTAAACTCTGGTCTCCAACTGTGAAAACACCTTAACTAGCTACCTGACGACGCAACACTTTTCTCCCGCTGATGTGTAATAAATAAGTACCTCATACGTTAAGCAGAATTTATTTATTTCTAGATGGAGTAATAAAATATTGAGAGTAATTAAGTATATGCTTTGATTAAACCTTTTAATCCTAATTAATTTTTAAGATCTGGAAAAAGTTGCTTCACCTAAGAGGATTGTCTTTGGTACGATTAGTCTTGAGTAATTTGTCGTTTTCAACTCACTATTTTTCTCTAAGAAACTGGTTTATAACAATTATTTAATTTCAGCCCACTGCGGAATTATTTAATTATATACTAGATTAGTTAGTTGCTACAATGTACAGATCTAAAATCTTGCATTGTTTCAGTTTCTCTACTCGCTGTTGTTTTGCTTGGTACGAAAATTACCATGGGTCTAATTGCAATCACAACGGCTAAACGATTTTATATGAAAATTATATTTAACATAAATAAAGCCGATAAAGCTTATTAATTACTGAGGAAGCCAATGCGATGATGTTGCAGATTTTACCTGCTACAATGCTATGCAACAGAAAGAAAAATAAATATAACGATCATATAATTATTCAGCATGAAGTAGTAGTAACAGACAAATTTACAGGGTGTCCCAAATTGCTCGCATTTATGGATCATTTTGAACACGGTAGCAAATACCTTCACACAGCGGCAAAATGCATTAATCGGTTAAGTGCGTTAACGCGCTGGAGTGCCCTTATTTTTTTATAATTAATGCGACAGCCTTGTACTACAGTTGCCTGGGCAGAGAAGTACCAGTTACTTGGTCATAAGGTTTATAAGAGTCCCAAAACGATAATGAAACACGTTAAAGGAAGATCAAAAGATTATGCTCAAGAAAAAAGTATCAACACAAGCTTCTTATTAGGAAACGAAAAGGTACAGTTTAATTAATCAACAGTAAGGATTATTGAAGAAACCGGAACATACGTAAAAGCAACCCGATTTTAACCTCAAACAATATTTAAAGATTCATTTACTCACTGTTCATTTACGGTTCTAACTTCTATACTTACTTTCAGATTAGGTTTTGTATCACATTATAATAATAATTGAGGTAAAAATATATGGAATTTGTTTATTGCTACAAACAGTTTTAGTATAAATTTTCAAAAACAATCTGTATTTTAAGAGAAGTGAGAGCAAGACATGATGGCCGATGACAACATTGGATGGAAGGAGGAATTGATGAATTGAAAGAATGCATGAAAACTAGAAAGTTTCAATTATTTTGATTCACGAATAATTAAACCGCTCCAAAACAAACGCTTAACCCTGAATAACAAAATCCCGTTTTTGAAACATTTATCTTAATGTGGAATTTATAGGATTATTTTCACTTTTTATTATTTATTAATATTTTTCGCATCCACATCCAAATTATATCCGAATCACCAAAAAGATTTTTTTAATTCACTTTTAATTTATGCGGTTATTTGCTTCATAATTTGGTCTTTTAATTTTAACTGTTAAAAAAATTACTGAAAATTTACTAAAAAAATTTTTTTTAGTAATTTTTTTAACCAACCAAACACAAATACGGCAATTTCGGACTTGGTCACTTTTAGCTTTAAGCCAGTTATATGACTACTTATGAAGACCACTGTGTATTTCACACCATAACTGTCTGTCATAGATGTCTGGTAAACTATAATTAGGAGAAATTTGAAAATTGGACGGTATACGTAAATCATTGGTGGCAAGCGATCTAAAATATTTTCAAGATGGCCACACTTCCGGTTATACCGGAAGTAGGTTTCAACTTGCTTATTTTAAATAGAACACTCTATATATTATTACATTTTTGAGTTCTACAACAAATTATAAACATATTTCATGTACAATAGCATATACCTAAGTCTAACCGTTTTTGATATATTAGAAATTTTATGTAAAAAATGTCTGTTCCAGCCACTCGAATAATCATTCAATTTTCCTATAAGGAAATATGTACTACTTAATTTGAGTCGCATTTCCTGTTGAGAAGGACTTACGTTAATGGAATTTTTGGCAAGAATCCTGCAAAAAAATTAACTAATAAATTAAAAAAAAAACATCATTATTGAATTCTGAAGAATCGAGTTTATTACACCAATAACGGTCTCCTTTCCTATTTAAACTCATATATAGAACTATAAAGTTGAAAAGAAGGTGCCTCTTCCAAATCTATTCCGCAATTTTCAAAAATGCTCTTCATCTTTAACTGGTCATGTACATGATATATCGTCTTCTACCTGATTTAAAGCTTTAAAATAAGTTTTGTGCCTTTAAAACACCTACTAAACATTTAGTTGAGGAACTTGAAAATAAAGAAATTTGATATTTATTTATCTTTTGTGCGGCGGCGGAGCTTTTTCTTTAGTTCTTTAAAGACCCATTTCATTCTGTTTTTATACCGTAATGGATTGAGGAACGGTTTACATACCAAAAATTTTCACACCTATGTTTGACTGTAGTTAATGGAATTTACAAGTAAATTCCTGGGTATATCTAAAAATAGATTAATAATCTACGGTTGTTCCATAACGAAACAAAATAAATTACTTTTTGAGCAGGTAGCATCTTGATGTTGAAGGGAAACGCAATTGGACACATAGGTATAGCCCAGAACAGTACAAATAATTGGGTGTTTGCTAGATGATGCTTTAATTATATTTTATATAAAACTCGATAAATTAAACGTTACACTGCCAAATTTGTAGAAACTTTGAAACTGGATAAACTTTTATTGCTGCAAACGATTTGACTTTTGTTTGAAGCGTTATTTAGTCCAATTGTTTTTCTGTGAGTGTTTTTTTTCTGTAAAAATTACGTACTTTTGAACAATTTGCTACAGGGTGGACAGCGAAACAATGCAAATTTTCTAAAAGTTCGGCATGCTCCCAGTTGAACAACAGAACGGTTTTTTGGACTTCAACAACAAAGGCATAAGCAAAGGAATTTTTTGTCTATTTCTTTTATTTACAGGGTGATCTCAAAAAATCAACTTTTTGGTGATGGGATGATAACAGTTTTTCTGTTGAGCCGATGTTGGAAATCCAGAATGCATTTTGAAGCTAAAACCTAATTAATAATCGACTTAAGAAAAATTTTCTATATACAGGGTTGCATGAATGAACGGATTATTTGAAAGTCAACTTCACTTTAATTGAACGTCCGCCAGATTTCTAGTGCAGTTCTGATTTGGGTCACTTTAATGCCTTAAGTCGACTATGAAGTTTCAGCGTCAACATGAGCCCCAGATTTTGAAAATCGGCCCAAGACGAAAATTTTATTACTGCAATATTAGAAAGTGGATTTTTTGGAAACACCCTGTAAATAAAAGTAATAGGTGAAAAATTCAAAAACCATTTCAATATATGCGGTCTATATTGATGCATTTCGCGAAAATCCAGAAAAAAATTTGTTCGACTGGGAGCATGTCGAATATTCAGAAATGCAGCATTGCTTTAATTCACACCCTGTAAGTAGGGAGAGAAATACTATTTGTCACTAGGGAAATGGAGTGACTTCTCAGGTTAGTAGTATAAAAAATATTTATATATTTATATTAAAAAAGACATTTATAATAACAATACTAAAAATTGTGGAAAATATTAATTTTGTTGTGGGTGAAAAAAAGATTAAAATAATTTCGATACAGAATATCAATCTATAAAAAGCTCTAAAATGTTGGCTAATGTTAGTGTGTTTCAAAAATTTGTGATTATTTACGATCTTTTGCATCAATTGAAAATAAATTCCAAAATACTAGATTTTAAAAGGATTAAAAATAGATTTCCTCATTTTGATTTTCAACTTGCGACTTCAAATTACTGAATGTCTGTTCACTTATTCCCTGGTGAACTTCTTTTCCGGGTTTCGCATTCTTATTGAAATAAGCTGCGTCTAATGTATCGCCTCCTTGATTGGTATGAGCGTTGACCACCGTGCGAAATTTGCGCTCTAAGACGTCAAATTTGGTAACAATTCCAAGAAATACACGGAAGCCATGGATAAATGTATCCCTAGCAAATGGCATTAATTAATGCTCTAATGCCTATTCCATCCTTCCCACCACATAGGCAAATACATACGGTCGCGAAGAAAATATAAATACCCCCTAATAATGCCATATATCTTTCAGTACCACCGCCCACTACTCCTCAGTAGGCCCCAGAAATACAGTCACCTGTCGTAGTTAAAACAATCGCATCGTGGTCTGGCAAGGCGCAAGCAAGCTTGGCTTTCTTCATCGCGCGCTTCTTCCCCAAAACAGATGAATAACATCGAAAAGAAGTGAACGAACGGCTACGGAAGAACCAAAGCAGAAGATCACAGTGGCCTTGCCTCCGCGTGCTGAAACAAACGATAAACGGAACGGCAAATTCGTAGTAAGCGGTGGCGTTAACAGTCGCAAGGCCGTGCAAGGACGTTCTTCGATTGTTTTCAGCGGGTCGTCGATTCTTTCAACGGATCGCGGAACCTCCTAGAGGTCAGTTTATATCTACAAGCGTCGTCGCTGTTTTTTTCCTTATCGAAACCCAACAGAGATTTATGTAGAAAGGACTTTTTTATTTGGGTCTTAGATGAAGAAACCCTAATTTTATTCAGAATTTTCCAAGAGCAGCGGCAGAAACTTGCGTCATTGACGAGTACTTCAATAACTTCTGAAGAAACTTCCGCCTGGGAAAGGCTTAGCAAAGGTAAGATTGAATTAAGAAGTTTCATTGGAAATACATAATTTCATATGCATACCAAAAGTAATGTAAATTGTGTACACAATTATTCAAGACAAATATGAAAAAGGCGAATTTGAAATGAGTAAAAAAAAATTACTGTCCTGATTTTTAATTTGAATTTATCTAAAAAAACTGTTTAAATCACTGGGCTTATTGGAGGTCGTACGCGCAAGACATCGTGAAGATAGAAAAAAAACACTTTTATTTCTATCTTCAATTTCATTCCCCACGCTACCGGCAAAAAACTTCTTCAAAAAGAAGCAAAAGTTTTAAGCCCTAATATTTCACTTTCCAACTCAACTTCGACTGATTACAATTTCCGCTTTTTTTCAATATCAAGTTCATTGTGGCACTGGTTTCCATATTTTATTTTATACGGTTTGAAATATTGAAGGTTGTGAATCCAAATGAAACACGAAATTCTTCTCAGTCTCAAGATTAAAATAATATAAAATATCAAAAATACGCTACGCGGAAAATTTAGCGCAAAACTTAAATAGTCGCTAACTTTTGCCTGTGAATATTTTCTCAATCGGTAATCCGACCATAACATTTTTCTTAGACCAAATTTAAGATACAAGATAAGCAAGAAAATGTAATAAAGATATTGTCCAGGGTGTTTAACTAGTGTCCAATTTTCCTGGTCAAAGTTTTAATCCGCCTGCCGGAAATACAGGAATGCTCAGGAAAAAAGTGTACGGTGTGAGGCTATAACATCGTATACTTTTTTTTGTATACGTATTTATATGTCTTCTAAGTAATTTGGATCTTTAATCGTCTGTTTGTATCGAGCCATTCGAATGTGTTTGTTTTTTATGACCGGTCGCATTTTCCGCCCGAAATTTATTTAAACGTTTTCTTCAATTTCATAGAGGGCTTACAAAATTTTATTACAAAATTAAAGCTGTCAACAGCCCTCCTTTCCCTTAAGAAAATAAACATTATAACAACTTAATTGACAGAGCACAGAGAGTGACAAAATAAACAGAACTATCAGCTTGTAATGAAATGTTGTTCGCACAGCTTTCTGACCAGAAATTTTCTTTGCAAATAAAAAAAAAGTTTAAGTAAAATTATGGCTCAGGATAAACAGACGATTAAAGATCCAAAATACTCTGAAGACATGAGGCGATAACAACGTATATTTTTTTTCTCTGTGGGCTACCCCATATTGCCCGCAGAAAGATGTAAACTTTAACCAGGGAAACATGACAGTATTTAAACACCCTGTACAATACGTCTATTTATTTTTTTTTGATAATCTTTTAATTTCAATTTGTCCTAAAATAGAGCTATGACTCAAAAAAATATATTCAAATCAACATGAAGAACAAGTGAGATTCTTAATTTAACGTGAATCATTATAAAAAAAATGTGAAAAACAGGTTTATGCCAAACTTGAAATCTAATATACACAACTCTTTCGGCTTTCAATTGCAAGCAATCAATCATTTTTTGCTTGAGATATAAGGAGGTTTTTTATATCAAACCACTTTTGCCAGTTTGTTACAGTGAAACTTTATTTAATAATTACTCCTAGCAGGTCATAGCTAATTTTCTAATATTTTTGTTGTATATTTGTTCCTCCAGTTGATTGTCTTTCGATTATTTCTTGAACCAAAAAATTTTAAAAAATCATATAAACGTTTAGTTAAAATCCTTTCACACATATCATACCAAAAATTGTTTCTCCAACAAATTTCATCGCCTTTGGCTCACTATTTTACTTCTAAAAACGTCGGTGGATACTAAATACTTGTACAAGAACCATACTTTTTGAAAGAAAAGTGCATGGGAATCTTAATTTCTACAAAGCATTCTCACCATTATACGTTTTTTATTAGTACGAATAAAAGCATTCAACTTCCTTAATGCAGTTATTGGTACAATTAAATTCCTTGAATTCTGGTTTTTGGAGATTTTATAAAAACCACCTGGTGTGTTCTACATATTCAAAATATTTGGCAAACTTGTTCTGCTACAAAAAATCGTATTGAAGACTTGATCCAACGGTTATTCATTCAGTAACGGTAAGCAGTTTACGTTGACATAAGGGAAAACCAAAAGAAAATATTATATTTATTGTAATCCGATTATTAATGCTCGAGAGTGTTACAACGAAAGATTTATTTAATTAGTGAAACTGTGAGGTAAATTTGTAAATGACCTGTGGCGGGTAAATGTAACTCAACATACAAGTCAACGTAAAAAAGCAAATATTTTGCACCGTGAAAAAGCGTAAATCCTTGAAGATTATTGTGACAAGCTGTTCCCGGCAGGAAATTACCCGATATATTGACTTAGCTCCTTAAATTTAAATTTAGACAATCATTGGAGGTAATTTTTTCACCAACATTCCTTCAGTGTCCTTCTACTGAGGCGGACATCCAACTAATTACACCAACATTGACCGATCAGCCAACCGTTCATTGTCCTCAAGATTACGTACTTTACTTTTCTATTGAAGATGTTTTAATCACCAGCAATTTTTGGATGACAAAAAAAGATGGGCAGCATCCAAAATCATATCTACCACTTCTAAACGAGCAGCATTGATGCGTGCGTAGATAAAATCGTTAAATTAGTGAAAGAACTTGTTAATTAAGTTCTTTGAAAAGTTCAACGTTTTGTCAACAATGGCTTTTGTTGCAGGAGGATCTAATCCCTCTTCAAGCTGAGAGTATTTTTCTAACGCTCTGTTTAATGTTTAATTTGTGCAACTACTGCTTTGCTTTGAATATTTGCCTTGGCAGAACTAATATTAAATAAATAAGGCAACTATTTGTTGAAGCTGAACAATTAATTAATACCGACCATTTATTTAATGTTATAACAGCGCAAAGTATGCTTTTGGATTAAAATAAACGATTTTTCAAATTTGGTGACTTTCTATATCTGATCTCACGTATTCTTTGATTGATGTGTACTCAACATTCACTTGCAGAAAAGTCCTGGATAAATACATTTATTAGTTAAACTCAGAATTATCTAATATGGTGTTTTTTAACATTGTTATTGTTTCCTTAACAAATTGGCATATGATTTATTGAGCTGTAATTCACTCAATTTATATCCCTCTCGTGACTTATGTGTTTGGTCCGTCCTTTTCCGAGTCTGATTGTTGGATCTGTGAGCAGACGATGGTTTTTACGTCGGGTAGGTTGCTAGCCTAACCCGACAACCCTCCTCCTTGTTTGTCAACCGTGTTCACTGGACTTCTCAATCCATCCAGTTCCCACCGTAGGCGCGGTAACCTACGTGGCAGAACACCAGAAGGCAGAACTCAACTATAGATTATATAATATCAAACAGAGCCATACACCCAACCCAAATATTAGACGTAAGATGCCTGACCTCAGCCAATATAGCATCCGACCACTCCCTAGTCGTGTGTATGCTGCCAACGAACATACAAAAGAAGAAAGTACCAGACAACACAACTAAAGAAAAATTAATCATAGAATCCATCAGAGACCCAACAAAAAAAGCACTATACCAAGCTCGCTTAAATCAAAAAATCGAGGCGAACTCCATTACGGAACAAGACGATCCACAAGAGTGATGGGAAAAGATAAAAACGAATTTCACCGACGCAGCTATCGGGGCTCTAGGTCTAAGGAAAGTGGGAGCAACAGAAAGCTTCCCGTAACAAACAATGGTATACACCCGAAGTGAAAGCTGTAGCGAAGGAGAAACGTGAAGCGTCATCGGAACGAAAGAATCAGTACATCCCAACAAGAAATAGAGTCAACTCAGAAATCAGAACCATAAAACTAAACTTCTGGGAAAGGTTTACCTCCGCAATGGAGCACGACCTATACGGAGCAGAAAGGAAGGTATGGGGAATGCTAAAAAGAAGGAAACTCGGAATCGTGGAATATACACGAACACTACAAATTGGTTAACTCCAATGGAAAACTTACTTGAACAACTGTACACAGATATACCCGAAGAGGAAAACAGAAACGAGATTGAAGAAGAAGGCGAAGAAGCTGAAGAACCTACCGAAATAACCGAAAGAATGACGATGGAACAGACAAAGAAGATTAAAAACAGAAAAGCACCCGGACTGGATGGGATACCAAAAGAGTAATTGAAATATGGGGGACACCAGCTAATGACAAAACTTACAAAGCTATTTAACAGTGTACTAAAAACCAAAAATGTCCCAAATGATTGGAAAAAGAGCAAAACCATACCAATATTCAAAAAAGGGGACAAAAAATCTCCAGAAAACTATAGAGGCATAACCCTACTAAGCTCAGTCATGAAACTGTTCACGAAGATCATACAAAAAATAATTAGCGAACATGTAAAAATATCGGAAGAACAACAAGGCTTCAGGAAGAATCGGTCAACCATGGATGCTATCTTCATAGTCAAGCAAGTAGTGGAAAAACCTGTGGAATAGACACAGAGGGAGGATATTCACTCACAACAGGTGAAACCAAAATAGTCTGTTATGCCGACGACGCCCTAATTATAGCGGATAATGAGGACTACTTACGCTGACTTCTATATTTATTCTATGTGAAGCAAAAGCCTTCAACATGCATGTATCGACCAGAGAAACCAAAGCCCTTGTAATTTCCAAAGAACCAATGCGATGTAAATTTGCCTTGGAAAATAAAAAAATAGAACAAGTCATGTCGTTCGAATACCTAGGCATACAAATTACCTCAACCCAAAATAGTAAAAAATAGGTACAAAATAGGTACAAATGAAGTAAGAGAACAAGCCGACAAAGCCCGCCGAATCTCAGGTGCACTTCGAGACAATATCTGGAGTAACACCAACACGAGCAAAAAGTCAAAGATTAAAATATACAAAACCTGTGTTAGACCCATACTAACATACGCTATAAGAGCTGACAACAAAAGAACAAAAAGCACTCTACGAACAACAGAAATGAAAATACTCAGGAACATCTCACTAAGAGGCAGAAAGAGAAACAGGCATAAGACACGAATGTGAAGTGGTAGACATCATCAGATGGGGACGCAAACGTAGAAGGGACTGGAAGAGCCACCAGGACAGAATGACAGAGGGAAGAGTGGCAAGAATCGCTAGAGATGGAAGACCATGGACAAGACGCCCCCCCGGAAGACCTAGAAAGATATTCTACTAAATGTTTATTAAATATATCATATGAACATTAAATTTTAAAAAAATAAGTAAAAAACGTTAATACAAAACGCAAAACCAAAATCGAACCATCAGGCATCCAAATTAGTGATCGCTTTTTTAAACTGAGCATTAAAATTATTCGCACAACTTATGAAAGGTCAGGTTTGTTCTTCCAGAAAAAAACAGCACGTTAATATTGATAGTATCACTTTGCAAACAAATTATGACCATAAAGGAAAAGCAAACATTATTTAAAAACATAAATTTATATTAAAACAAGGTTAAATTAATGCTAATTTTAGCACCTTCCAATTTAAAGGACAATAGACTATTTACTTGTCACTTCTGGTTGAAGGTAGTGAACTGGTGACATCATTCGGAAGTTTCCCATGGATTATTTACCAGACAATTACATTGGACATGGATAATTAAGCAAACATAGAACAAAAAATACGAACAGAATGCCTAGAATTAGATAAGAGCGTACTAAAAAAAAACAGATTTGAAAAAAAATTCAATGTATAAAAGTTGAAAAAATCGAAATCCTATACCATTAAATAAGTTGTTCTAATTAGGAAAAATCGTAAAGCAGCAAAAAGGAATAACTGGACAGGGGCTCGCGCAAAATTCAATTTGCTGAAATTACCACTGTATCTTATGCTGCCTTATATGAGATGATATTAAAGGTAAATGCAAATAAACTCAACGTTATAATCAGATATCATAATTGACAGGCCTTAAGTGAGTCGGCTGTGTATTGAAACAACAATAATGGAATAATTAATTTCAAGTTAAAATACATCCTCAATTATCTACTGGCCTTTTTCATCTTCTATTAAGACGCTTCTTTTGCTTCTATTGACAGTGATTTGCATAAATAATAGGTATTTCTTAAATGAGCAAATATAATGTCCAGCATCTATTGCGAGTTTCTCATGCATATGCAGAATTAGGATTCTGCCCAATACGGTATTATTTCCATGTATTTAAAGATTAGATGGCACAAACCGACACGCGGGACTCTCTTTCTAAATAGCAAACCAGAACTTTAAATAGTTCTTTTACTTGGCATTTAATGAATTTGTGGCTTGTAAATTAACGAGAAGAGTCCGGAAAAGCCAGCTTAAAGTCTTATATTAGAAAATGTTTGGTTCTAGCTTAACTAATCCTAACTAAAGAATTTGATTTTTTTTTCTTATTTTGGAAAAGTATTGGCTTCAGTAATTATAAATTTAATATACCTGCTTAGTTTTTTAAGTAAATTTAAAGGATTAATAGACAAAATTTGTCATTAAAACAACTTTTATCAAGCCGCATTCTGTCTAGAATAGTGTGACTTGTGTATGAAAATTTGTATGAATTTTCTTCCAAGATTGTATCTTTGCATCACTTTTTAAATGTAGCAACCGTTTTCCTCCGAACTTTGCTATTTGCAGCTATTTCCTTGAAAATAACACTATTTTACAACAAATTTTCCTATCCGGCAAACTGCTCTATGTTACCAAAAGTTCTGCACCGGCAGAAGTTTTTGCATTTTCTTGTAAAATGCTGATGCCTTTTTCTAGCGAACAGAATATGAATTTTGTTTACCAAAAGTTCTGATCCTGCGAACATTTTACTTTTTCCTGTAAAATGTGTGCAAATTGTGTAAAATGGCCGAAAAAATACATTACTGCAAACAGTTACTGGTCACATATATTAAAGAAATCATATTTCACTAATTTAATTTAAAGAAACGGTGTGACGTTTATTAAAACTGAAATACCCCTATTTTCGATGTAACAGTGTGGTAAATGTTAACAGTGTGGTAACAAATTCACCTTTTGTGTTGCGATATACGCGCGATGTGAAATAGATTTCTTATTACTCCTTGACAAGATCTTAATGAGATTTTTTATTATTATAAAACTGCAAGGCTGCATTAATACCTTCGAGCATTTTTCCTTTGTTGTTAGAAATTAGATTCCTGACGAGTTGTGAAAGCTATTTTTGTGAGAGATTCTTGAAATACTTTTAAACCACTATTCAATATAATAAACCAATAAGTTAAGAATACTATAAAATAATAAAAACAAACTGAAATAATAACTGAATTATTTCAGTTTTCAACAAAAGAAAAGTGTACACGGAAATTACAACTTTAAAATTTAAGATACGGAAAAGTATTGATATGGGAGCTTTTTTCGAGAGCTTTAATGTATGCATAAAGGTTACTTCTAATTCATTCCAATGTATTCCTGGGTTTCAGTCAATTTTATTGTTTATTATTTAAAATGTTACAAATACGTTTCGGTGTCTTTATCCATCATCATCAGTTGTCTAAATATATATTTACAGTTATCATCAAATAAATAGAAAACTTTCACCAAAATTCAAATATTAAAATACAAATCACACACATATTAAAAAGTACATCCAGAACATTGGTTTTCAGGTGATGAGTCAGGACAAACATGTCTGCGAAAAGACTAGAATCTATTGTTTTACAGATCTAAATTCAACTTACGTATATAGTTGCTACCAACTTCACATTTGACTGGTCACTGAATTTTCCATATTTCATTCGATATCAAGCGAGCAAAACAAAAAAACTGTTTATCTTTCGTCTTTTCTTTGCATTCTAGGAATGCTTGGCAATTCTTCAATATCAGATGTTTACATTTCATTTACCTGGTCCAATCAGGTAACTGAACAGTTACTTCTAATTGAATTTCATAATTTACTTTTTATAATAATAAAATAATATATAATTAAAAAAATAAATATATTTAAAAGATAATTTAAAAAATAAAATTCAGCTCTTCATATAGCGTACATACATGTCTGATTATAATAAGTACAAAACTGTTAAGTATCCGTTATTGTAATCAGACAAATCCAACGAACATTTGAAGAAAATTAAGCATTAATTAGTGAAAAATTGCCAAATTCGCCCTAATTTGGAACTGGATAAATTCTGATTGCTTCGAGCGATTTGAGTTCTGTTGGAAACGTTCTCTAGCACCATTGTCTTCTCTTAGTCCATGTTGTGGTAAAAATTCAGCACGTCAGATAAATTTTCTACACGGTGGCAAATTAAAAATTGCGGAACTAATTCGGCATACTCCAAGTTGGGCAAAATTTATTTTGTGGGATCTCAACCCCAAAGTTAAAGATAAACCAAACAGCTCGAAACGTTTTTTGACTTTTTCGACATCTCTTCTATTACCAGCGTGGTCTCAAAAAATCAACTTTTTGGTCTTGCAGCTATAACTTTTCTGCTCTTGGATCGATTTTTCGCGATATAGAAGCTCATGTTGAAGCTTAAACTTCATTATAAGACAGAAAATTGAGACAAAAATTAGAAATACAGGGTGCATAAAAAATTACCCCAAATTAAAATTCCCCCTCAAATCTGTGATTCTGGAAAATTTTCAACTAAGTGAAGTTTATTTTCAATATTTCGTTCATTCATGCAACCCGGTTCTGTAATATTGATTTTTTTTTGAAGTCGGCTTGTGACGTTTGAGCTTCAACATGAGCCCTAGATTTTGAAAAGCGGTTCAAGAGAAAAAAATTATCACTACAAACCAACCAGTTGATTTTTTGAGACCACTCTGTAAATAAATTCGAGTTCTGCAAAAAAGTCAATAACTTTTTTCGAGATTTGAGGTTTATCTTAATGCCTGTGGTATTGAAATACAAAAAAGGTCTTTTCTTTCGAACTTTCACCAATTTTGCATTGATTCATTTTTCCCACCCTGTAGAAACTTTATCTGAAGCACTAATTTATGGCACACACAGGCCCTAATTGAAAAAGAATTGCCACCCAATAACGCTTCAAATAGAAAACAAATCTAAGAGTCTAAATTTGTCAGTGTAATGTTGATTTTGTTGAGCAGTTTAGATCCAGAAGGTTTTCATCGTCCCATTTTTAATGTAAATAACGGTAAAATTGGGTTGCTAAAATACAGCCATAAAAATATGAAGAAATGTATATGAAACCAAATTTATAGTAGGAATGTATACGACGTGCGTAACTAACGCAGAAAATGAAATTGACAACATAATTTGGCTAATTTAAAATATTGTTATTAAGTGCTCGTCTGAGCAGACACCTTCAGGTCTTTTTTCACTTGATGAATGAGCTTCTTTAATTTCTGAGACAACTGTGCGAATAGAATTGAATTAAAGACAAATTTAATTCCATTATCAACAGGAAGAAAACAAACAGAAAAGTCGAGGAGCATGACAACAAACTATAAAACTAAGAATGTGTTCTGCTGCTCAATTGCAACAAAGCACATTTTTTCAAGAATACAAGAACACATTGTTTTTACCACCAGCTAAAGAAAATGGTGTTATTAGATTATGATTGAAAGATGGAGTGAAGTGCATTTCTGTTTCGGTTGAAATCCACGAAGAAACCACAAATAGATGTGGCAAAGATTGAACATACCGGAAAACTCATACCTGAAATTATGGACCACAAATTATGGTTAAAGTGACTTACGGTACATCGGCGAACCGCCTCCACACGGACGTTCCCAATTAATCTGTTTTAATTGAATAAATTAGAACGACCAGTGGCTATCGGCGGCAACAAAAAAGATCGGCTTCGGATTGTTTTCAATGATACGCATGGTTGGGCGTGATAATTAGCTAATGAACCCTGTCCAAAGTTGTTAAATTTATTGGCAGAAGTTGGTGAAAGACAGTAGCGTCCGTCATTAACGTAAAAGACTTAAATGTTAATTCCAAATCTCATGAAGAACCATTCTATGTGATTTGTTATTTTCGTTATCTTCAGTAATCCAACAGATGCAGACGACAAACAACAGTGAGAACTGAAGAATATTGTCGTATTTTCTGAAGAACACTTAAGCCCGATGAAGTCAGATAAAGACCAAATTTACAAATACCGGATTAATTACACAAATACTAAAAAAAAAACATGTACCGTTTCATAAATAACTGCGGAAATAATAGGCAAATAATAAATCTATTAACGACTTACCGCAGCGGATATCTTCCCAAGAAATCTACATCTGAACAGCGCATTTCGGAATTCCAAATCTGAAAAAAATACATCTTAGTATTCTAAATAAGCAATGTTTCCCATTTGTAATGCATTAACCAAACAAGAGAATAATTAACATACACGAAGAATGATAAATAATTAATCGTCAACCATAAAAAATAAACTAACTGAATAATAAAATATTATATTTGAATAAAGATTAGTGAAGAAAAATTTAAGTTGTTTACGCTCCGTTGGGCTTTGTTTATTGTTATAATTGGTCTACTTGAGTAACTGCCTACACAAATATTACTCTACTTGTGTGCTGGTCTTACAAAAATACAAAAACTGAAAAAATGTAGCTGCTCTATAATTTCACTGTTATATATTCCATTGTTAATGTTAGAAAAATTTATAAAAACATATAATAAAAATTTAGTTTAACGTGAATTATTAGTAGAAATAGGGCTCCTTTACAGTTATCTTGATATGCAACCTTCCAATGGCTTCGCACATTTAAACGCAGTAGTAGTAAACATCTTTATTTCTAAAAAAGGCTATCGACCTATCGGTCTTTCTGCCCTTGTTTAATACATACAGTCTTAATCTAAATTTAAACGCATTTTACTGTGAAATCAATAAACTGATCTATCCAGCAATTTGCATAGGAAAGAAGCAAACCCATTAATTGAAGATGATTGAAGGATCAATGTACAGTAAACCAGCATACTATAGAACTAACTTATGAAAACCTTGTTGATTGTTTAGTTTGTTTCTTGGAGCTGCTAAATAAGAGAGGTTTGTGGAAAAAATGTAAGGACTGGTAACAGACTCATTAATTGCAGTCAACCAACTTGTAGTTTCACATTTTTTGTTAATTAATTAGCAATTTTCCTGTTTCTGAATGTATAATGGAATATTATAGATGACATTAAAACATATTTATTACGTTAATTTGCACTTTTTGCTACTCGATAAATTTAAACATAATCGTGTTTTATAACTATTCTCCAAGTGAGTTACAGCAGTAGTCAATTTGTTCGAATAGGATTTCTGATTAGAAACCTGTTATTTTTAAATTATACTTGTAATTTGGAAATAGAGCCTTTGTGAAATATAGACGAATACTTTCTTTACGGAAAAATGTAAACAGTATGCATTTTTATACCATCGCGCAAAATCTGAATGCGAATTTCAAATTTTGCTAGTTTTTTCACTTTCGAATATATTAATTCACAAATGAAATTGATTTTCTTATAAGAAACATTTTTATTGACAGTAAACTCACCAATTAAAGAATAAATAAAAATACTCAAACAGTTGCGGGAAAAAATATAAATAAGTGAAAATAAAATAAAGTAGAACATGGCTGTGAAGGGAAATGCATCCAGTGTAAAATGCAAACAATTATACATACAAACGAGCAAATATCTCCATAAATATGGATTACGCAAAACAAATTATTTCTGAATTAAGTGCGTCGTGAAGATGTGACGATGCCTCAAAGTCATAAACCTTGATTCTCACATCCTTAGTTCAAATTCGTGCAAAAGAAAGGCTGGAATGTATATTGTCCATTGTAATTCATGAGGGCATGAAGTGTTAATTATCTTTTAAAATGTTTTCTGCGGTAATTGCAATCTTTTCGGCAATTTCTGGTAAATTGAAAGGCTATTCACTTGAACATCAAATTATCATTAAATTTCTAGCGCACACATTTTTTTAATCTAGACAGTTATTAGCAATTGAACGATCAGCAAGTTTGGCGACGCACAACAAAACAAGGAAGGCCATAAAAGATTAATAAACAGTTAATTAATCATATATCACATCATGTTCATTTAATTCATTTATCACTTACAATGTTCTTTTCACTTTATGTCTGCCTTGCGAGTGCTTTTATTGTCTAATTCAAAATGGATTATTATTAAAAGACATTTTGTTGGTCAACAGCATACAAAAGTTAAGTTAAAAAATGGCAATTGAAACAAAAAATTTGAGACATACTAAAGATGTATTGGCTTATACGATACTTTGGGCAATTATTCTGGTTTCCTATCGTTTGAATTAAAATAGTCATTTTTCAAGGGTATCTCCGATTAATTGACACACCTATTTTAAAAAGATTTCCGCATTTGGTTCTCAGGCACAATAAAATTAATTAGAAATGTTCTCATGAATTGACTAGAATTTTAATGTACTTTCATTCATTTGCCAGGTAATATAGCCAGGAAATTCACCTGTATATCATTGTAAAAAATGCAAAAACAATGAACTACTGAGTTACCCGTAATTACACATCGGAATCTGTGTAGTGTAATTTGCAGATAAACTAGCTTTCAAATGGCTGGTATAGCTGAAACACAATGTTATGTGCATTTTTGTATCTCTAAGTATATTTAAAGAACATCGCCCTATTAGCTGTTAGGTAGTCATATAATATTGGCACCTATATAATTTTCTGCTGCAATTGAGGCATTAATGTCTACTTTAAGACTTTAACAACTAATAATAAATTAAGTCTGATGTTAACAAATAAGAAAGTAAAAAACAAGGAAGAAAGTACGGTATAATTATCATTAAGTACTAAGCAATAAACCGAAAAGTCGTGAAAGTGCACAATTCGCAAACTTCCACTTTCCAACCTCGTAAATTTAGTAAACACTGATTGCAAATAGGGAAAAAGGAGCAAGAAATTTTATTCTCTGTATTGCAATAAATGGCTAGAATTTTTTTTTTCAAGCTAAAAAACCAGCAGCTTTATAAAAACCCGAAATCAAGCAAATAGGTTACTCAAAGTTGCTGAAATTCACATTGGCATCGGCTCTTGATGGCTAAAAGGCTTCCATAAAGCAATTTAAGTACAGCCAGTACCAACTACAACACTTCACAAAACTATAATTTTTGATTAAAGCAAATTAGTAAGGCCGCATTACTGGTTTGAATACAGGTAATTACGCTTGTCCAACATCGGTTACTTACTTTGCAAATCACGAACCATTTTTTATACGGTCAACGTTCTCGCTGTACGTATTTTATCGCCTGTCAATAATTGACTTACTAAAGTGATTTTAATGTGTTGATTTGCAAGTTCACTTATCTTATTCTACGGTCCCATACTTCACGTAATGTAAAACTAAATACATTTACTGAAGATTTATGGAAGAACAGATGTTTCCCCAATGGTCCAGTGACTTTTTATTGCTGAACAAATCTCTATGGTCAATAGATTTGATTTGAATATTTAACCAGTTTACAGTAATCATAATTAAGCCGTAAATAATCAAAATTAATTGACTTCTGTTTATTGATCTTTAAATAATGTATTCGTATGGGTTTTACAATACGGGGTGTCCATTTGAAAACTTCCCGCCTTTGATATCTCTCTTACAGTTAAAAATGTGCGTAATCGGAAAGACACGTCAATTTTATTTGTAAGGGGGACACTTTAAATTATTATTTTTAGCCTTCTTGTTTAAACCCCCTAGGAGGGGTGGGTGTCACCCTTGGAATCTTAAATGGGAATGGGGGTTAAGTGGCACATCGTTTAAAGGGCCTTCAATTCTCTTTACAAATAAAATTGACGTGTCTTTCGGATTTTTCATATTTCTAACTGCAAGAAAGATATTAAGGGTGGGAAGTTTTCAAATTGACACCCCGTATATCGCGCATCTTCAAATAAAATAATTTTAATCCCAAAAACATAATTTTGATACTATTATTTTAGGAGCTGAAAATCTTCAGTCACTTTTTCCCATTTTAGTAATTTAATTCCCAAGCATTGTTGCAGCAAGCGATAAAAATCAGTTATTATTTAAGATGATGATGATTGCACTAATAAGAATTGCATTGATTTGATGAATTAGTGGAATTAAAACACATTTTTCATTTAATTAGTTAAGCATAGACACTCTTCTGCTTTTTCACATAATATGCATTTTATAGTTATTATTAATGATGGCAATTGTTTTGGTTCAATTGTAAATTTATCTCTATATTATCTAAAATCGGTTATTTTCACATTTATTTACAGTATAAAATATGTGTGAACTTATTAGTCTGACCCATTTTCTACTTTCCGAAGGAAAAACACGCGATTTCTTCAAAATATAATCTTCATGTTTATGCCGCTACGCAAATCCCTGCTAAAGTTCTGGTCACATACATATATACAATATAAATATAAACGCGTGTCACACTGGAACCACAGTACCGTTTAAATGTTGGTAATTTACAACTTGGTATTCGTTTGTCTTCTTATCATATACCGTATGGTCAACGATATTCAGAACTGGCATGCCTGGGAATTAATGCTATTGATCTAGAAAACATCGGGAATACGTGATCCAAATCAGGCCTTATGTTTTATACATGCTGTGATGATGACAGTTCCCTTAATCTCTTATGGATCTGTTTTAATTTACTGAAAGTAAATGTGATTTGGGACAATGAGAAATTAAAATTGACATTAAACACAGCCACCAATGAACTATAATGATATTTATAACCAGTTCATTAACCCACTGGATAAATTAGGAATGTTTCAAGCTTGATTAAGTCTTTGAAACATCTGCAAATGAACTAACTGAGGCAGTATCATGTGCAAAATAATTACTGGTTTTGTCATTTAAAACCTACTTACTAATAATTTAAGAAAAAAATAAAGATCCTCCACATAAAAGCGCCCTAAATTCTATTCAAAATAACATTTGACTAGAAGAGCGTCACGTCCGTGAAATATTATCCAATTAAACATTTTCATTGCACATGAACGAAGAAGACTCACACAAATCACAGTCTATGATATATCAGAAACTATATAGCAATTAATTTATTAAAACATGATTTTTTCCGGCGCTATGAATGAGCGGAAGGAGTTGAAAAGAACATTTTGCAAGATCTACGGGCTCGACAACAATGCACTTTTGTTATGCTGATATATAAATTTTAACCGTAATGAAAACATAAACTTGCAGCAATTAAATAAAACATTTGGAGCAGAGACAGATCAGATAGAGAAAAAAAGCGTATAATGAGGAATATTGTTTGCATTGTCTGTAAACATTACTAAGAATGTTAATATTTATTTTTTAACTTGTTTGCTGCAATTATTCATTAGCAGTAATACATGCATGCTTGAAGGGAGGAAGAGGATAGTTTTAATTAATATTAAAAAAACTTATGGAGAAACAGAAGATCTGCGTTAGTTTGCGTCTATTAATATGACTGATGTATTAATCACTCAAAAAGTCACCTTAATAAATATTAAAAAAAATAATAAATTTTCAAAAAACTTTATAACCAGTTATGTTAATACTTATTCCAAAGTATTCCTGGGTTTCAGTCAATTTTTTACTTTTTTTTTTTTTCACAATTATGGTGTTATGTGAAGGAGTCCTGCGTTTTCATCCCGGGTCTATCTATTGGACTCGTCAGTAGGGCTTAGATAGACCCGCCCTATAACGCTTTCCTACGTTCTTTGATGTCTGTCAGCCTTCTAGCAGGCCTCTGGTCTCGACATCTGGTTCCATGCGTGTACTCATATATATCCTAATTCGGTCTAGGTGTGTTCGGCGAGATGTTATCAGCCGTTCTTGTCAATATTGTAACCCATTTTTGCTTCCCTCTCCAAAGCCACCCATGTCACGCCATCTGGTATATGGTTTTGCATATTTATTTATCCATGTGGGGACAGGTTTCTGCGCTTTTTGGAGATGTCAGCGAAACGTGCTACTGACTTTGCTTTTTTTCCCAAGCATCCATCCATATTGATTTTTTTCCTGACTGTATTTTAATTTATTCCAAAGTATTCCTGGGTTTCAGTCAATTTTTTACTTTTTTTTTTTCACAATTATGGTGTTATGTGAAGGAGTCCTGCGTTTTCATCCCGGGTCTATCTATTGGACTCGTCAGTAGGGCTTAGATAGACCCTGCCCTATAACGCTTTCCTACGTTCTTTGATGTCTGTCAGCCTTCTAGCAGGCCTCTGGTCTCGACATCTGGTTCCATGCGTGTACTCATATATATCCTAATTCGGTCTAGGTGTGTTCGGCGAGATGTTATCAGCCGTTCTTGTCAATATTGTAACCCATTTTTGCTTCCCTCTCCAAAGCCACCATGTCACGCCATCTGGTATATGGTTTTGCATATTTATTTATCCATGTGGGGACAGGTTTCTGCGCTTTTTTGGAGATGTCAGCGAAACGTGCTACTGACTTTGCTTTTTTTCCCAAGCATCCATCATATTGATTTTTTTCCTGACTGTATTTTAATTTATTCCAAAGTATTCCTGGGTTTCAGTCAATTTTTTACTTTTTTTTTTTTTTTTTCACAATTATGGTGTTATGTGAAGGAGTCCTGCGTTTTCATCCCGGGTCTATCTATTGGACTCGTCAGTAGGGCTTAGATAGACCCTGCCCTATAACGCTTTCCTACGTTCTTTGATGTCTGTCAGCCTTCTAGCAGGCCTCTGGTCTCGACATCTGGTTCCATGCGTGTACTCATATATATCCTAATTCGGTCTAGGTGTGTTCGGCGAGATGTTATCAGCCGTTCTTGTCAATACTGTAACCCATTTTTGCTTCCCTCTCCAAAGCCACCCATGTCACGCCATCTGGTATATGGTTTTGCATATTTATTTATCCATGTGGGGACAGGTTTCTGCGCTTTTGGAGATGTCAGCGAAACGTGCTACTGACTTTGCTTTTTTTCCCAAGCATCCATCCATATTGATTTTTTCCTGACTGTTTTTTAATTTATTCCAAAGTATTCCTGGGTTTCAGTCAATTTTTTACTTTTTTTTTTTTCACAATTATGGTGTTATGTGAAGGAGTCCTGCGTTTTCATCCCGGGTCTATCTATTGGACTCGTCAGTAGGGCTTAGATAGACCCTGCCCTATAACGCTTTCCTACGTTCTTTGATGTCTGTCAGCCTTCTAGCAGGCCTCTGGTCTCGACATCTGGTTCCATGCGTGTACTCATATATATCCTAATTCGGTCTAGGTGTGTTCGGCGAGATGTTATCAGCCGTTCTTGTCAATATTGTAACCCATTTTTGCTTCCCTCTCCAAAGCCACCCATGTCACGCCATCTGGTATATGGTTTTGCATATTTATTTATCCATGTGGGGACAGGTTTTCTGCGCTTTTTTGGAGATGTCAGCGAAACGTGCTACTGACTTTGCTTTTTTTCCCAAGCATCCATCCATATTGATTTTTTTCCTGACTGTATTTTAATTTATTCCAAGTATTCCTGGGTTTCACAGTCAATTTTTTACTTTTTTTTTTTTTTCACAATTATGGGGTTATGTGAAGGAGTCCTGCGTTTCAATCCCGGTCTATCTATTGGACTCGTCAGTAGGGCTTAGATAGACCCTGCCCTATAACGCTTTCCTACGTTCTTTGATGTCTGTCAGCCTTCTAGCAGGCCTCTGGTCTCGACATCTGGTTCCATGCGTGTACTCATATATATCCTAATTCGGTCTAGGTGTGTTCGGCGAGGAATAAATACTTTGGAATAAATTAAAATACAGTCAGGAAAAAAATCAATATGGATGGATGCTTGGGGAAAAAAGCAAAGTCAGTAGCACGTTTCGCTGACATCTTCCAAAAAAGCGCAGAAACCTGTCCCCACATGGATAAATAAATATGCAAAACCATATACCAGATGGCGTGACATGGGTGGCTTTGGAGAGGGAAGCAAAAATGGGTTACAATATTGACAAGAACGGCTGATAACATCTCGCCGAACACACCTAGACCGAATTAGGATATATATGAGTACACGCATGGAACCAGATGTCGAGACCAGAGGCCTGCTAGAAGGCTGACAGACATCAAAGAACGTAGGAAAGCGTTATAGGGCAGGGTCTATCTAAGCCCTACTGACGAGTCCAATAGATAGACCCGGGATGAAAACGCAGGACTCCTTCACATAACACCATAATTGTGAAAAAAAAAAAAAAGTAAAAAATTGACTGAAACCCAGGAATACTTTGGAATAAATTAAAATACAGTCAGAAAAAAATCAATATGGATGGATGCTTGGGAAAAAAAGCAAAGTCAGTAGCACGTTTCGCTGACATCTCCAAAAAAGCGCAGAAACCTGTCCCCACATGGATAAATAAATATGCAAAACCATATACCAGATGGCGTGACATGGGTGGCTTTGGAGAGGGAAGCAAAAATGGGTTACAAGTATTGACAAGAACGGCTGATAACATCTCGCCGAACACACCTAGACCGAATTAGGATATATATGAGTACACGCATGGAACCAGATGTCGAGACCAGAGGCCTGCTAGAAGGCTGACAGACATCAAAGAACGTAGGAAAGCGTTATAGGGCAGGGTCTATCTAAGCCCTACTGACGAGTCCAATAGATAGACCCGGGATGAAAACGCAGGACTCCTTCACATAACACCATAATTGTGAAAAAAAAAAAAAAGTAAAAAATTGACTGAAACCCAGGAATACTTTGGAATAAATTAAAATACAGTCAGGAAAAAAATCAATATGAATGGATGCTTGGGAAAAAAAGCAAAAGTCAGTAGCACGTTTCGCTGACATCTCCAAAAAAGCGCAGAAACCTGTCCCCACATGGATAAATAAATATGCAAAACCATATACCAGATGGCGTGACATGGGTGGCTTTGGAGAGGGAAGCAAAAATGGGTTACAGTATTGACAAGAACGGCTGATAACATCTCGCCGAACACACCTAGACCGAATTAGGATATATATGAGTACACGCATGGAACCAGATGTCGAGACCAGAGGCCTGCTAGAAGGCTGACAGACATCAAAGAACGTAGGAAAGCGTTATAGGGCAGGGTCTATCTAAGCCCTACTGACGAGTCCAATAGATAGACCCGGGATGAAAACGCAGGACTCCTTCACATAACACCATAATTGTGAAAAAAAAAAAAAAGTAAAAAATTGACTGAAACCCAGGAATACTTTGGAATAAATTAAAATACAGTCAGGAAAAAAATCAATATGAATGGATGCTTGGGAAAAAAAGCAAAAGTCAGTAGCACGTTTCGCTGACATCTCCAAAAAAGCGCAGAAACCTGTCCCCACATGGATAAATAAATATGCAAAACCATATACCAGATGGCGTGACATGGGTGGCTTTGGAGAGGGAAGCAAAAATGGGTTACAGTATTGACAAGAACGGCTGATAACATCTCGCCGAACACACCTAGACCGAATTAGGATATATATGAGTACACGCATGGAACCAGATGTCGAGACCAGAGGCCTGCTAGAAGGCTGACAGATATCAAAGAACGTAGGAAAGCGTTATAGGGCAGGGTCTATCTAAGCCCTACTGACGAGTCCAATAGATAGACCCGGGATGAAAACGCAGGACTCCTTCACATAACACCATAATTGTGAAAAAAAAAAAAAGTAAAAAATTGACTGAAACCCAGGAATACTTTGGAATAAATTAAAATACAGTCAGGAAAAAAATCAATATGAATGGATGCTTGGGAAAAAAAGCAAAAGTCAGTAGCACGTTTCGCTGACATCTCCAAAAAAGCGCAGAAACCTGTCCCCACATGGATAAATAAATATGCAAAACCATATACCAGATGGCGTGACATGGGTGGCTTTGGAGAGGGAAGCAAAAATGGGTTACAGTATTGACAAGAACGGCTGATAACATCTCGCCGAACACACCTAGACCGAATTAGGATATATATGAGTACACGCATGGAACCAGATGTCGAGACCAGAGGCCTGCTAGAAGGCTGACAGACATCAAAGAACGTAGGAAAGCGTTATAGGGCAGGGTCTATCTAAGCCCTACTGACGAGTCCAATAGATAGACCCGGGATGAAAACGCAGGACTCCTTCACATAACACCATAATTGTGAAAAAAAAAAAAAAGTAAAAAATTGACTGAAACCCAGGAATACTTTGGAATAAATTAAAATACAGTCAGGAAAAAAATCAATATGAATGGATGCTTGGGAAAAAAAAGCAAAGTCAGTAGCACGTTTCGCTGACATCTCCAAAAAGCGCAGAAACCTGTCCCCACATGGATAAATAAATATGCAAAACCATATACCAGATGGCGTGACATGGGTGGCTTTGGAGAGGGAAGCAAAAATGGGTTACAATATTGACAAGAACGGCTGATAACATCTCGCCGAACACACCTAGACCGAATTAGGATATATATGAGTACACGCATGGAACCAGATGTCGAGACCAGAGGCCTGCTAGAAGGCTGACAGACATCAAAGAACGTAGGAAAGCGTTATAGGGCAGGGTCTATCTAAGCCCTACTGACGAGTCCAATAGATAGACCCGGGATGAAAACGCAGGACTCCTTCACATAACACCATAATTGTGAAAAAAAAAAAAAAAAAGTAAAAAATTGACTGAAACCCAGGAATACTTTGGAATAAATTAAAATACAGTCAGGAAAAAAATCAATATGAATGGATGCTTGGGAAAAAAAGCAAAAGTCAGTAGCACGTTTCGCTGACATCTCCAAAAAAGCGCAGAAACCTGTCCCCACATGGATAAATAAATATGCAAAACCATATACCAGATGGCGTGACATGGGTGGCTTTGGAGAGGGAAGCAAAAATGGGTTACAGTATTGACAAGAACGGCTGATAACATCTCGCCGAACACACCTAGACCGAATTAGGATATATATGAGTACACGCATGGAACCAGATGTCGAGACCAGAGGCCTGCTAGAAGGCTGACAGACATCAAAGAACGTAGGAAAGCGTTATAGGGCAGGGTCTATCTAAGCCCTACTGACGAGTCCAATAGATAGACCCGGGATGAAAACGCAGGACTCCTTCACATAACACCATAATTGTGGAAAAAAAAAAAAAAAGTAAAAAATTGACTGAAACCCAGGAATACTTGGAATAAATTAAAATACAGTCAGGAAAAAATCAATATGGATGGATGCTTGGGAAAAAAAGCAAAGTCAGTAGCACGTTTCGCTGACATCTCCAAAAAAGCGCAGAAACCTGTCCCCACATGGATAAATAAATATGCAAAACCATATACCAGATGGCGTGACATGGGTGGCTTTGGAGAGGGAAGCAAAAATGGGTTACAATATTGACAAGAACGGCTGATAACATCTCGCCGAACACACCTAGACCGAATTAGGATATATATGAGTACACGCATGGAACCAGATGTCGAGACCAGAGGCCTGCTAGAAGGCTGACAGACATCAAAGAACGTAGGAAAGCGTTATAGGGCAGGGTCTATCTAAGCCCTACTGACGAGTCCAATAGATAGACCCGGGATGAAAACGCAGGACTCCTTCACATAACACCATAATTGTGAAAAAAAAAAAAGTAAAAAATTGACTGAAACCCAGGAATACTTTGGAATAAATTAAAATACAGTCAGGAAAAAATCAATGTTAATACTTATGTTTTAGATTTTTTGAAAAAATATTCTAATGATTTTAATTCAATTTTACTTTATCGGCCAGTAATTCTTTTCGTCTGTGCTTTTGATACTTTAGCAGATCATTTCCTTTTATTAAAATATTCATATTTCTTTATAAATAATTGGGAAATTGCTATTTGCACTTACGTATAGAGGTAGGGTTGAATATGGTGCAAATTAACATGTCTAATGAAAAATAGCTAATGAAGACTTCCAATTTGTTATTAAAAAGAAATAGAGAAAACGCAAATTCCCCATTTATTTGCAGTTTACCTATTTATTATACTTGAATTGAAATTTGCCTGCTCATATGCGTTAATAATGTACTTAACAAGACCAAGCAATATAATTTGTATAATAAATTAATCACACAAAATCTCAACTAAAAGAAGCAAAATCCGATCCGAATTGTGTCGGCATCGAAAGTGAAAATGAAGTACTTATACATTTTAATACAATATGTAAGTGGTGTAGATTTACCTCTGCAATTGGAAACCACTTTAGACAGTCTTCGGAACCTCAAAGGCCATTTTCGCTTAATTGGTATTAAAATGTTTAATATTCGTAACATCTGGTAGGTTTAAAAACGTACTTATCCTGGGCATTGAAATGGATCGGTCGAGTTGAAGTTCATCAGCCTCCGGGACTAACAGAATACCTTTAGACTTGAATAATGTGTTTACACACTTATTAAAAGAACTAGATCTATTGTTGACAGAGACGACTGTAACGTGCTGCTTGGACACTGAACGGCCATCAGGAAATAGAGATTTCATTCTGTTTGAACACTGAGCTAGCCAACACATGCCAGTTTCAATGCCCTTTATAAAATATGTGTGTACCGAACATGACTTTAGTGTACCTACCTCATCTGGAACTCATTACGAAAAAACAGTTCAAAAAACACGAAAGATGTTCTAATGAAGTAAGTGTAACAAGGTCCGTAGAATTTACTAGAAAAATTTACGAATTACGATTCAAAACTCCAATTTTTTTCACAAAGTAGCCAAAAAACGAAAACGCTGAAATAACCATAGCAATAAAATCTAGCTGTATATGATATAACAAATAGCACCAAATCTAACTTTACATAACAATGCATATATTTTTCTTAAAACCGCTACAATATCGGTATTTTATACCGGACAAGTTGTTACCATTAAAGTAATTGTACTTGCCTCAGGTGCGTCGTAAATTACTTTTTTACTGTAAAGCGACTTAGTCAAAACATAGGACGTTAATTTGAGTATGATGTAATTTTATGTTTGCATACTAATTACACATGATGTTTTTCAAACTACTGTCTAGTACTAATTAAATGAATGTTAAATATTGTATCATGTGTTTATAGTGCATTTTAATAAATTTTCGAAATTTTTCAATGTTGTAGGCTGAAGCATTTTTTATATTTCTTGAAAATTTTGACTACCACTTGAAGTTTCAGGACTCAACTTTCATAGGAACGATTGTACAGAAGTAGTTGGGAATTAGGAATGATTAAAATAAGTGGTTTTAAGTGCGGCTGTTTGGCCCAAGAAGAAGAGAAGGCAAATAGAAATATCGGTCAAAAGTTAAATATACATTTGTTTTATTTTAGATACGTTTACATGTTTAAATTTTATCAAAACCGCTCTTGCAGTAATTTGATGATGATAGGCAATTTGTCATAAGATGCAGAATCTAAACCAGTATTTGAAACTGTTAAGTACAGCACTCATTTTCCTAATTTTCCTTCCTAAAATTCTGTAGTTCCTTCCTGTACCTACGCCACTGATCACAATTAGGTTTCAATAAATCTGAGTCAAAAAACTTCTTCGGTATGTTACCAAAATTAGTGGCTTGGTAACTCAACATGTGATTAGAGCAGAAAAATGTGATGAGTGATTTTTTTTAATCAAGTCGATTTATTTTAATGATGATGATAATTTCGGACACCGATTGCAAAAAACGTAATTTCGCCTTAATTTACAGTGCCCTGTTGCCCATATATGTAACATATAGGGATATTATTAAAATTATGAAACACAATTAAGGACCAAGAGCAGCGAATGAATATTATTTTCGGGTTTCACTTTCAATTTCATCCTTTATCTCCGAGTCAATTTTATCCTCGTTCCAAAAATTAATTACACAATCAAAAATAACATTGAATTGGCTGATTGATTGAAATGATTGTGCTCCAGTCCTTTGCAATTTGGGAAATAATTAATATTGCGGTAAACCTAAAGGCCTGTATCAACAGTTATACAAAATAAAAATAATATAATCATTTACGAAATAAGGATTTAAAAAAATACCTACAAACTTACGATTTTGACTTTAAGTTAAGCAGCAAATTGCATTCGTTTATAGAAGTTTTTCCAATTAATTGACAAAGCTTTGAATATTTGAAAATATGCTCTTGCACGCATCAAGTTTAGAGTCAATGGCTTAAATAATAATGCAAAAGTCTCATTATTAGAAAGCAACGAGAAGAGAGAAGAAAAATACGTGTTAAGCCAACTAACAAAAGCTTATAAGTAAGATGTACAAGAGAAAAACGGCAATGTTTAAACCTGACAGGAATTACATATTACAAGTAGTAATTTGCTTTTTCGATTTTAATTATAATTCTATTATATTATAAAGGCTCTCATTAAATATAAACAAACAAATTGCTGTTGATGGATTTCTTTCTGCACGCCGTCCTATTTAGGCACAAAAACTTTGAAGCCATTAATCAAAACCAAATTAAGTAAATGAGTCATATTTGGTTATTAACAACAAATAAGAGCAGTCATTTACTTCGGATGCCTATCATTGTTAAAATTTATTTTAACGAATAGTAATTAAGTAATTTGTCCATAAGAGACATATTAAGAGCATTCCTGAAGAATCGTTTAAGACAATTTGAATTAATAATTTCAATTAGAAAATATTTGTTTTTATTAGATTATGGGATATTTATACGGATGCTTATTAAATATGATTTGTTTAATTTTTATGCGTTATAAGGATGGAAGCAATTAAGTATCCGCGTGTTAATTATATGTGAAAGATTAGTTCTGTTTTTCTCACTTTAGGAAGTATTCTCAACGTGATTAATTAGAATATTGATTGCCTTTTACAGCGATTTTCGAAGCATTTCAGATGGTTCATTAAAGCCTCAATATGTTAATGTTATTTAGTGAACAGTGTTAACTATTATTAAATATCGATTATTCCACTGGAAGCAGAATTACTAAATCTTTTTTTATTGTAGGCGTTAACTTTTTGCCTAACATCCGTAATTGAACACATTAAACTAAAGTGTTCCCTCAATTTTTTTGAATAAGAACTTAATCAATATGCATATGATGGCAGTTATCCACATAAAAGAATAAAGTCCTAAAATAGGTTTATTTTGATAAAAAGGCTAATTAAATGCCTTCATGAGCTGCCACGCATAGCATGGCAGTTTCCGCTTCGATTCAATTTAATTGATTTACATTTTCAAGGTTTTCATATTTTATTAATCCTCCCTGTGTGATCCAACAAATCTCATTCCACTGACCATTAGATGACGTACAAATGAAATCTTAATTACAGCGTGTATGTATTAAAAATGGATTTAATACGAGCACATACCCAAGTTGCATGATTGATTAGGAAATTATATGCTTTAGTGCGAAGAAGTGTTATGGGTAGCCTACACGTACATTTTATAAAAAAGTAATTAATCTTCGAGTAATGAGAGTGACAGCAATGTTATTAACAAACGTTCCATATGTAATATGTTGATGATAATAAATACCCGCCTAATAGGTATTGTAGATCAATCAAAGTTAATGGATCGAGAAAGTGATGCAGGCTGTGTTTAATTTTTCGAAAACTTGTAGATAAAATGCAACAAGAAACACGATTTATTCCCTGATAAGAAATCTTTTTGCCTTACTTAAGTCAGCAGAATTTAACGTTTGAGTTGGCGATGAATAATAATTTAATTGAGAATAAATAATCGTTTTCTTCATTTATCCAAGGCCATGAAAATTCTTCAGTTATCCATATCTATGTTAAAAATTACAAGTTGATAAAATGCACTTAAAGCAGGGCATAATGAATGCCCCGCTTTGCTTTATATTATGCTGAACTCAAAAGCGTATTCTTCCTTGTTGGGCATACCAATGATTTATAGACATAATCTTATCGAGTTCCTAAGACATTTTTACATGTTTACCATCATTTACGGCTAAATACCAGTCATCGTTTACGAAGCCCGGTTATGCACCAGTTTGCATCTGAACCGTCTAAATAGATGAAAACACGATTGTAAAATAAAATCTAAATGGCATAGAACATGCTACACTTTAGTGGTTACTGCGTTCCGCAAAGAAAACTGTTTTAATGAAATGATAAATGTTTTCACGTCAACTCCATCAACCAGAAAAACCACTGGAATTAAAGTGCTGTCGAGGTGTAAGTAAGTAAATGAAACATGATCCGAACTAAAGATCGCCCGTTTATGATTTGATTTAACAGAGCAATAAAAAAAATTCGATATAATCTTATGGATTTATGAATAGAACGGCATCTATGGGAAATGCATGCGATAAAAGTTTCACTTTTAGGTGGTGTATTTTTCGGTTTATTTTACATACATCCCGTTTTATTTGCCAATTTCATTTTCCTATTACTTATAATGACTTGGTCACGAAATCGTTTTCCATATATTTCTCCATTAAGATTATTATCGCAGATTAAGCAACATCAATTTCCCATTGGCGCTTTTTACTATTACCGGATAACTTCGCCTGTCTACTCCCATTTCAGCGGGTTTCCGATGAAATGCTAATTAAATATACCATATAATTGACGATATTTTTCCTTTATTTCAGATGGTACCAACACTGCAGAAACACTTTTCCTATATCAATTCTACTCATAAGTTTCGCGATTTCCGCTCCAACATTCCGATCGGAAAGTACGGAACGACAGGCGAAAAACCTGGCATTTTTCGATTACAGTCAGCCCGAAGTCGATTTCGAAAATTATGGGGTTGATAATGGCGAGTATGAAGATATGGAAGAAAACGAATTAAGTCGAACGATACCAAAAAGAAAACGGATAAGAAACCCCCAATACAATTCACCAATCTATTATATTCGATTGCCTCCTCAACCTTACGTGTTTGTGCCAGGTAAGCATCCGCTTTTATTTTTCGTGAAAGTTGTTGAATATTCCACTTGTGATCGTCAGCAGCGACGATCTAAATATTTTTAAATAATTTATTAATTATGTATTGTTTACTATATGTGTCACATTTCTAAAACAGTAAATTTTCCAATTGGTTCATTCTTGATTGAAAGCAAGGCAAATAGAATATTTTAGCTAGAAAAGGGGTTAACTGTGTCATTTCGACGCAATAAAATTTCAAAACTAGCAATTAATGTTTAAAACTAATTAGAATTTCAGTGGAATGCCTAATTACAGTACTTTAAAATATATTGAAAATGATACAAAATGACAAAATACCTCAGTGGAACGAATTACTCAAATACATTTCTGAAAAGCCTACACAATTTACACAAGATAACTTTAAAACAAGGTCAAAATATTGAAATTTTTCGAATGTTACAGGTTTGGGATATATGTCTCAACCGCCACCCAACCCAATGTCTCAATTCGTTAATATCCCAGTCAGTTTCGTATCGAATGGAAAGCCCAATGGTATCTACCAATGGACCGGTGGTATTGATATACCAACAGCAGCGCCGCCTCCAAAACCAACCACTCCCAAGCCCAAACCCAAACCCGTGAAAAAACCCATGAAACCCGATTCGACTATTCACCGGCTGCCTGGACAGTTTACGTTCAATGGACGTCCCGAGGACATTTTCGTGTTAAGGGACTCATATAACTCGCTATATGGGGACGTTCTGCAGAATCTATATCCTTAAATGTGATGAGAATTGTATGGACATTTCGTGAAAATGCGCTTTTTTATTCTTGTCATGGTAAATAATGGATTGAGTAAGGTAGTTTAAAATGCTTCGAAAAAATCATCCGGGATAGTAGTAGTGCAAAATTCATAAAAGTATATCTTCGACTAGATGCATTAAATTAATGAATTGTAGTCTTAAATTATAAGTATTATTAAATAGAAGTGATTCCTAGGGCTTAATTAGTTTATCAACTTCAATAACCAATTTTATAAATATAAAAGAAACACACTAATTATCTTTGTAGCAGGGCCTCTTAATAATTAATATCTAGGTATTTTATGGCTCAACTAGAAATTTCAAATTTGGTGTATAGAATGCATAGAACTTATCATCTTCATATATTCACTAACTTTCACTCATCAGAATCATACATCGAATTATGAATTTAAATAGTTTTATAAATAAACATTTAGGGGAAATTAACTGAGACAAATGTTATAGTAACATTGGTATGTCTTCCAAGTACCTTCTAACGAAATGTTATGTGTACCAGTAAGAACATTAAAAGTCAATGTAAAGGATTCACTTTAGTTAAGTTCATCTTTTCATCATTAGATTTAATATGAGCGGCAGCGTATATGAGATACTGTTAGTTAATAGTTAATTTGAATGTTTAATCGTGAGAATGTGTTTTGTAAGTTACAGCAGCGTGCTGGTGTCGAATTCCTAATTAGCCGAAAATTCAGCACATGGAATATCAATGGAAAAATTGGAATTACATAACGGGAGAAAATCATCAAACGTGAAGAATCGCATGTTCGATTTACTCGATTCGGCTCAATTCAAATTCATACCATGTCGATTAATTCACGTAAAAAAGAGCGTAAATATAGTTTAATAATAGATCGTTGTTGTAAATTCGTGATTTTATTTCGTCCAAAGTAGTATTATCTTTTGCCTTATTGATGCAATTTTTTTTTCAAAAGCATATTTTTGGAAAAGTTCCTTTTTTTCGTACAGATGTGTCCTCAGCCATAATTAACGACAATTTTTTTAAATTTTCAACTACATTTAGAAAGCTGTTAGTTAATAAAGCTTCAAAAACCACGTGTAAAGAATTTGAATAGAGAAACATTCTGATGTATGAATGATGAAAAATTAGTTCCACTGCCTACATATTGAGGTTTACTACCTCTACCTATCTTAGGAATATGTAAATTTTGAAGTAGTTTTTCTAAACTAGTTTTGTACTGTTTGCAAATAACGTAATTTATTGTATAAATATATATTGCCCCAAATATGTACGAAAGAGATATCAAAGTAATAAAACTGACTGGAAATAATATATATTGGATATTTAATAAAGACAATAAAATTTATTTTTGTTTGCGTTTTATTCGTTAGCAATCTGTCTCTAGATTTATTTCTCAGGAAACTTAGCTACTATGTTATAGAAAGTGACCCACATTTCTGCTTTCATATCCAAAATAAACAAAAAACAACAATACAGAATGAACCATCAAAATAATATAAATTAACAGACAAACAAACATGTTGAAACATTAGTTGTTAATCTGTGTATTGTAGAAAATGTGCACTTAGGGGCAGCAACATTAAAATTAAATTGGCAATTGCTCAATTCTGCAATAAAACTGAATATGTTCTGGAACCCACAATTTTGACGAAAAATTGAAAATGCTATTAAATGCCCGAAAGTTCAAAAAAATTCGCTCACAAACCATACTTGAGGAAACTGCTAAACTTAAAAAGCAATCAATCAATTGTTATTAATTTTATATTACAAAAAACACAGTAGACGCTTGTTTAGAGGAAAGACCTTCGTCATAATTTTTTCTGCTCTTGTTGTTTATAAAATATTGTTAAATTATTTTGATTAATTTTTTCTTGTAAAGATCTTTTTACCTTAATGGTACTTCCTCATAATCTCAACTCGATTGAATTGAACTTTTAACGTAGTTTAAAATAATAAATAGAAAAGAAAATATTAGTCTGAATTTCTTCTTGATCATTTATTATGAGTCTGCTTCATAATTAATAGCCGTATTCTATACATAAAAATATTTTTAAAATAACTGACGTTTTTGCAAAAGTTCTAATTAAAATATCAGATTTAGTCAAAGAATCGCATGCATATTTAAATGGAAAGCAATTTTCAGTTCAATCATGATTCACATGTAATCCGTTCAATAAGGATTTATTAGCTATTTACTCAGATTATAGGCCTATTGGCAGTTCAACAAAATAAGTTGTCTAAATAATTTCAAACAGTGACTGAGTCTTGCGATGTGCATTAAATACTTAAGAGATTTATATAAAACGCCGAGCAAAAAACATTCATTTCTATCGCTATGTAGCAGTAAAAATGTACGACCGATTTGTTCATGCAGTAGACAGAGTTAATCTCTGTAAAATCGTTTGAATCCGACAACCTCGAAGAGACGATGATATAGCGGAATTTCATACTTAATTAAATGATGGTTCAACGAGATCAAAACATTTATATGCTTATACCGAAGGGGTTGTACAAAAACCCATTCGCTTAACAAGAACACTAAACGCTGAGTTGTTACGCTGTGACTGGGCTGCAATTATTATCTGTTACTTACAATCATTTTCCAGGCATAATTTTCACTTAGATTTTTTGGATTCTTTTTTGGTTAATTTAATAATGGTATTTTCTAACATTTTAACATCCTAAAGCATTTCGGAATTTTCTTGCGGTACAATTAGATATGTTTATCAGCATTAAACTGATTACTTCCGTATCATCATTTTCTGGAACCATTCACCATAACTAAGTATTTTTTAAACATAAATTTGGTCGATACATTTTTGGTCAAACGCTTGCATCGTGCTGTGATTAATTTGCAATTAAAAAGTTTTTTGAAAAAACTCGAAGACGCTTACTGCGTTAGCGACTTCAAGCAAGAATACTTTTCTTACGGGACTATGAAAGGAAAATGATTTTATTTTAAAATCAGGTTGATATGGGTAAAAACAAAAAAGTTATTATTATTCAAAAATTTAATATTAGTGGACTTGGGCATGATTGGATTTGGTATTGCGATAAGTCCTAAAATATATAATTTTATTACAGTATCTTAAGATTTTCGTGACTTAATTTTAAAAAATTGTATCTCAAAAACAAACAAATATTGTGTTTGTTTGGTATTTTCATCTTAAAATTGGTTTTTCTATCCACCGTTAAAGTCCTGCTACTATAACCTGACTCACCCTGAATATATAATTTTTTTATTGTTTGTTTGTTATCGATAAGGAAATGCTCTCTCATGCACCGCCCAGAGCTGTTATTCTAGCGCTCGGGGTTGTGTGTGGGACTCCAGTCAGAAAGTTTTTTTTGTTTGCCTGGCGGCTGGAGGAGTAAAAAATCTTCTCGAAGACGCCCAGTGTTCTGAGACCCTGGGTAATGTTGGATTCTTACCAACTAAAAACCCCCATTTTTGTACTACGAGTTTTCGGAAGTTATCCTTTAAAACTTGTAGTCCTCTTTAAGAATGTGTCAGCTCCAGCATCCGTATGCCATTACATCGCATTCTCTCCATACTAGCTGCTTGCTAGCATGGTCATCTTACTAATTTAACACGTTAAAACCTTATAACTTCATTGTACTACTTATCACTACATTGCAACTTTGCTATAATAATACAAACACTCTGACACTGCTTAATTGCACTATAACACTGCTTAACTAGAATGTTTTCCTCGCCGCCCAATTAAACTACTTATTTCTTTACTGGATAATATTCTTTCTTGTGTCTTCAACTTGCGCTTTTTTGATTCTCTTCTTCTTGCAAATGTTTCCACTACCTAGAAGATAAAATATTTTGTGAAATGTTAGATAAGTTAATAGATAAATAACCCTTTTAACAAACCTCATTTAATGCAAGGATTTCTTCATTATCATCGGGTTCTGTCATTTCACGTAATCGTAAGTTAATTTGCTTTCTTGCCATTTTCACTTTCATTTCTTCCGTTACTTCATGGTTTAATTCATTATCAACTTCACTCTTACATGCTTCCGGCTCATTTTTGATAGTCGAAGTCTGACCTGATACTTATCATCGTATCAATATTTCACATATGTTAAACTTTTAAATGTTAAATATGTATTTGGATAGGTGCTCATACAATGAATAAAAGTGCTAGCTATCTTAACTATATCTTTCCATTTAAACTAAATTACTTACTTTCGTTATTATGCCTTTTTTACTAATTCCATTCTTCGCTGCTAAGTAGCGGAGAGCTTTCGGGTTCAGCAAATGCAACCTGGTTAATTTATTTGCAGGCTCACGCTGTTTTGCATCGTCAATTATTCTCTGAGCTGGTACACCCATTTGCAGCTTAGCAATAATCTCGGCCTTCTCGATTTTTGATAAGTGCTGTGCTCTAGCTTCCTCATCATGACCTACGTGGGTTTTATAATACTCGATTCTACACACACCTAAAAAAATACTGCTTTTAGAATTCGATAAAAGGTAGGTATATACTTATTTCAACTTGCCATTTTTGCATATTCTTAAAATGAGACGAGACGAACATACACCATGAATTTTAATAGTTCCTTCTGACTTCTGAGCCCTTAAAGTACAGTTACTCTGGTAGTCTAGAATAGGAAAGGAAAATATGTATTTATCTATATATTTCCAAACATTCTAAACCATTTAATACCTCTAATATTGCTTCGGTTGCAACAGTAATATATGTATGTTGAATCTTCTGCATTCACTTTTCTCGCAATGGCATAGTTGACTTCAATTTTTTCACTCGTGCTCCATTTATCATATGCATCCTTGCTTGAAAATTTTAAGTATAAGACCTCTATATTTACCTGATGTGTTTCCAACAGATGCTCATTAAGTTTTTGAAATGTTGCTAAGATGTTATCCTCCTTGCACAAAGGACATAAGATGCGTTTGCGTCTTTTGTCTTCAATAACTATTTTATGAATTCCTTTCACATGCCTGGTCTTTGAACTGAGATTGTAAAAACTTTTATTACAATGCTCACAAACAGTTTTACCTGTCATTTTTGCCGATTAAAACGTACCTATGAATAACAAACAAACAAACCCAAAGAATTAATTAATTAAACAAAAATACAATTAAATTGCAAACACTTAGACAACTCTGGGTAACACCATGCAAAATGCACATTTATTTAAAAAATAAGGCTACTACCTATCTATTATTCTCTAAAAAATGTGTTCACTGTACTACTATTATATATATTATGGTTTATAGCAAGCAAATACTAGTTGATAAAAACACAGCTACGAGCAAATTCAAGATTTTGTCAATCAGACACTTGGGGACAAGACCATGTGAGAAGAACTCCAAGTTTTCCTGTGCGGGAGGGGCGCCCTCTGGTATTCCTTCTTTGAAATACATTTAAAGTGACATGACAACTAAGACGTATAAAACGTGGATTAACAGTGATTTGACATTTTAAGGTTACAAGGCGTCTACGTCTCTATGTAAATCTATGTAAATATCTATGTAAATATCTATGTAAATATTAATCTTTGTTGTGTGCCTCAGTGCGATGATAGAACTTCAAGACGGTAAGCTTAAGCATTACTAGAATTATTTACATATGTTGATTGCTAGACGACACCAACATGATACATGGTCTCATATATTTTTCCGGATTAAATTATAACGAAATATAAGCACAATATTTTCAGTGTTTGTATTTCCTACCAATGTTGTGTATATTTTCCTGACTGTACTTCAATTCATTTCAAAATTTCCTGGGTTTCAGTCAAATCAATTCAATTTCAATCAAATGTGAAGGTAGAAACATCTAGACATGTAAGTTAAATTTAGATCTCTAAACAATAGATTCTAGTTTAGTCTTTTCCCGAACATGTTTATCCCGACTCATCACCTGAAAACCAATGTCCCTAATTATACTTTTTAATATGTGTGTGATTTGTATTTTAATATGTGAATTTTGTGAAAGTTTTTTTTATTTAAATTGATAATAAATGTAAAAATGTATATTTTAGACAAACTGATGATGGTGGAGAAAGACACCGAAACGTATTTGTAACATTTTAAATAATAAACAATAAAATTGACTGAAACCCAGGAAATTTTGAAATAAATTAAAGTACAGTCAGGAAAATATACACAACAATTTTAAATAATAAACAATAAAATTGACTGAAACCCAGGAAATTTTGAAATAAATTTCCTTCCAATGAAGAATTGAAAAATATTTGGAACAAGCGGATGGGATGTGAACATTTATTGGGAAAATCGAATGTTTCTAGTAAACATACATTTATTTGTACTAGACATTAGTCGTGTTACATTGAATTATTTGTTTATTTTCTTTCATAACATTATGATTTTGAACAAATGTTTGTGGTTTCTATAATAAACACTTAACAAATTAATAGTACTATTTATTTACTGCAATAAAAATTTGTAAATGCTTATGGAGTTTTAATCATCAATATATTCAAACACTTATGGCTAGCTACGCCGATGTATTTTAACTGAGATTAGGAGGATGTTTATGTTCAATTCGATATATTTGTTTATAAATCAGACACAAGTCTTGTCTCTGTACAAATATATCAAACTGATTTTTAAACATATCTTAATCCCAATAAAAGTAATGGGTCAACGACTAATAGCAAGGACGCAAACCCTGGATATATGGTAGTCGAAATGCAACCCAGAAGACCCAGTAGTAGGGACACAAACCCGCAAGATCAAAAAAAGGAATTACACCAATAATAGAAGGCGGTTTCAAAATTGTGCAAGAGAGTGGGCTATCTATACGTGTTCTTATCTATGGCAAAGGCAATAGTCTGCGGGCGGAAACAGCAAGAGACCGTTAAAATCATAAATTCATTAATAGCAAATTTCCGTATATCGTTGCTGAAAAATGCGTAGAAATCTGTAGGTGGGTTTTCTCAATGATCAATAACGGCTTTCACCGTTAATATGTCTTTTAACCAACTTCTGCTCACAAACCACAGACTCAACGCTGACTCCCCTACAATAACTGCAGACGGCCAAACGACACAACCAAAAACGACGTAAAATTCCTTGGAATCACAATTGACCACAAACTTAAATTCACTAAACACATTCGAAACATCAGGGCAGAAACAATAAAGAGAACAAAACACTTCCGATCACTAACCTACAAAGACAGAGGAATTAACACAAACACCGCCACCAAAATATATAAAGCTATTTGTAGACCCTTGCTAGACTTTGGACATATACTCATGACCAACGGAACAGAAAGGACAAAACGTTATACACAAACAACAGAACAAATTGCACTAAGACTAACAACACGAATAAGACACCCCCAAAACCCACTACACAACCCCTCCACCCGACTACTATACGAACGCACAAACATGACAAAGATCTCGGAAAGACTCATACATCTACAGACAAAATGGACAAACAACCCCTACAACTGGACCATACTGAATCCCCTTTGTCTCACAAGACCAACCAGAGAATCCCGCTTCCGTTTCCCTACATCAACGCTACTCGAACACTTACAAACGCAACTGACTACTGGACAATAAAATATTTTTTCTTGTCATTAGCATTGGAAAGTTTATTTAATAATATTGTTAACCTAGAATAAGAGAATTTTCATATTTGTTTTTTATTTACATTAAGACTGCATGTATTAAACAAGGGCAGAAAGACCGATACGTCGATAGCCTTTTTTAGAAATAAAGATGTTTACTACTACTACTACTACTAATATTGTTAACCTAGAATAAGAGAATTTTCATATTTGTTTTTTATTTAGATTAAGACTACATGTATTAAACAAGGGCAGAAAGACCGATAGGTCGATAGCCTTTTTTTAGAAATAAAGATGCTTACTACTACTACTATGTCTTTTAATGTTAAATTATTGTTTTAATTTGCTTGTAAATATATAGGTATATGTTTAAATGCTTGTAGAATATGAATAATGTATATTATAAAAGTATACAAGACGCATATAAAGATATTTGCACCTTGTGAGTTTGATTAATCCGGCGTTAAAGTTCGAAATACGAATATTAAATAGTCCCATGGACGTTCAATAAAATCCGGACTAGCTATGCGAATATCGGAGCATTCGTAGGGTTGCAGCGCTGGTTAAAAAGTCTGGGGTTGGTTTTATGGGTTTAGGTGTTCTGCGGTGTAAGGGTAAACGAGTTGATTTATGTTGGCGACCATGATTCTCGGTCGAATTTAGAGCAACAGTATTGCCAATAACAGCAGAAAATCTCGTCTTGAAACTACTACTACTACAGAAAATATACTCGTGCCGTCGTAATTTGAATATTCAAATATCTTTTTATACTAAACATTTATAAATTCTACTAGATCTGATGACTTTTTAGCGACCTTTACAGGCCAGTAAATACATAATTATGTAAAAATTTGCAATTGTAATCCCGCGAATTTTCAAATTTCCAAAACAAACCCGTTGACCAAATGAGTAGATATAATATATAATTCTAAATATATGTATAAATATTATATTTAAACACAAGATTTGAAAAAAAATAGTAGATTCCTAGTTATTTTCTCTAAATTTCGCCAACTATTTTAATGTAAAAAAATAAAAATATATGTAAATCAACTGTGATAAAAAAAACTTTTTAAGTTATTTCTAAACCCACTAAACAGTTCACTGCATCGGCAACATTGTCGAGTCATACTCAGTTCTGTGCGGAATCGCCGCCATGTTCCCCATCTGGTTCTCATCAGCGAGACGAGTAGTTCGGGTGTTCCAACAGAAACGAACTCCAAAGTGGCAGAGCGAATCGAATAGTGGTTCGAGTGGTTAGAGCAAAACGCGCAACTTTTAATTATTCGTACATATAAGTAGTAATGACTACTGAAGAGGAAGACATTGATTCCACGGAACAAACCGTTATTTATATAACATCAGGCAGGTTATAGCTTCCAAGATAAGAAAGCGTATAAATATCAGCTAATTCTGAATGTTTGCGTTGTTCAAAAAACATTATGGACCGTTAATTTTTTCCCAAAACAAATTATACTTTGCAAATGTAGCAGTGTACCTAAAAGAAATTACGAAATGAAATTACAAATCGCATACGCATACTCTATAAATTTTCTACAAACGCTCATAATTTTCTGTACATTTTAAGCAAATCGTTCAGAAGATTTTTCGGTAATTGTTCAGAACACCATCTGTTTTTCACTGCATAGGCGCAATCGCGGCCTTCGCGCGCCCGGAAAATTGAGACTGCTCAGCCGCGTTGCCAAACTGCCACCAAAGTATAAAATCTCAATCAAACCAAAAAGGTTATTAATTCAAAGTTGAAAACTTACCAGAAGTACGTCCCATAGAGGAAATAGTAGTGCAGTGTCAGTGAAGGAAAGCAATATCTCAAAACACAGAAGTTTCGCAAAAATCCAAAAATTATTTATTTGGAAAGGTAAAGCGCAAATAAGATATACAATAAAAGCAAATGTAATTTCTATTGGAAACTAGTAGAACTTCAAACGAAATTTGAAACTTTTAAATGCGATTGTTTCAGTGTGATTGTCTCTGGGAAACTGAACGCGTGGTTAAGATAGTGGTAGTGATAGTACTGGCAACTACGCGAAAAATTTCGACTGGTACGCCGTCGCAAAGAGCGAGCCATTGATTTGATTTGGAAATTGGTGAATTTCAGAGGGTGAAAAGTGGTGGAAACCGGCATTTCATCGAAAAATCTATAGGAAAAATGTTGTTTGTTATGAGATTTTCTATAAGGTGAACATAGTCTTAAACGTCAAAGCGGCAGTCTTAAAAACAGATCGCGTTCTGAACAATTACCGGATATTTTCGAGCATCTTGTATATCGCAGATTAAAATATACACGGGTGCAACATGGAGGATAACATAATATTTTAGTGGTGACCGTGAACTTAATTGGTAAGATACTTTGGTATTACTGCGATTTTCGGACAAATACGGACAAAAAAAACAATATTTTACGCCATACATTATCAGGAAAAGGGTAGTTTCAGCCTTCGGTATAAAATGGTTCGCTTATTAATTTATTTAAAAAAATTTTCCCTGGGTTTCAGTCAATTTTATTGTTTATTATTTAAAATGTCATAAATACGTTTCGGTGTCTTTCTCCACCATCATCAGTTTGTCTAAAATATATATTTACAGTTATGATCAATTTAAATAGAAAACTTCACCAAAATTCACATATTAAAATACAAATCACACACATATTAAAAAGTACATCAAGAACATTGGTTTTCAGGTGATGAGTCAGGACAAACATGTCTGGGAAAAGACTAGTTGGACACACCTAACGTAATATACAAGATTGACTGTTTGAACTGTGACCACACATACATAGGTCAAACAGGGCAATATTTACTGAAACGAATATACGAACATAAATATAGCTTAAGAAATAACTAATAAGAAGGTTAACTAATAAATAATAAGAAGATTAACGAAAATGGAACAGCATTAGCACAACATGCACAACAAAAATTACATAGTTTTGATTTCGATAACACAAAAATATTAATCAATGAAAACAACTATAATAAAAGAAGAATCCATGAAATGATGATTAAAAAACATCAAAATGCAATGAATTTCAGATCAGACACAGACAATCTTAGCTCTGTGTGTGTATCATACACTAATTAAATGATCGCATGCATGAACTGATTGGACCAAGTAAATGAAATATAAACACCTGATATTGAGGAATTGCAAATGAATTCCTAAACAGGTTTTTTTTGTTTCGCTCGCTTGATATCGAGTAAAATATGGAATTTCAGTGACCACTCAAATGTGAAGGTAGAAGCAACTATATACGTAAGTTAAATTTAGATCTCTAAACAATAGATTCTAGTCTTTTCCCAGACATGTTTGTCCTGACTCATCACCTGAAAACCAATGTTCTTGATGTACTTTTTAATATGTGTGTGATTTGTATTTTAATATGTGAATTTTGGTGAAAGTTTTCTATTTAAATTGATGATAACTGTAAATATATATTTTAGACAAACTGATGATGGTGGAGAAAGACACCGAAACGTATTTGTGACATTTTAAATAATAAACAATAAAATTGACTGAAACCCAGGAAAAATGTTTTGAAATAAATTAAAGTTTTGTATATTCTTTTCCTGACTGTACTTTAATTCATTCCAATGTACGTTTCAAAAACGAACACTGTCTTGCAACAACGGCCGAGCACCATTTCTATATGGCCTGCCAAAGCTGGCCACCCATTAAGACCGATAGTTAGCAACATAAATGCCCCAACTTACCAGTTGTCTAAATACCTGTCAACTGTGTTGAGTAATATATTGGGAAGTTCACAATATCACATAGAGACTCATGGAGCTTCTGCGAATTTATAAAAAAACAGAAGATACCTGAGAACCATCGCCTAATATCGCTTGATGTGATATCACTATACACAAACGTCCCGGTAGATTACTCAATACAATGCATAAGAAATAAATGGTGTGAAATTAGAGAATATACATCATTGCCCGAAGGTGAATTTATTGGGGCGGTAGAGCTGTGCCTTAAGTCCACGTACTTCCGGTACGGGGACAATTTCTATTCGCAAATATATGAAGTAGCTATGGGGTCCCCCATAGCTGCAACAATTGCAAACCTTGTAATGGAAAGTCTGGAAGAAAAACTAATACCTGATTAGACTTTAAATGTGGATTTTTTAAAAGATACGTGGATGACTGCATAATGTGCCTGCCAAACCAAAAAGTTCAATACACACTAGATAAGTTTAATGCATTCCATGAAACCATTAAATTCACCATTGAGGAGGACAAAAACAAATCATTAAACTTTTTGGATATGACGGTTATGTATGACAATAATGGGGAAATAAAAACAAACTGGTACACAAAGGATGTGTGGTCTGGTAGATACTTGAATTACCAATCATATGCACCTATACAGTATAAAAAAGTGTGGTAACAGCTCTTACTGATAGAGCGATAAAATTGGCACATTGTGGATACAGACAAAAAAATCTGGAAAAAATAAAAAAGATACTTAATGAACAACTATCCCAAAGAATTCTTCGAACCAATTATAAAACAAAGAATCAATAAAATATACAATGCAAATAAATGGAACAACATAAATAATATAAAAAAGAAAAAAGAAGGTGAAGTCAGGTATGTATCATTACCGCACATACCAGAAATCAACACAAAAATAAAAAATGTTTTAAAACCGCATAATATTACTATAGCGGAAAAAGCTAAAAACAACTTAGCAAAAGAGTGTTTTACAAAATTTAAGCCTAGAAGCGATAAGTTGGACACACCTAACGTAATATACAAGATTGACTGTTTGAACTGTGACAGCACATACTTAGGACAAACAGGGCAATATTTAAAGAAAAGAATATACGAATAAGTATAGCTTAAGAAAGATTAACGAAAATGCAACAGCATTAGCACAACATGCACAACAAAAGTTGCATGATTTTGATTTCGATAACACACAAATATTGATCCATGAGGACAACTATAATAAGAGAAGAATCCATGAAATGATACAAATTAAGAAACATCAGAATGCAATAAATTTCAGATCAGATACAGACAATCTTAGCTCTGTGTATCACACACTAATTAAATGATCGCATGCATGAACTGATTGGACCAGGTAAGTGAAATATAAACACCTGATATTAAGGAATTGCAGAGCAATTCCTAGAATGCAAAGAAACAATAAAATTGACTGAAACCCAGGAATACATTGGAATGAAATAAATTAAAGTACAGTCAGGAAAATATACACTACAATTGCTTATTAATATAAAATAAAAGAAAAATCAGCATAAAAGAAAACCGATCGATGCAAAAGTAGAATCAAAAACATGATAAAAAAACTAAATTCTTGGTGAGTGCGTATTTCTAGAATACCAAAGATTAATTACTGAGTTTTACTTTGAGTGTTGACTGTGGATTATGTTTTTAAATTACCGTTAAACAATATTGTGTTTCTCCTCTGTCTGTCATGTGTGCTTTTAATTTTGTACCGGTTTACTCTTGTGTCGGTTTCTCTTTTATTTTATATTAAAATCTAAAACATTTTTTACTTAAGACTAAAGCCACTCTGTTTCTCTATTAGAGCCCTGAAGATGGATAAAAATATAGCCAGAACGTTAGCCCAAGTAAAATGGTGTTTTTTCTTTTGTAGCTATTTGACTGAAAAGTTCAATAGTAACAAAGAAGACCTTTTGCCAAATAATGTTTTATACCAAAAAAAATTGTCATTTAAAAATATATCGATTAATTGTTTAATTTTTTAGTGTTGTAATTTCAGCCCACAGGTCGGCTATTACTGAGTGGACGGTCCCAGCTGCCGATGTTTTCTTTAAAATATTACTAAAGCAAATGCAGCTATTCGTCCAAAAGAAAATAGCATCAAAACGGCAAGTTTTCGACTATTGTTCGGTATACTTGAGATCGAGAGGTTTTCAGTATACATCGGTCCAGTGCGAGAACAAATGGAAGTCATCGAAAAGACGATACATGTCTGTACATAACAAACTACTAACAGGAGAGGTTGTGAAAAGTTCACAATTTGATGAGTAAGTTTACTGTTGACTAGTTCATAAAAGCTAATCACCGTAGATGTTCAAATTTAACAATTATTGCAGATATGCACTTTTATCTATTATGAAAAAATTTTTTTTTGAACACACGGGTTTACTTATTTTACCCTGGAAGTATTTCTTTAGGATCAAATAAGTTTTAATTAATAGCACACTGACACTATTAATTGTAAAAGTGCAACAAAAATTTAAATTAGAATATGTAATAATTGACTAATCCATTCATGGTTAGCATTGCAATGTTTTCCAGACAAATATCAGCGATCATAATTGCCGAAAAGCCTGCATTCCAACGAGAAACAGATGAACTATCAAATGTTAACTTAAATATTCCTCCGGGATTCGCCCAAAAACATGTTGATAAAAAAAAGGATCTGAATGATGAGAACATGGCAGAAAGCCTTGAAGAATATGGTGTTCCAAACGAACAGGGCTATTCAACGAGCTATGAAAAATTAGTCGAACTAGTATTACAAGATACGGATAACATAGATGGACTTGATGCCTCGAACGTACAGATACTCAACGAAGACGAATGTTTATCTCCTGAACATGTCGATAATGATGCACAGCAATCCTGCCATGAGGAAACTCTGGAGAGTTCTAATAACGAACATAGTCAGCTTATTACAGAAGTGCGACAGATGAGAAAGGCTATGAAAAGGAGCTTGGACCATAATACACAGCTACTGAAGACGAACAATGCAACTCATGAGCAACTTCTAATTACGTTAGACTCCTTAGATAAACGGGAAGAGGAGAACTTGAAAATCAAAAGGAAAAAGTTTTACAAGCAGGGCGAACTTTTGCAGCAAGTAAAAATTCAAAACAGCTTAATCGCAAAATTGATACAGATACTTGGAAATTCCGACACTACTAAATAGATGTTGTTTCGATTAAAATAAATTAATTTCTGCATTCAAAGTTTTTTTACTGACCATCCAACTTCACACTTTACTTAAAAATACTGAATCCGCCTTAAAAAGTTTGCAATAATGTAGTTTTTTCAACTACTTTCTACTGACCTTCCATGCAAAAAGGATATTAAAAAAACACCAGAATTGAATGACAATAAAGTAATTTAATGGTTTAATAATATATATGGCTTACATAACAAAACGTTGAAACAGAAACAAAACAAAATAAAGAAAACGAGTTGACGGATTTATCAAAAATGAGTTTAGTTGTAACTTATCTAAAGACCACCTCTATATTGAGGAGAACACCCTGCCTATTCACATTATTTAACTCAAAAAGAACATGTTTCGGAGGTTTATTTGGAAAGTGTAATCTTAACTCAAATTTACTTGACGTACCGCGCAAGTATTTTTGCTCCTAGTTAGTAGAGCTGAAAAATTCCTTGCTGGCATCCACTTGGGGCTTGATTGTTTTCTTGCCAGGAGTCCATCCAGCAGGGCAGACCTCACCATGCTCGTCGGTGAATTGGAAAGCCTGTACAAGACGAAGAGTTTCGTCAACGGACCGACCAACAGGCAAATCATTGATGGTCACTTGACGAAGAATTCCTTTTGGATCAATGATGAACAATCCACGGAACGCAATGCCAGTGGACTCGTCCAATACTCCATAGGAGCGGGCAATTTCCAAATTTTTGTCGGCCAATAGGGGAATGTTCATTGAGCCCAATCCTCCCTGTTTGCGGGGGGTATTGATCCATGCCAAATGGGAGAAGTGGCTGTCAGTAGATGCTCTTAAAATAAAGTTGACTATTGAACTATTGAAAAACATTTCCCGTTCCGTCCTACATAGACTATGGAAAGCTAGAAGCTATTCTAAATGCCCCACCAAAGGGAATTTTTTCTCATCGGATTCTTATAATTATTCAGTTTTCCACTGATCGAACATAATAAATAGCGATAGGCAACAACACCACATCAATAGAACCTCCCGAGGGGGAGGCACCGCAATTGTCATTAAAAAATCTATAGAACATAGTCAACTCCCCCCTTTCAACTCCATAATTGAATCTACGGCCATAAGCCTCCATATGAAAAACGCAAACATACAAATAATCTCCGCGTATAGACCGCCCAATAAAACCACCAATATGGAGGATTACAAAATTTTCTTCCCTTCTGGAGATTCCACTCTTATAGCGGGGGACCTAAACAGTAAACACTCCTCATGGGGCTGTAAAAGGACAAACCCAGAGGGAAGAGAACTCTTAAAAATCGCGGGGCAATTAGACTTGCAAATACACGCTCCGGAAGAACCCACCCACTTCCATCTACAAACGCCAGATATCCTGGATATAGCAGTTTCACAAAATCTCGCTCTTGATTGGGCAATTGCAAACTCAGACTCCCTTAGTTCAGACCACAACCCAATCAGAATCCTACTAAACGAACACTACATACACAACCCTCTACAACCACTAACATACATGGACTGGGACGCCCTCACACTACCTTAACGAAATTACAATCCCAAATAACAAACCCCCACGAACTTAACTCTCTCACTGAAAAAATCACCAAGGCTATGAAAAAATCAACGGTGCTCAAACCAAACACAAACAAAACCCTTTCGGCCTTCCAATCCACATCAAAAATCAAATAAAACTGCGAAATCGCCTTAAGCGATTAGCTAAACAAAATTCTGACCTTATCATAACTCACAGGCAAATAAATTAACAAACCAAATCAAAAAACAAATAGCGGAAATCAAAAATAATAACTGGCATAACTGCCAAACGTTTCTGGAAAAACCTAGAGCCCGGTGAAATTTCGGTATGGAAAATGGCCAAAAATTCCAAGGAAAATCCAACAGCAACTTTCCCCCATTCACGGCAACAACGGACTGGTCTACACCGACAAGGAAAAAGCGGAAGCTTTTGCCGACTCGCTGGAAAACCAGTTCAGAGTTAACTACACACTAGGCGACGACCTGGACTTTGAGGAACAAATTGAAAAACTAGGACGATCCATAAAATCCAGGCCACAGAACATGACGAAAAGATCCCCCCCGTGACTAAAACCAAAAACAACGCCAGACATTGACAAAATCTCAAACAGGGTGATTAAAATGCTCCCTGAAACACTTCTGCTACTACTAATAACGATATAAATAGTACTTTCGAACTTAGGAAATTCCCGACCAGCTGGAAAACAGCGGCAGTGATCCTTATGCCAAAACCGGGCAAAAACAAAGCTTTCCCCCAAAATTGGCGCCCAATAAGGATTCTACCCACTTTCGCCAAAATAACAGAAAACCTTTCTAGGAAAGACTCCTAGAAAAACTTTCGCAAAACGCCAAAATCCCAAACGAGCAATTTGGCTACATGAGAAATCATGATGCCGAAATGCAAGTGGCCAGACTTGTGGAGGACGCAAAACTAGGTCTTCGGGAAAAAGCGTCCACGGGGGTTATTCTCCTAGATATAGAAAAGGTGTTCGACAAAGTCTGACACAAAGGACTTACTTGGAAAATGGAGAAATACTGCAAACTGCCAACCTCCTATGTGCAGTTTGCGGCAAATTTCCTCGAGAACCGAAAATTCCGAGTACAATTAAATAACAAACTGTCCTCGCAAAGCGAGGCGGAAGCGGGAGTGCCGCAAGGATCGCCCCTCTCCCCAATCCTCTATAATATATATACAGCCGACATCTCTAAAGATCCAGCCGCTAAAATCGCCCTTTACGCCGACGATACTTGCCTCTACTACACCAACAAAAACCTTAAATACATACACGCAAAACTACAAAAACTACTAAACGAACTGGCAAACTGGACTAGCACCTGGAAAATAAAAATTAACACAGAGAAAACACAAGCCCTAATGATCACAAACAAACAAACCAACAAACTGAAACTCTTGCCCCTACACACCAAAGACATAGCCTGGTCAAAACAATTAAAATACCTTGGAATTACACTCGACAAAAAACTGTCTTTCGCCCCCCACATCAAAAACAAAATAGTTCCCTCTTCTCAAACGTACCAGCAAGCTATTCCTGAAGAACAAAATCCTACTCTACAAACAAATATTCAGACTCCAAATGCTCTATGGCGCTTTCGCCTTTATACAAGCAAGCCCAATCTCTCCCAAATCCAAATCTTCCAGAACAAATTCCTTAGATCCATAGCAAAAGCCCCCTGGTACGTTCGAAACACGGCAATACATGAGGACCTGAAAATGGACACCATCAGGCAATTCCTCACAAAAAAGCACAGAAAATTCAAAACAAAAGTCCAAAACCACCCCAACCTAGTGGTAAAGTCCACATTTGACACAAATCATGGCGAATATCGAGGAAATCGGGCCTAAACCTCCATTATGGCTCCCGTGGAATGGGATCTCCCAACTTAAAACCCCGAAGCTAATCATCCCACCTTCCCCCCTTGCCCCTCACCCAACCCTTGACCGCTTCAGCGTTGTTTTTTTTCTCTCTTCTTCTCTTTCTCTCATAAAAAACTACAGAGGTACAAGGGCTAGGGGGTGCAATTTGCACCAATCAAAATTAGAACTCAAATCAAGCCAACAAGGCACCCAGGAGCCAAAGTTCGTAAGAACTCGCTCTAGGATAAAATCCACACACACACCACATCAAATTGAGACTAAATCTACCATGCCCAAGCCTTCAATGAGTCATATACCTGGTATTCTATACTCTCATTGTTTATTCGTGGTATCGCATTTTATAGTTAAGATGTGATTATGATATAAAAACGGCGTTTTTATTAATTGACTTAATTGATTGATTTAATGCCATTGAGTTGAAAAAAGCTACGTGCAAAGAAAGTTGTCCATACAGTAAAATGAACTTACCCGATAACGGCGGTTTTTATCTTTTTGAATTCCTCAATACGGTCAGAAAAGGCAATGATTTCGGTAGGGCAAACAAAGGTGAAATCAAGAGGGTAGAAAAACAGCACCACATATTGTCCTAAAAGCCAACAAAGTAACATCAAATAACAGGCTTTAAAGATGTTCGTATTAATTGTCGTATTATGACACTTGATCAAAAGAACTCGGTGCTGATAAGTTTTCAATATTTGAACGTCGAAAGGATATTTTGTAAAAACCATAAAATGCTTAATAGTAATTTGGTCCAGTGACTAATTTAAAAAATAATTTGATTAAAAACAAAATAATTAAGATAGTCAGTGAGGCAAGAAAGATTAGATCTCTAGAACCATCCGTTTTATAAAAGTTTATCATAAAAATAATTTTAATACCTTTGTAATCGTCTAAACTGATATCCTTAAACTGGCCATCAACAACGGCGGTTCCTTTGAAGGAAGGTGCTGGTTTCTGTAGTGGAGGAGACATTTTTTAGATCTGAAACAGATGAAACTAATTGATAAAACGACTTCGCTTCATATTTCGAATGTGGTTCATAAGAGAAAGTAAATTCAGGCTGCCAAGACTCGAATCATTGAATTTCATACAATATTTTGCGAAACCTTAGGTAGTATCATCATGTGAACATCATTGCAAGTGTTCGTTCAGTCCGTTCTAGTTATTGTTGTTATGTCTGAATTGCATTCATGTACGTTATTTTTATCCCTAGCTATCAAAAAAGGTCACAAGGGCTAACTAATAGGAAAATATGTTAAAAACTGGCTGCATAATGGTCTGTAACACATAAAACTTAAATTGATGACTTAAGAAATAGCGAAAATGAAAACAGTGCAGCACTGTAATTTTTCCTTACAAATGTGTGTACAAAAATGTTCTAATCGTATTCCAATGTTTGCATAGCATTAAACATGCATAAGGATTCGAATGTTTGCATATGCAAAGGAAAATACGCACGAACCCCACACAAATTAGAACATATTTACAAGAAATAATTGCATTTTTTATTTAGTCGTTTTTCTAAGACAACTATTCAATTTTATGAGTCAAGGCTTATACAGTGGTAAACCAATGCACAATGACTTTCAAATTCGAATTGTTGACCTTAAACCTGATACATTAACATACTTATCTGCAAGTATACTTGGGACTCGCACATTTAATCTTTTTTGAATAAATCAGTCTTTAAAAAATCATTTAAAATAAAGAAAATAAATGCGTGTTCTATTGCAGTCATATTTTAAAAAAGGTAATTTGCCTTGATCAAGTAAATAAAACTTGGGTATTGGCTTCAATTGTGATTACTTCATAAAATGATATACGTACTTGTTTATTTAAGTTACTGATATCGTTATTTATTATGTTACAACAATAACCGCAACATCGTCTCGTAATAATTTCTAGGGGATTAAATAATATCTTATATTTTTTTAAGTATATTACTTAACACCTAGTTGGTGTATTTCCAAATTCTATATATGTGTTAGCGTGGTCTAAAATTAATAATTCAGCTCGAAACATAGAAGTTCAGTGCAAAATTGATGAATAACCATTTATTTAATGGAATTATAAATCAATGCACATTGAAAAAGATTGGATGCTATAAATACAAACCACAATGCAAATTTAATGGTTCGTGATCAGTAACTAATCTAATTAGCTTTTTGCCATTCATTGTTTATTAGTTCTTACCAGGGTTAAATCTTGTTAAATTGGATCCTTAGCGAATGGATAACAATTAAACTGTAAAAAATTATGAATGTTAGTGTTTCAGTAACTGAAGCAAATAAATATAGTAATAGTTGAAATTTATAATGCATTTTTTTGTTGTTGAAAATGAGTCTTTCATATTTGTACCAGAGAAGGAAAACTACAAAAAATAATATGAAAACTGTCGTTTTAGGCAGTGACAATACGTAAAGCAATATTCTTTCTAAAGCCATTCATATCTTGGAGCAAACAGAAGGTAAAAAGGTGAAAGGTATGAGCAGCTGCATTTTCAGGTAAAATATTTCTTAAAACCGGTCCATGAAGAACGTGCATTTAAATATTGAACTGAATGGAAGATGAAAATGCACCTTTATTGCAATATTGAATAAGCCTATGCATTAAAGGGCAGCTGTATCACTCTGTTTTAACTGCATATCTTAAGAACTCTAAAAAAGTATTACTTAATCGGATAATTTTTAGTTGGACAGAAATTGTCAAATTAAATATTCAGAATGTATCAATTGTAGATAAAACAAAGATGATTAGAACGCGTCAAGGCACCATATTATGTATGTAGTTCAATGATTTAGCAATAATAGATAAATTTGTATTGTAATTACCCAAAATTTAAAAACCTACTACGGCAAATATAAAATGTTTTATTCAAAGAGACAATGTGGCCCTGACTTATTTCTGGAACTCTAGTTAAAAAAATATTTAACAATTTTATACACACGACTTGTCAATTTCTAACTTTATTCAATATCAGAAATTCCATATGTATAAAAAATACTTATTTCAATTTTTTCCTGCAAATAGAAAGCAATACTGCAAATACCTTATCAAAAATTGAGCTTTTTCTTCGTTCTGCTGATGGAAAATAAACTTTATAATAAAATGGTCAATGTGAAAAGTTTGATAAATGTTTTAATTCAATTATATCACAGCAGAAAAGCGGATTAGCTTTAATACACACGATGCTGCTTTAAACTTGGCTCAATGAATGAGGCCAAGAATGGCTGAGGAAACTGAAGAAGAATCCGAACATGCACAGTGAATATTAGATCATAGCAGTTACCCACGATTTAAAAAATGGATGGTTGATTCGATTTAGGTTTTCTATCTAACTAGAACCCGGAGGTCAAAAACTTTACAGAATTAAATATGCAATTTGTACTCGAGTTCATTCGTAAACTGCTGTGCAAAGTACTCTCTTAACGGATTTCATTATTAAACCTTCTATTAGGCGAATATCTACGATAAGCGTTCATGACTGGCAGAACCGTGTCCGGTTATGGGAGGGACAATCCGCTGCAGGACAAATTGCTGCGATTTAAAGTCTGGTATATTAAAAATAAGACCATAAACTCGATTCTAACTGAAAAAGTGAAATTCAACGAATTCACAAGCCAAATCCTAGGGAAAACATTGCAAGTGAAATATGTAGAAGTTAGAGAGAGTTTTTATGAGAAATGCTTTAAATATATCGAAGAACAAGTGTAACTTGTAGCATAAAATATCACGTATTGAGACCCTTCTAGATATAAAGACAAGACGCCATTAGTCATATTGCAAGATATTGCAAAACGTAGAATGTAGCCGACATTTTTGCAACATGTGACCATCGTTTAAAAACATAAACGTTTGAAACGCAATTTAAAGTAAGAGGACTTAAAAGTACGCCTCAATTACAGGAGTATTCCCACCTGAAAGGTGAAAGTGCAGACGCGAAACGGCGTGGCCTCAATACTGGGCCGTTGTTGTGAACGAAAACATAGCCAGAAGATTCATTAGGCCTGAAATACATTTAAACAGTAAGAAGGTAAAACTTACCTAAAAGTTTATTAACACCTGGAAAGTCGGACTCTGAACACCGGCAAATGTGTAACTGACTGACGTTCACGATTCTTCCTCTTATCTATGCTGAGGCGACACTGGTTTCCGCAAAGAACATTCGTTGTGCGCGAGCGCGAAATTTTGACGGAGCCCAGCTGATCGACGAGATTGGCGCGCATTTCAAACCATTTTGAGGCCGATAAAATCCATTACATGGATTTTGAAACTTCAATCCACACTAATTGCACAGCTTATATATCATTTATTATATATATCATGATACATATGCATTATATATATCGCTGTGCTAATACTTGAACATATTCACACCCTATGTTTACTGACATCTCTGACTTAACCTACCTTAACCTAACATGGGCACATTACCCCTAATTTTAGACCTAAGTCTATTACAGCCTCTCTTACTACCTAAACTATCTAAACCTGGTCGTGGTCCTCTACTAACTTCGTGGCGGATAACTAACTTACTTAAACCTAATCCTGGTCCTCTAGGGACTACATGACTAATAACTTAAACCTAATTCCTGGAGGGACTCCGTGACTTATACTTATGAACTAACAATAATATTGACTAACATAGTAAATGTAGTTTGCCTTCTGACTTATTCTGCTTAAACCTAACATAGGCACATGCCTAACCTAAGCCTTTTGACTATCTTGCTTCCTAAATCTAACCTAATCCTACTCTAGGGACTCCATGACGGATAACTTAAACCTAATCCTGGTCCTCTAGGGACTACATGACTGATAACTTAAACCTAATTCCTCTAGGGACTCCGTGACGTATACTTATGAACTAACAATAATAATGACTAACATAGTAAATGTAGTTTGCTTCTAACTTATTCTACCTAAACCTAACATAGGTACATGCCTAACCTAAGCCTACTACCTCTCTTGCTTCCTAAATCTAACCTAAAGCTAGCCTATGGTCCTCGATGTGGTGCTGGAACTGGTCATCGCATGTGGTCCACGTCTTCCTCTTAGACAGTCCGCAGGAAGAGGTCTGCGGTCACTGTGATATTTATTGGTGCAAGAAACCCGGACTGTGGGATTCTTGCTTTGCCGGGCATTATCCAGGAACTTTGTTGTTAAGTTCCGGATATGCTCCAGCAGGTCTTCTGTTTTCAGGTCTCTTTGCAGGGTGGTATTTCTGACAAAGTACGGGGCCTTGGCTGCTATCCTCAATATCTTGTTTTTGATTGCCGCCATCTTCTTCTTTTGCGTGATGCAGGCTGTGGACCATGCAGTTGATCCATAGGTCAGCACCGGACGGATTAGCTGTTTGTAGGCTCTAACCTTTGTTCTCAGGTAGAGCTTACCTGTCAGCAGAGGATAGTAGGCCTGGAGCAGGTATCTTGCCTTCGCTGCTGTGGCTGTCATCTGGTCGTGCCATACCAGTCGCTTGTCGTAGATAAGTCCAAGATAGTTTACCTTGGACCTCCAGGTCAGCCGCTGTCCTGCAAGCTCTAGTATGGCTGGCGGCGTCTTGGACCACCTGGTGAAGAAAATGGCTTGCGTTTTCTCCGGGTTAAACTCCATTTTCGAGTTCCTGCTCCATTGTTGGACCGGGTCGAGATGTCTTTGGAGATTAGTGGTCATTTTAGGGCCTTTCCCTGCGGCAGTGAGTGCTACGTCGTCTGCATATATGTAGCACTCTGTCTTAGCAGTGGTTGGAAACTCTGCCATGTACATATTGAAGAGAGTAGGGCCCAGCGCTGATCCCTGGGCCCTACTGGCAATTAGCACAGCAATTAGCTGTGCTAGTAGTAGTAGTAGTAAACATCTTTATTTCTAAAAAAGGTTATCGACCTATCGGTCTTTCTGCCCTTGTTTAATACATGTAGTCTTAATCTAAACAAAAAACAAAGATGAAAATTCTCTAATTCTATGTTAATAATCTTATTAATAAACTTTCCAATTCTAATGACAGGAAAAAATTATTTTATTGTCCAGTAGTCAGTTGCGTTTGTAAGTGTTCGAGTAGCGTTGATGTAGAGAAACGGAAGCGGGATTGTCGGGTTGGTCTTGTAAGACAAAGGGGATTCAGTATGGTCCAGTTGTAGGGGTTGTTTGTCCATTTGTCTGTAGCTGTATGAGTCTTTCCGAGATCTTTGTCGGTGGAATATATTACGTTTAATCTGCATCCTTTGTCTTGAGGAGTTAAAAGCCCGTTTTCTGCTTTCAGGGGTTGCAAAGTTGCTAGCAATTTTATCAGTATCAATTCGTGCGTTAATGTTGAGGGATCACGTTTTTAATAAACCATTGATTACGAAACTGGTGAGTTTTTTGGGTTTTTAGACTGTCCAGGAAAACAATTTTTTCCTAACTTTCCATGTGCATACGAAACACCCGTTAATAATTTTTTTCTACAACGGCCTAAAAGCCCGAAAAATTCATCAGTTTCAAGCAATGGCCGCGAGTCTAGCCCTTTTTTCAATAATCAATAAAATATCACAAAAATCAATATGGAATTCTTTTTCTATTAATCTGGTTACAAAATTGCCATTAGATTGATCTTACTGGCACTATTTTAATGAATAGTAACTAATTAGATATTCAAAACTTTCGGGCAGTTTTACAAGTAACCAAGAAGATACTGATTGCGCTTAATTGGCCAATTTATTTCAAAGTTTCGTAATAAGCTCCTGGTTTATCCAGAAGCCTCTCTGCATCCAACAACAAATTATATTTGAGTTTAGTGGTTGCCATAACAAGAAGCTTTTACAGCATTGTGAGCACGGTAATATACACATTTCATTTGTGTATTACTGGGTAATTTGATATAGAGAAACTTTGAGTAGATCTTTGGAATACCAAGTACAGGGTTTGATTAAATAGGTTTAACTGGAATCGTGATCTGTTATTTATTGGATCAATTCATGGACCTTGATTAATGTAGATTCACTGGATAGGATGAAATTGGCCATTTTATCAATGTAACTTGTAAATTAATATTTCTTTAGCTAAATAGATCTCCATGTGCGGTTTGCAATCTAGATACATAATTAAGACGACCTGTTTAGAGACTGTTTGGGGGGGAAATGGGATTCAGTATGGTCCAGTGTATTGGTTGATTGTTCCATTTGTCTGTAGAGTATGAGTCTTTCCGAAATCTTTGTCATGTTTGTGCGTTCATATAGTAATTGGGTGGAGGGGTTGTGTAATGGGTTTTGGGGTAGCTGTGCTAATTGCATGCGAAAAACGTTTTAACGGTCACTTGCTATTTCCGCCCGCAGACTATTGTCTTTGCTTTGATCTTATAGATGATATCAAAGTGCTGACTGACAATTTTTGAAATTACTCTTTGCTGTGTTTTTATTACTAGTATTTGCTTGCTACAAACCATAATATAGTTTATATTATAAGCTCTAATATATAATATAAGTAAAGTGAGCGCATTTTATAAGAGAATAGTAGAAGTTTGTGCATGTTGTATGGTGTATCCATAGTCCTTTAAGTGCTTGCAATTTACCCGCTAAACAATTTTTTGTTTCACAAACTGTTTCAGAAACGTATATTTAAATCCCGAAACAGTTTCAGTTATCTGCACTATATGTTTCACAAATGTTTATGTAACTGAAAATGTCCTCCCTCAGAAACCTTGCATTGAAACATTTCGCTGAAACGTTGCTGAAACGTTTCAAGGAAATGTTTCTGAAACGTTGCGCTCAACGTTATTTAAAGGCTGCAAATAAATATTTTGTAACATTATACATGGTGTGTCTTTGAAGTGCAGATATTTTACTTGACTGGTACATTTTGGCCCTAGAAGCAGGTACTAGTCAGGTCATTTTCTTGTGACCAAAAACTATCGCAGAACTAGTACGTATTGCTTCGGACTATTTTCCTATGTTTTGAGTTGCTGAGTTTTAGGCCACATTCCTACTGATCTTCGGGGGTTAATATAAGGGCATGTTTTTTGGCTAAAACACAGTAAACCTGATAGTCCTGCTTCGCAAAATTTTAAATTTCTATTCCGTTACGGTTCCGGTTTAGAAAATAATTTCCAATTCAGTTCCGTTCCGGTTCCGGTTTCTTTCGGGTTCCAAAATCTATAAATAACAACAAACGCGGACAAAGATAAAGGCTACTCTAATTAGAAATCTCACTATCTTTTTCCTTGCTTGTTGTATTATACAAGATAAAAGATGCGCAAATGATCCACTGCTTCATACGGTACTTCGGCTGGTTGTATGGTAGGGGGTAGGAGGAGTCGCAACCCCAGATAATATTAGAAACAAAAATTAATTTAATCGTTGTATTTTTGAAAAGTAATTTGTTAATAAATTTTCTGGCTTTAGCGCGTTCTTCTTTCACTCTTATTTCCGTTTAGATATTGTTCTTTCTGGTTCATGTCTTCACACTCTTCACCATCTTTTGAGGAGTTGCTTTTGTCCAAAATTCTAATTTCAAATGTTTCGTTGTTGGTGATCGAAGAACTAAAATAATTCAACTTAAAAAATAGTGTATACACGTAAGGTGTTTGTTATTTACGATTGAAAAGTGGGTTGGTCCTCACAAATAATTGTTCCTTTAAATTTTTTTCTTTAATATTTGACCTCGAAGGCGGCAGCAAAAATTTGAGTCCTGCGAATAACCTCTCAACACTAACTTGAGTTGCCGGTACGATTAGCAATACTTGAGCGAGCATGTATAACTCGGGATTAAGCTCATTCTTTTTCTTCCAGAAATCAAAAATCGTTTCATTTTTCGATAAGCGTATGCGGCTTTGTTCCACTTGATAGGAATTTAAAATATTTTCAATTTTGTTAAGGGCTACAAATGAACCTTGTGAAGAAAATTCGTGCTGACTTAATTCCTTTTAAAAATTTTTGCTCTGAATCTTTGTCTCAAAAAGGCTTCCATTTCATCGCTTGATGAAGAACTAGATGATTCCGTATCCATATCGTGTTGGCCAGGGTCAGATTTAGAATTAGAAGAATTGCACTCTTTTAAGAACATCAGTCTAGTCCATCACGACTTTAAACAGAGATTAGTTGACTCTACTAATCTCTGCTTTAAATGTGCTTTTGCTTTTTCTACTTGATTGTCGCCTAAAACTACCTTATACCAAAAAATTGTTATTTTATGATTTATACAAGATCTTGTCATTTGGGACAACTAGCCGCAAAGAATAGCACTTTATATTTTCTCCCTTTGTTGGCGTCGTGGCGCCGACTGTTAAAACGATTCCAGGAACTAACTAAAAGAAGTGCCGTTACCCTTTGTCGACACATTAATAGTGACACAGCGGCTCACCAGAACACATAAATAATTTTATAATCATTTGTAGGAGGGTAAATTATTATTTTCATTTGCTTGTAAAATGTACAGTAATTTCTTTTAAACCTTACAAGCAGAAACCAAGAAATATTTCGGTTCCGGTTCAGCACCTACCAATATGTTAATATAAAATATGGGTTCAGTTTCCGTTCCGGTTTTCTCTCCATATCGGTTCCCGTCCGGGTCCTTGAACAAAACACACTACACAAGGTCAGATCTAGTCTGTGGTCAGAACCATAGAGAAAATAAAAAAATATATTTTACTTACTCTATGGTCAGAACAAACCCGTTTATTCTTTGTCAGTCGCCTTTTCGTTAAGAGTGAGTTGAGATGCAACTAGTCGATTTGTCGACTTTTTTCTTATAAAAAACGTATTGGAAATGTTTTCGACTAGTTTTTAAAAATGTACCCCTTGTTAAAGAGGCTGAAAGCTCTCGAAAGTTCAACCGTGATGATGATTTTTTAGCAAAATTGCCGAATAAAATGAAAACTATTTAAAATGATAAAATGCAAAACAGGAAGTGCGAAAGAATTGGTGAAACATCGGAAGTACATATTCCCACAAATCATGATCTTTTCTATTGTCTGCAGTTTCGGTTTTATATTATAACAACTTTTTGTATTATTTCGTAGCGTATTCGAAGCCCCCCGTAGTTTTTGATTAGTTTCCAAAAAATGTGCTCGATCATTTATTTTGAGATCGTTCCAACATTTTCAGAAAACATATGTTCGCGTATCTCTATGCACATGTTGATACCTATAATACCAAATAAACATGTTTTTATTTACAATTCGTTGAACTACGCGGAAAATTCAACTTTGCTGCCTGTAATTGAAATGTTTTCACATGTGAATATTAGTAAATCGCAGATACAGTCGCTTTATTTTTCCAATCAATAAGTTTCTGCAAGTTTTTTTCAATTTTGTAAAATTACAGGGCAAGAAAAATCTCTGAATTCTTCAAAATATTTTGTGTGCAGTGGCAGAACGGAAGCAAAAGAGGTAGGTACATTTTTATTTATTTTTTGCAACATAGTTAGTGAAATAAGATCAGTTTTTTCCGTTATATGGCAAGCAAGCGCTCGTAAGACTGGTTTCAGACCTCAAGAGTGGGGCTTAAGTTAATTAGCTTGCAACACATTCAATAATTTGTACTTTAAAGGTAGGATAAGAAAGCACCATTAAGCTCTTACAAGTTTTTGCAAAATAAATCCAGCTGATACCGATAAAGACTAATAGGTCCGAAACCGGTCTTAAAAGCTCTTGCTTATGATACAGCCAAAAACTTGTTCTTGTTTCACGCATTTACGAATTTTTTTCAATTCTAATTAGTCAAGGGTTATTCAGTTTGAGGTAAAAAAGTGCACATTTTTCAAAAATCTCCGCAAAAAAAGTGATTAATCTACATTTGTTCTGCAGGCATTTATGGGATTTCAATTTCAATAAACAGTACTTCAAACAACCGAAAATATCCGCGAAAACACAAAGAGGATTTTAGCGGCCAAGTTCAGTTACTTGAAAATAGATCAAACATTTTTCCTGTTTCCCAAAATAAAGGGGCAAAGAAAAAACACCTTGAAAGCCTGCGCAGCAGATTGCCCACGTCCGAATTGATAGAGCGGGACACGTTGCAAAATCAATACGGTAGAAAGTGATAGAGGTCGAAAAACTGTGCAACCTGAATAACAGCGAGTGCAACGAGAATGGCACCATTGAAAATACAACAGTAAAGTGAAGGAAAGAGCGAGCAAAACCTGATCGGGCATTGTTGCCGCTAACACTGGGAAAGAAGGAAACGTGATTTGCAAAATTAAAGGCAGTCTAATGGCCAATGGTAATCAGTATCTCAGCTGTTAAAAGGGGTGACTGACATTAGTTTTGACGTCGAACACAGACAGGAAATTTTTTTTGTGATTATTTCAGGAATTGTGGTTATTGTTAGACAAATTGCCAACACAGTTTAAGAAGTAATCAGCCACAAAATACCTGAATCCGAGAAAAAATGAGCGAGCTCAGCCAGGAGGAGGTAAGAAACCACTGCAATTTTATTAGAGTAAGATTTCAAAGTTTCTTTGTTGCTATCTATGTATTCAATCAATTGTTATGCTGCCCTTGGGTTATTGCGTTAGGATACATCTAGGTTTCATGACTATTTCTTTCGTAAGCACTACAAACTTAACTGAGTGCGTTCTAATAATCCCAAAATATCTGTTATCAGCAGATACATTGCAAACTGCAAAGAACTGCTCAATTGATTCAATAAAGAGCTTCTTAAATGTACATCACGTAGTTTCAAGTGCTCATTCATCTGTGTGTTTGCTTCTATCAAATCAACTAACAAACGTATAAGGTAGCAGATCCTGTTTTTATTTAAATAAATTATACCATAACACCTCTCAGCAAGCACTTGCCTCAATTGTGGACAATTGCTATATTCAAGTTCATTTGGATGTTGTCAGTCTTTCAGTCTAGTCCAAGCCTGAAAGTTAGCCTTAAAATTGATAAAGTGAAAGTAAATTTTCAATTTGTTTTAAGCCTTGCGTGATTCATGTTTCCTAATTAGCGGACAGTCCATCCAACATGCATCATAGAGCAAGATTAGTTTCTTGTGTTTGCATGACAACATTTAAAATTTCAATCTATTTCATTCTTCTGGTTTGATCTTGAATTGGCTGATAATGACTCACAAGCGCGCCAATTTGTCTACAAATCGTTTCTTGCCCCCCTAAGTCTATATTTGCCTATAATTTCCATTGTCTTAATCTATCTATCTACATTTATCGGTTTATAACGTTCTACGACGTCTTCCGATTTCCCTGTTCCATCTGTCTCGGTCCATAGGTCGTCTTTAAGCTCTCTGTCTCTAAGTTGCCTGTCGATACCTTCTCTCCAGCTCTTCCTCGGTCTTCTGGGTGGTATTCGCCCTCTTGGCTACCATCACCTACATCACTTGCTTCGGGATTCGGTGTTGTTGCATTCTTTGTATATTTCCATACCATATTAGTCGTCTGTTTTTGAGGTCATCTGTTATAGAATGCGTTATTCACATCATTTATCTCACTGCCTCGTTTGTTATGCGTTCTCTTCTCGATATTCCTTCCGCTCGATGCCAAAAATCCATTTCGGTTTCTTTTAGGCGTTTTTTCTATAGCTTCTATCAATGACCACACCTCGGATTGTCTTAATACCGATATTATTCAGAACATTTTCGTTGGTACGTATCTTTAACCGTTTTCAGTCGTATACCGTAGGTAATGATCAATTTATTTTAATTAAATGCTAGTCGTTCCAATACTAGGTACCCATTTGTTTCTTGAAAGTAATTAAATTACACGCATTTTTGTTGCCATGCGAAGAAAATCTCTATTGATTAGATTAATTAGCAAAACCCATCATTTGTTAATGCTGTTAACTGTAAAGATAAGTGGCTAAGTTAGTCGACTGACAAACGTTTTTTTTCGTTGAGTTTGTTATTTGTTCATTATAATAAACTCAAAATGTTCAATTATATCAAGAAACAAGAGATGAAAATAATCTTAGCGATGCACACGATAAATCAAACCAAACAGATTTGAAGGCTTTTCTTTCATTATAAATACAGATAAAACGGTGTTAAATGGTAATTAAATTAGTGGATAAGAAAATAAATATTAGTGCTCGATCTGTAAATAGTAGTATAGACCAGTCAATGATATTTCCTTAATATATTCTCATTTTCCTCTATAAATTTTCCTTTTTCCATCTATAAATTTTGAACAATATAAACTGTATTTAGACGGTTTTGCCATGTACAGTGTCAAGTAAAATTCTCAGATGAGCAAAAATATAGAACAAAACAATGCATATTTCCACTTTTGCGAGGAAAACTTTTTAAACTATGATTACAAATACTGGGTTAAGTCCAGATATGTTGCTGGCGCAACCGCTTGTGTCTTTCTGATTTTTTTTTTGTTTCCTGAAATGTATTTTTTATCCCTAGATAATTGTGAATCATACACGTCTGAACAGTCTATTTTATTTCACAAAGGGTGTGTCAATTGCCTCAAGGTTCGGGTAGGGCTGATCATATTCCCGGAATTTTGATTTCGGATCAAAATCGATCGATTTTGATTTCGGATCGCTTGTTTTTAAATTATTCCTTCATTCAGCTTTGCGAGCTGCAAGAAATGATTCGCATTAATTTAAAACTACTTTATTTAAATTGAAGTCAACTGCACTTTATAGCTTTGTATATAAAATTGAGTACATAGAAATCGACCCACTGTAAACTTTTGACTTTAACTATATTTTTTTTTAAACTGTTCGTCAGATCAAAAAAAGACATATGCTGTTTGAAAGACAATTTAATATGCTTTAATGTGAGTATAAATTTATCAAGAAGGCTTGTCGTTTATATGCGTAGCAAACGGTAAACAAATGAAACGTGTTTATGTGGTGATTGAAACGAAAATAAAAAAATTGTCAAATATTAAAATTATTGCGTTTGCAACTGAAATTTGCATATTAATTCGTTTTTCATAATCTCAATAGTGTTTAAGTGTGCATACTACACCACAAAAAGCCGGCCAAGTTATTGCTTTAACCGAAAATGGACTTAGCGAGCTGTTGCTAGACAATCGGATATGACACGCGCAGCGGTTCGAAGAGTGTGCAAACGTTATGAGGAGACTGGATCCTTTCATAGGCGACCTGGAACAGGCAGAAGGCGATTTACAACCGCTCGTGATGACCGCTTTATTGTGTCAACAACATTAAGAAATCGTCTCCTTATTGCCGTTCAAGTGCAACGTCATTTAGTCAGTGGACAGTAAGACGAAGACTGCAGGAAAATAACTTGACCCCTAAAACACCTGCGATTGGTCCAAAACTTACTCCAGCTCATCGGCAAGCACGCCTGCGTTTTGCACGGGATCATCTGAATTGGACGTTGGAGCAATGGGGATCTGTTATGTTCTCAGATGCTACCAGAATATGCTTCCATGGTAGCGACCGAAGAAGGGAAGTGTACCAAAGACCAAGAGAGCGATTTGCAGATTGCTGCTTTGAAGAGCGGAGTGCTTATGGAGGTGGTTCCTGTATGATCTGGGGTGCAATTTCTATAGGAGCACGAACCGACCCTGAGTTCATTCGTAGGGGCGACCGTGTTCACGAAAGAAGAGGTTTAACGGCTGTTAGATATATCGAGGAGATTTTAGCAATTCATGTGGTACCTTACGTCGACTACATTGGAGACGAATTTATCTTTATGCATGACAATGCCAGACCCCCCACCGCAATAATCGTGCAAGATTACATTAGAGAAGTCGGTTTTCGGGTTATGGAATGGCCAGCATACAGTCCTGACCTAAATCCGATCGAACACTTATGGGATGAGCTAAAACGAAGAATTCGAGCTAGACTTCATACCCCAAACTCGATCCCAGAGCTGATTGTTGCAGTAGAAGAGGAGTGGTTTAACATCCCTCAAGAAATAATAGCAAACTTGATTCGATCTATCCCTAATCGTATGAGAGAAGTTATAAGGGAAAAAGGAGGTCATACCCATTATTAAAAAATTAAGTGTTAAGTTTTAAATTGTCATTAACCCTATTTATGTTAATAATAAAAAAGCTTAATTTGCTTAATGCATTAATTTAACAATGTTAAACATAGGATACTCACAATAATTTATTCTCACATTAAAGCATATTAAATTGTCTTTCAAACAGCGTATTTCGTTTTTTGATCTGATGAATAGTTTAAAAAATATATATAGTTAAAGTCAAAAGTTTACTGTGGGCCGATTTCTATGCACGCAAGTGTATAAAATCGTAATAATTATTTCGTCTCCAAAATAAATTTTCTGTAAATCTGGTCGAAACACACACATGATTTGATAACTTAGTTTGCAATTAGTCTCATTTTAATCTGATTGCATATAAACCAACAATTGTTCGGATAAATAGCAAACAAAATATTGCAAAAATCTATATTAATATCCGATATTTATGTCAACGTTAATTAATATAGTGAACTATTTCAACAAAGCAACTTGAACTCTGTTAACAGATGTATTTCACAAACAAACATGTTTATTATATTTATAAATAGTCCTAAGAAATGTTTCTGATTTTGGTATGAAATTAAGAACAACAAAGCAAATCATATTTATTATTCAATACTGAGTAATTTTTTAATATACTTAATCCGAAAGTATGCCTATTTGACTGTGCTTACATCGGAATGCGTTCTTCTATAGTACTTTTGATAAGTGAAACTGGGAATATTTTAGATTCGCCGACGCCGTTTGGCTCGTCTGGCCGCCTTGGAAAATTGTTCTCCAGCGAATTCAATATCTCCGCCCATCACGCCGATTTCTCAATCACCCATGTCCACCACGCAAGGACCAAGTCCACCTATATTCGACTCTCAAGGAAACTCATTGGACAATAAATTCTTCTCACCTGGTGCCGTTGCAGCTCCGGAACTGAAGAAAGATAATATTGTAGGAGCAATGGGTTCGGAATTTAAAGTCCGAACAGATAGTGAGGGCGTTTTTAAAGTGAGTAGCTAATTAGTGAAGGTAATTTTCATAAGGCTGCTTATGTTTTTTTTTTATCAGGAGCCCTCTAAGCCTATAGACATTCAATTACCATCAAGTTCCAAACAAAGAACTAGGGCACCTCCAGTGAGAAGCGATTCGGAAACGAGTTCAATACATATGGAAGTGGATGAAGTAAGTGGAAGTGCTGATAAAATAGCCGGAAATACCGATATAGATTCTGGATTTGAAAATATGGAAGTAAGTTCATACTTCTAATTTTAAAATATTACGTTGGTCTCCAAAAACCAATTTAAAAAAGCTTGATGTTGCATGTCCTGCTATTGACCTTCGAAATATAGTTTGGTAAATCGTTCATTTTTTGCATTCATACCTCTGCCTAAGCCAGCACTCGTTCAATTTTAGATAATTTCTTTCTAGTCAACACCTATCTTTCAGGTTGACGAATCAGACTTGCTAAAGAAAGACGTTCACCGACAGCGCACCAGTTCTTCTTCAACAGAATTAAGTGTAGAACAACTTCAAGAAACAGTGGCCCGAATTCTTCTTGTCTCATTCACCAGAACGTCCGCAACGAGGGTATTCCTCCCTCGGTCTGCGGAGCTTGTTAAAGAAACCCCACATTTAAGCATTCGAGATCTTACATCGACTGCCATTATGGAAATATTGTCGATGATTAAGAACGGGAACGATCCGTTTGGGAGTATTACGCCTCTCAATCAAGATATTACCGATACATACAGCTTACACTCAGGCTCAGTGAGTCCGGTGCAAAGTAGTCCGAGTTCCAGCGATATGCAATGTCCAGTTCCAGCTTTGATTATGAGAGAGAAAATTGAAAATGAAACTCCAATTAAATTGGCAATCAATTTTCTCATGGACTCTTATAACAGAGTAGGTCAAGAAGAAAGAAATCATCCTAAAAGGTAATTTTCAGATTTTAAGATTTAGCTCAGTTCTGCAACTGTGCTGATTTTGGCTATATACTTAAGTTTTTTTTTTTTTGATTCTTGTAGCTGCAATGTACATTTATTATTAATAAATGCTGACGCTAGTGTCACTACCATTTAATTATTTATTGCAGATCCAGTATTCCACCTTTAAGTGATGTTTTGATCGAATTAAGAGCTCAGCTTATTCAATACACCACTTTGGTCGTTCAGGGTATTATCGTACCAAAAACCGAAGATGCCGATGGAAAGTCGCCACTTCTCAATTCTATAGTTCATCAAACATTTCCTAGGTAAACTGCAAGGTTTTTAAAATAAACATAACTGATTAAATAATTGCAATCGTTTTCTGAAACATTAATTGTAATTTTTCACGTTTTTTCAGAGGGTTTTTGATTGAGCTGGTAACGCGTACACATACAAGCCCTGAGCTATTTAGCAAAGTGTTCTCTCCAATACTGCAAGGCATATTGAGATTAATGCGAAGTTCTTGTATGGTTGACGATCAACATAGGTAACTACTACATTTTAAAATTATATTAATACGCGGATTGCAATATTCAGCTACACATACAGGTTGCCGCTGCAAGCTTTGTTTGAATTAGCGGACATCAGGTGTGGAAATAGGCCTATATGTAGTCTGATTGTAAGTCAGCCGCAGTTTAATTTAGCTGAACCTCTTACAAATGCTGGCGGCCGCGAAATGTCCTTGTTGTCGTTTATGGGACCTTTCTTGGATATTTCTGTATTTGCTGAAGATCAACCCAAAGTGGCAGAAAAATTGTTTTCAGGTTAGTACTATTATCTACCTTAGTAACATTGGTACAATACTATACCAATAAAAAAGTTGAACTACATGTAGAACTAAACTGTAATTTGTAGGAAATTCAGTAAATGATAACACTTTAAAAATGGGATTGCAACTTGAAGTAGAACATATTCGTAACACTCTTCATAGAATATTCCACTACTTACTGGCAAACCAAGATAGTAGAGATAGTTGTGTGAATTACATACAAACCGTATTAAAACGCAATGAAAAGCGAGCTCAACTTGCAATGGAGGAACGTCAACTAGCAGGAGATGGTTTTATGTTGAATCTTTTGAGTGTTTTACAGAATCTATCTCTGAAGATAAAATTTAATAAAATGGATATGATGTACCCCTTCCATCCGAACACAATGATAGTCATACAAAACGAAACGAGGCTGAAATTTTCATCTCAAGAAGTAGCCGATTGGCTGCAGGAATTTAGTAAGTTCACAGTACAACATACGGAATATACGTTATTTTACATTTCATTCATAATTTGCAGACAAATCATACGAATTCCATTCACCTAATTTTTCCACCATCTGTTGGTTCCTAACGTTATACTGCCATCATTTGTCGATATTACCAGCTGTTCAAAAGTATCAACGTAGACTTAGGGCGATTCGTGACCTGCAAAAACTGTTAGATGAGACAACAGCTTCAGAAGCTCAATGGAAAAACACTGCTTTCGCTATCAGGAACAAACAGTTTATTAAAAGATGGAAGCAACAATTGAAGAAACTCAACAAGTAAGTATGCGTATTATTATTCTTATTAAACGAGATTTTCTCGATTCAAAATCTTGGCTAGGAGAATCACAGATTTAAGGAATTTTTTCATTTTTATTGGTGTTGATTTCAACTTGAAAATCCATAGTAATTGTCCATTTGTTGGACATATTTTGGTACGAACTAATTTAATATTGGACTAGAGCTTTACCTTTTCTCCGATTCCGGAAGTGAGAAAACGTGATTTCTCCGAAACGGTTGGGAATATCCGAACATTTGCTACGATATTTTCGATATAATTCTCGACTTTGGCAAGAAATTCTAATCGATAAAGAGATAAAGTAGAAAAGTATAAAACACCGTATATTTTAAGATCCGTTGAAAATATCCAATCAGTCGTATGACTAATTTGATATCGCCCTAGGCTTTCGTTAATTAGGTCTAACCAGAGATGTTTAAGCGACAAATAGATAGAAGACAAATTAAGAAACATTTTCACTTTCATCTCGGAAACGATTAAAAATATCGAAATGATCATTCAGATATTTTCGTCTCGAGAGAACTGTGCGAAAAGTGCCTGTATTCCTGTGTTTTATCAGAAATTCGCATATTGTAAAGATTTTCAAAGGAATTAATTTCACAAATTGATAAAACATTTGTCAAAAATCGGGAATTTTTTATTATATACAGTACGTTTCGTATATTTTCCTGACTGTACTTTAATTCACTCCAATATATTCCTGGGTTTCAGTCAATTTTATTGTTTACTATTTAAAATGTTACAAATACGTTTCGGTGTCTTTCTTCACCATCATCAGTTTGTATGTTTAGATGTTTCTTTTTGAATGTCCAATCAAATGTGAAGGCAGAAACATCTAAACATACAAACTGATGATGGTGGAGAAAGACACCGAAAGGTATTTGTAACATTTTAAATAGTAAACAATAAAATTGACTGAAACCCAGGAATATATTGGAGTATATACAGTACTTCAGTCACGCTTTCACGTTCTATTTTTTAATTGACATTTTTGCCTGCGTGCTTTAAACATTCAAATTGCTTTATATTTTGAGATTTGATTAAGATAAATTTCAAATTTTCGGACAACACAAAACTGCAGATTGAAAAAATATTTAAAAAATCGCAGATCACAATAATTGAGAACAGAAAATCGGATGCATAATCAATGCGTTTTATGGTAAAGTTGAAACTATTGTTTCAGGTCTAAAGCTTGTGCAGATGCAGGCTTGTTAGATTATAACTTAATTCGTCGCACTTTAATATTTTACACGTCGGTGAGCGAGTACTTGTTGAGTTTAATGACTGGAGACCCTCCGAGATCTGCAGTTCCAGATTTGCCACTGCCACCACCACAATCTCCTGCGTACTATGCGATGCCTGAGTGGTACGTCGAGGATATAGCGGAATTTTTACTATTCGCTTTGCAGTAAGTTAATGCGTTCGATAATTAGCCATTTATTTGTTATTCTATGGTTCTCCAGATACTTCCCTAGTGTAATTGCCGAGAATACTGAAGATACACTAATCAGCTGGCTGTTAGTGACAGTATGTTCTTCACATATGATTAAAAATCCGTATCTCGTTGCCAAATTGATCGAAGTGATATTTGTGATAATTCCCAGCATTCAACCACGGTGTGAACCCCTTTACATTAGGTTAATGTCCCATCATATTACCTGCACAGTTTTGCCTAGTTCTTTAATGAAATTTTATACAGAGGTAACTTGCTTTATTATTTACTCAATATTCTGTTATACTTATATTATCCTTTCTGATTCAGGTGGAAACTACCGGCTCCAGTTCAGAGTTTTACGATAAATTTTCTATTAGGTACCACATAAGTGTTATTATTAAAGGTAGGCATTTATTTTTCGTATTCGCATATCAAACACTGATAATTTTCTCCAATCTAGTCAGTTATTAATGATTGATTTTATTGTTTGTCCACTCCAATATATTCCTGGGTTTCAGTCAATTTTATTGTTTATTATTTAAAATGTTACAAATACGTTTCGGTGTCTTTCTCCACCATCATCAGTTTGTCTAAAATATATATTTACAGTTATCATCAATTTAAATAGAAAACTTTCACCAAAATTCACATATTAAAATACAAATCACACACATATTAAAAAGTATATCAAGAACATTGGTTTTCAGGTGATGAGTCAGGACAAACATGTCTGGGAAAAGACTAGAATCTATTGTTTAGAGATTTAAATTTTAACTTCAACTTACGTGTATAGTTGTTAACACTTTAACATTCAACTGCTCACTGAATTTTCCATATTTTACTCGATTTCAAGCGAGCGAAACAAAAAAAAACTGTTTATCTTTCGCCTTTTCTTTGCATTCTAGGAATTGCTTGGCAATTCCTTAATATCAGGTGTATTTATTTCATTTACTTGGTCCAATCAGTTCATGCATGCGATCATTTAATTAGTGTATGATACACAGAGCTAAGATTGTCTGTGTCTGATCTGAAATTCATTGCATTCTGATGTTTTTAATCTGTATCATTTCATGGATTCTTCTCTTATTATAGTTGTTTTCATTGATTAATATTTTTGTGTTATCGAAATCAAAACTTCACCATTGAGGAAGACAAAAACAGATCATTAAACTTTTGGATATGACGGTTATATATGACGATACTGGGGAAATAAAAACAAACTGGTACACAAAGGATGTGTGGTCTGGTAGATACTTGAATTACCAATCATATGCACGTATACAATATAAAAAAGTGTTGTAACAGCTCTTACTGATAGAGCGATTAAATTGGCACATTATAGATACAGGACAAAAATCTTGAAAAAATAAAAAAGATACTAATAATGATCAACTATCCCAAAGCTTTCTTCGAACCAATTATAAAACAAAGAATTGATAAAATCTACAATTCAAATAAATGGAACAACATAAATAATATAAAAAGAAAAAAGAAGGCGAAATCAAGTATGTATCATTACCGTACATACCAGAAATCAACGCAAAAATAAAAAATGTTTTAAAACCACATAATATTACTATAGCGGAAAAAACTAAAAACAACTTGGCAAAAGAATGTTTTACAAAATTTAAACCTAGAAGCGATAAGTTGGACACACCTAACGTAATATACAAGATTGACTGTTTGGACTGTGACAACACATACATAGGTCAAACAGGGCAATATTTAAAGAAAAGAATATACGAACATAAGTATAGCTTAAGAAAGGTTAACGAAAATGGAACAGCATTAGCACAACATGCACAACAAAAGTTGCATAGTTTTGATTTCGATAACACAAAAATATTAATCAATGAAAACAACTATAATAAGAGAAGAATCCATGAAATGATACAGATTAAAAAACATCAGAATGCAATGAATTTCAGATCAGACACAGACAATCTTAGCTCTGTGTATCATACACTAATTAAATGATCGCATGCATGAACTGATTGGACCAAGTAAATGAAATAAATACACCTGATATTAAGGAATTGCCAAGCAATTCCTAGAATGCAAAGAAAAGGCGAAAGATAAACAGTTTTTTTTGTTTCGCTCGCTTGATATCGAGTAAAATATGGAAAATTCAGTGACCAGTCAAATGTTAAGGTAGAAACAACTATACAGGTAAGTTAAATTTAAATCTCTAAACAATAGATTCTAGTCTTTTCCCAGATATGTTTGTCCTGACTCATCACCTGAAAACCAATGTTCTTGATGTACTTTTTAATATGTGTGTGATTTGTATTTTAATATGTGAATTTTGGTGAAAGTTTTCTATTTAAATTGATGATAACTGTAAATATATATTTTAGACAAACTGATGAATGTGGAGAAAGACACCGAAACGTATTTGTAACATTTTAAATAATAAACAATAAAATTGACTGAAACCCAGGAATATATTGGAGTGAATTGAAGTACAGTCAGGAAAATATACGTAAATTTATTGTTTGTTACAGGTATGTGGGGTTCTCCAGTTCATCGACAAGCTGTGGTCGATGAATCGAAAAGCGGCAATCAGTTTGTTAAATTTATTAACATGCTAATGAACGATACGACATTTTTACTAGACGAGTCCCTGGAATCTTTGAAAAGAATTCACGATATTCAGTTAATGATAGCCGATGATGATAAATGGTAGGTAGTATCACACGCAATTGCAAGGCAATTGTGCCATTTTTCTAAGACGTTAAACATTTCATGTTGTTTTAGGTCGAAAATACCCCCGGATCAACAACAAAGTCGTATGCGACAATTGAATGCTGATGAGAGACAATGCCGCTCCTATTTAACATTAGCACGTGAGACAGTTGATATGTTCCACTATTTGACTGTTGATATCAAGGAGCCGTTTTTGAGACCGGAATTGGCCAGCAGATTGGCATCTATGCTCAATTTCAACCTTCAGCAGTTGTGCGGACGCAAGTATAAAGATTTGAAGGTAAAAATTGATTTTTTACATAAATAAATTTAGCCTCATGTTCTGGATTTATTTCAAATGATAATCACGAAGAACTGATTTAATCAAGAACCTTTTAGGTTGAAAATCCTGACAAATATGGTTGGGAGCCGCGAAGACTCTTAAGTCAATTAATTGACATATATTTGCACTTAGACTGTGATACTTTTGCTGAGGCACTCGCCAGCGACGAGGTATTTTGAGTTTATTGATTACGTAAAACATTTTTGAAAAATAATAATTCGATTGGTAGAGATCCTTCAGCCGACAACTTTTTGCTGACGCTGCTTCCATTATGGAACGGGTTTCCATTAAGACTGCAGTAGAGAGCGAACAATTCAGAGAATTAGCTGAAAAAGCCTGCCGAGTAGTTGAACGTAACCAAAAGTAAGTCAAACACCGGCTCTTTGGAAATGTCTCTCACTAATTGGAAATCTCTTTGACTAGATCTGATGAATTGCATGAAGATGCTCCAGATGAATTTAAAGACCCGTTGATGGATACGTTGATGACAGATCCGGTTCTGTTACCCAGCGGACAAATCATGGATCGAGCTGTTATTATGAGACATTTATTAAATAGTAATACAGATCCATTTAATAGACAGCCCCTAACCGAGGATATGCTGCTACCTGGTAAGACACTAGATCAGTACTTTGGTTTTTTCAGGAAAAAAACGTTTAGTACACATTTAGTAACAAACAGAAATCTGGTTTTCATTTGATGCCTTAATTAAAAATTATTTTTTCAATGAAGTTTTTGCGAAATGAACACTATTTTAATTTTTTAAAGTGAAGTCTTTCTTCTTCTTTGAGAAAGTAAAACATTCTCTTTATACGACATTTTCTAACAATTCGTCAAGTGAATAATGAATGCAAATACTTTCAGTGCATGATCTCAAAGAAAAAATACGAATATGGAGGTCTGAGAAATCCAAATCAGACATGAACTGAAATTCTGCCCCCGCCCCTAGGACTCGATATGAACATGTAATTCCTATTTTGTGGTAAAATCAAAATTCAGTATGTCGTATAGATTAATTACATTATGTAAATTTGGTCTATTGATTTTATATTTTTTATATTGCAATGGTTTGTAGAGTGTAGTTTATTTGTTATTACGGCAGATTATCTTCTGTTCGACTGTGCAAAGGACAAGTTTTCGCCAGCATATTTTCCAGGATGTTTAATCACAATCGATTTAATTTAATTTTATTCATTTTAATAGTTACGTATTGTTTAAAATTTAATTTAATTATGTGTCGTACAGATCGTTCTATTAATTAAAAATACAGCAAAAGATAACAGTTCAAGATCATGTAAAACATCAGGATTGTTCGTGGTTTGATTAGCATTTTTATTACAATTTAACTTTGTTAAATTGCTAATATAAATTTGTAATCAACATACTGTGGTTTAAAATGACATTTCAAGCGGAAAATAGTGAGCATATGATAAAATTCGAATGTAATATGTCTTTCGTTTAAGTACATATGTGAAATTAATTGTAGATTTCATAGTACATAAACAAAGTACAAATTCTGTTCGTGTTTCAGTCTACATACAAATTTTCAGAACTGATTAATAGAACGACTTTTATGTATATGTCCTATGTAAACTGACACTTATCTGAAATTATTTAATTGAAGAATCATTACCCTAAAAAAATAGGCTGAATATATAATACTTTCAAATAACCCATATGATACTATCAAGGCTGATAAATATAGATCTCACTTAATACACAATAAATTTTAGATTGTCTTCGCATTTTTACTAACATCGGAAAATGTCTTATACTGCCATTTGCTTTTGATTTCTGTGAATATCAGCTTTAATTTCTTGTAATTTTGCTGCAATATAGAGTAAGTTGATAGCGTAACGTTTATAGAGCAAGAATAGGTGTATCAAAGTGGGTACCCAGCTAAAAAAAATTGTATTGTAATGAATAATCGCGACTTTTCTGCGACAATCACCCATTAAGTTACTCATTCTGATATATTGCAAAGGTCCGATGAAATCTGAAGAAAATAAGCCATAGCAAATTAACACGATTATAAGATGTAAATATCAATTTGTAAACCGTTTAAATTAATTATTGTAAAAAGCTTGATTTTTAGGATATCTGTTTTTTCAGAGGTGTTCGGAAATTTTTATATATTTTTTTGTGTCAATAAAACAAATCGGTTTTCTTCTAATCAGGGATTTAACAGTCCTTCTTAGATATACTAAAACAATTTTTATATGGAGTTTTAGTTTGTAGATTATTGAAATATTGAATAAAAAGTGTACAAAACCGCATGTTTTTTTGTTTATTGGTTTGTGTTTATTATTACGAACTATTTCTTAAGTTTGTCGCGAAAATATAGATCATTGATAAAAGTCGCCAGTTTCTCAGTAAACTAACTCCTCCAGCTAGAAGTGCTACAAAAATGCTTGAAACTAATGTTAAAGTGATATGTAACATTTATTAAAACGGTGAGCATTTTTTTTTGTACAGATATGTAGATATTAAAGCTTTCACAATATATTTTAACGCTCTAAATGAATATTTTTAGACAACTTGGAAGATATTGTGGCATTACATAAACTACGTCTTGGTTATACATATACTTGTTTTCTTAAAAACCTTGAGTACAAAAGTCTATTTACTATTTAAACTCCGACATTATGCATATACATCCTAGCAACAAGCTAAGGGTAAACATTTTCAGACTTGAGGATTATTGTCGAATTTTATCGTTGAAGACCGTAATTATACAGGGTGTTTAATAAATGGCTATATTTTTTATTTTGGATATATTAATACGATTTGTTTCAGACCAACAGGGTGTTAAAGTTTTATAGAAATAAATCAAATTTCTACCGCTTGAAAGTGAGTGAACATTTACAGGCTTTGAAAGTTAACGATTTTTAGCTTACCAGAAAAAATAATTCAAGAGAAATGTACTACTAATTTACGAAGCCAAAATTCAGCTTAAAAAAATTCTATTGTTCATTTCAGCAATTGATGTGAAATTTCTTTCGACTTATATTTGCACTCGATCTTAAGGCTTACATTTTTGGAAAAATCTGTCAAAATTGTTTTTTTATGTACATACATAAACTGAAGAATTTCCACTATTAAATAAAAATTATTAAGTATGACTACAATAAATTCAAAAAGGCGCACAAATTCAGTACACCAGCTCTTGCATTATTGAATTAATCGGCGCGAGGAAGACGGTTGCAACTTGAACAGAAACAGCAAAAATAAAAGTTTTTCAAATTAAAATGTGTTTAAAAAAATCACATACATCGCTGTGATAAAAACTAAAGGTTTTCGTAATATGGCATATTGAGAAAATCTATCCAAAATTAACTGGATTATAAAGTCCAGTATAGAAAGCATCGACTTATCAAACATCCTGCATATTAGGAAGTTTGCAAATTATATTCTAAGCCTGTGAATGTCAGAATGTAATTCTATCTATAGCCAGCAGAAAGTTTTCCCATAAATACGGAAATTTCCGATTGTATACATATATTTAAAACCTACGAGACAAAAAATGCCTGATTGCGTCTTCGATTTGAACTAATATACGAAAAACTATCATTACATAAACGCGGACATTTTTGTATTTTTCCATATAACTAAAAATACATGCATGGTGCCCCTATGCACTATACATCTTGCTTGTGTAAGTTTTGATGATATAAAACAGTGAGCAATTTGTAAAAATGGGGCGATTAATGCCAACGAAGAGGTAAGACACTAGTTCTGCAGAACAACCAATTATATCTAATCAATAAATAGTCATCTTCTATAACAAAATAAATAAATACTTTTATTACGCAAAACGTGTCAAATTCGTTCAGTAAGGAATTGTTCAATAAATACATAGATATATTGTCTTTTCACCATCACTATCTATATTTAAGCTAACATGATCAATATTTACGTAACAGAAGTTAGCAATACTAAAAATGCGTCTAATTTGAAAGAACAATTGGCCTTATTGGTATTTACACAAAAGGCCAATTGTTCTTTCATGTCAAATCAGTAATACACAAACAGTCTTCTGAATAAACAATTGTTAATTCCAGCTTCACAATGTGATTTGAGATTTATGAAATTAATTATGGATATGCATTAAATAAGACGTACATTTCGAGGCGTTTCATATCTTGTGACGCAGTTCAATTATTGTATCTAAGATAGATGTCTGCCAATATTTCAATAAGTTTTTTATTGATTTAATTGAACTGTAAAGTGGTACTTGTTCTCAATATATTACAAACTTTTCGAGGTTTTTTTTTTAAATACCAGAGTTAAATTTTAGGAATTTTACAATTAAACCAATCAAAAGGTAAAAGTTATCTCTATAAAATGTCCATTCTGTACCTGAGTACTCCACTTATCACTTGAAGAGGGTTCACAATTACAAGCATTATTCCTTTGCATAAGTACTAACGATTAGTTTTCATGGCTTGTCAATTTAGATTTAAACATTATTTTAAATGCAAAAACATTACTGGAACAACCCCAGCCTCAGTTCTGACCAGAATTGATGACTTTTTGATTGTGTTGCATCGTTTTTTAAATCTAGAATCTGATTTGAAGTAACAGAGTGGCAAACTTAGAACTCTATCCAGTTCCTCAATAAAATAAAAATTGACCTGATAATAATAAACACTGCAAGCAGACCTTCAGATCTCTATCTTTTGAGTTATAAACGGTAAACTGGGAACCATACTGCAAGCCAAAACATACAAAATACCGAAAGATAAGTGAGTCTTGCAGTTTTCTTTGGTACTGCATGTATATCACTTGACCTGAACTGTTTTTCAATTCGAAAAGCACTTGGAAGAGTTACCAGAGGCAACATAAACCATTTGGAGTATTTCAAAGATGCTACCATGAACATAATGTATGGTGTAAATAATAAAAATGCATACAGTATATACGAAGCTGTATGCCCAATGATGATTGCTAGGGTGACTATACCAACATTTTTGTCTGACTCTAAGTCTCTTGTATTGTTACTGTGTAGGATAGCTTCCGTATTTAATGCTAGAGGTATAGCATAGTACATAGTAGTCCCACTCACTGTGTCCAGTTTGTACGAGGAAGGCAAAAGCACTGCAAATAGGTCCGAAAATTACCAAAATCAATACATCTCCCTAAGGCAATGTATTTGAATCCAATCCCTCCGGTGTACAAAAAACTTGAAGAGAGGCCGCCGAAGTAAACTAGCGCTAAATGTTCCATTTTTGCTGGCGATAAAGCTGCAGTTACAATGAAGCCGACACATCCGCAGAAGTAGAGCATTGCTCCTAAAGAGACTACTTCATCTTTAGTGAGAATGTGATCAACTAGGATTCGATCATCTGATTTTCTGTTATCAATACCTGGAAAAGAAACCGTTAGTAATGGAATAGAACAATGACAAATTGCATTTTACCTTTGACATAATCGAAAGTATGTATTGACTACATTTCCAGCCCCATGTACTGATACTATAGTAAATATTGTAAAAATTAGGGTGATGTAGTTAAAATCTGCAGCAGCACCTGGGTATTTGTAGGCAATAGTGGAACCGAGTAAGGTTGGCATTAAACTAGCACTTAAGGACCAAGGACGAAGGGCCAATACATAGCTGGACAACTTCATAAGACCTGATTTCGAGCGAGGTGGTACCCCAATATTTTTCAATTCTCCGTTTTTCACCCCATCGCTCATCATGACTTCATTTTGCTGAACTGGCATACTTATAGGTTTTTCGAAAAAATATTCTGGTGTGTAAAATTTAGGCAATCGAATGGGGCTTTAGTTGTGTCTGCTGAGTTTATGAAAATGTTAATTTTTTCCTAATTTTCCAAACATTACAGTTAACCTGAAAAGTGAAACGAAACTGTCAAGAAATGTGAACATATCTGCAACCACGTTCAGAACTTGAGCAAGTATCATCAAAATAGACTAGAGGGGTGGACAATATGACGTATGTCTGTCTTTCTCTAACGCAAAAAAAGCTATAATAAACTCTGATTATACTATATTAAGGTATTTGGTAATAAATCCCTATAAATATACTCTAATTCTATTATTAGATCAATTGGCGACCGTTATTAGATTTTATATAGATTGATATCAGAATATCAATACCGGACATTTTATAGAAATATCTTCTGTTTCGAATTTAAAGGAATGTGGTCAAATAGAGGATTATCTTCACTAAAATTATTAGTTAAAATCATAATAATTGTTTATCATGTGCGTTAAAACTGTTTATCCACAAATTTTTAACTGATCTGAACATTTTTGGATTAAAATATTAAATAAAAATAATTTTACTATGCTATATCAAACGGTTTAACCCAAATAAAATACAACTATTTTCAGCAAAATTCGAATAATTGAATTTTTTATGATTTATTTTCGGTTCCTAAAAACTTCAAATCCCATTATGAGAAGCTTCTGGATTTGAACAAATTTAAATGTATTTCAATAAGGCACCATTAAAGTAATTGCTTTCTTTGTTGATTTTAATTGATTTAATTAATATATTCCTATTTCAGTTTGTTATAATATGTAACTGCCGAATTCGCTGCTGACTAATCTTTTCGCGCTTTTTCTTTAAAAATTTAATTTTGACAATAAATCAAATGTAATTAAAATTGTTTAATGTTCTCCCCAAATATAACCTCTCCGTGTTCTACATATTACGATGCTTGTAAAAAATTACGTAACCTAACTTTTTTATCGGTTTCTATACGTATATAAATTAAGTTAACTCCTTATGTATAATCTTCCGTTGCACGCTCCACAGACAGATACACTTTCTTACTGCCAAGTTTCATCTATGAGCAAGTCTATAAGATACAGCAAGATTAAAAACTAAAGATTGTGGATCAAAATATAAAAATAATTCTGTAGAAATATAAATGCTTAAGTACCTTAGACAAGAAATGAGTAGCATGATCTTAGCAGGCTACTTAGATATTTATATCATTTTATACAAGTGCATACTTAGGATAAAGTACTCACTTTCAAATTTTTGAATATGGTAACGGCTCGTAACCAATAACTTGTATACCGTTATCTTTTAGAGCTTCAAATATACTCGTCTACCGATGGCAAGAATTTTTTGAATAAGAACATTCCTAAAACGTTGCAATCCAACCCACACTAACCCAAACTGCTTGGAATATCTTAATATAGGTTTACTGCATTGATGATTTTTTAAGTCCCTGTCCAGTTTTAAAGAGAAAAGATCAGAAGACTTTTTTGACTGTCTTCTTCTTCTTCATTCTTGATTTAGGCGAATTTTAGGCGTGGGACTGTCGCTCCATCGTTTCCTGGGGCGTCCAACGTCTCTTCGTCCCAATGGGGACTTGTCGCGAGCGATTCTCACAAGTCTGCGGTGGTCCATCCTGCCTATGTGCTCATTCCATTCCATCCTCCTGTTTGCTATCCATTCATTGATGTTCTTGACATTACAGGCTGTTCTGATATTCTCCGCTTTTCTCTCTATCCCGCAGTGTCCTTTCCGGTGATTCGTGGAGTATTTCAATCATCAGCTGTCTCTAGAGTCTTTCGGTTTCGCTTGTTTCTGGCCTGGTTTCTGCGGTATATGTCATTCACCGGTCTCACAACGGTTTGTAGATGCTCGATTTAGTGTCCGCTCCCATACTCTTATTGCGCCATATTGTATTCAAGCAGACGCTATTCTAATTTGTTTTGTTGTTTGATCTCCCACATCTGCCTCAATATCCCCAAAGCCGGAAAGTTTTATGCCAAGGCAGTTAAATTTCATTTTTGCTGGATTAACATTCTGCTGATACCATCAAGTTCCAGTTTGCATTTTAGAGGGTTTCTGATGTGTGGTAGGCTCCTCTGCCTTGTTTGTCGTTTATACAGATCGGTTTACTGTGTTCAAGTGAACAAATTCTGACCGATTTAGTGAAAATCGCGTAACGATTTTTTTCAGTTAAAAAACTGTTTTTTTCTAACGTCTTACTTTCTAATTTTTTCCTTCTAATCTCTTCTTCAACTTTTTAATTCATTGTTGGTATTTTGTATGCATTTATAGACTTGGTTCTTTTAAACTCTTTGAGAAATAATTCCCGTTTTATAAGACCACTTAATGGAGGTCGGGAAGTATTTTTGTGAAATGTAAAATATTGACTGTATCAATATAAATTGTTTGACAAACTATGAAATGTGATATAAAATTTTGTTGTTTTGAAACAAAAAATAATTATTTTTTTATTGTGTATAATTTCCTGACTGCATTCTAATTCAATTCAAAATGAAATTCCTTGGTTTCAGTCAAATATTCGTTCATTATTCTATCTTAAAAACGTTTTCGGTGTCTTTTTCCACCATTATCAATTTGCAGGCATATGAAATTTCATCTACAACAACTATCCCTACAAACTGATGATGGTGGAAAACGACACCGAAAGTTTTTTAAGATAGAATACTTTCACTGAAACCAAGGAATTTTTTTATAAAAAAAATATTATATTATATTAGAATTTATCTCGTTTCGGTGCGAAATATTTCGTTTAGTTTCATTTTTAATAATTAAGAAATTCATCGTGATATGCACAGACGGATAAACACAGACAAACTGGAAAATGAGCTAAAAAATAGAGCATTTTATTCAATTCAATGATAGAGAGGATTCAAAATATTGTTTTTTATACATACTTTTTATACTACATACAAATTGTTAGTTATTCGGCATATTCATACGATTCATATCTAGGAAGACCATACATAAAACCGGCATAACATTCGATTGAAAAATCGCACCTTTTCTCGGTTCAATTCCGTTAAATAAACGAAAGATTTTGGGGAAATCACATAGCATTCGGTCACATAGCGGCAAAAGAATAAATGTAATTACAATGAAGATATTAATTTTTTCGAAAGATGTTATAAGAATAAAAAATTGTTGTGTATTAAATAAATAAAAATAAGTTAATAAATAAATTAATAAATAAGAATAAATATATTTCTAACTAAAATATAATTAAAATAAACCCTAATATACCGCAAGTTTACATACCGGGTGGCTCCTAAAACGCTAAAGTATGGGAGAGAAGTAACACATATGGGGCTGAGCGTTGCTTAAAGCAAGACCGGAAACCGTCCTAAGTACTTTTGATGGGCCACCCTATATGAAGTCTTGCTAAAATTTACTTATAATTAAAGCTATTTTTTGCTTTAAATTGACCAAACCAATATCACTGAGAAAACGTCCACCATTATTTAGAAACAATGGAAGCAGTCACATTTCTGGAACTTTGTTAAAAAAAAATAAAGACTAAAATGTAAAATAACTCCTTACGCTTTTTAAGAAACGTTTAAAAATAACTAATAGAAAAATGAAATAAACTTAAGACTCTGAGGAGTGTAAAGAAACTGGAAAATGTCGGATCACCTATTCAGGAAACCTGATAAAAAAATCAGTTCAAAAGATAACTGGTCCAATCGAACAATTTCCTTGGCAACGATGTCATTTTCCTGACCTGTCACGACAACGTCTAAATTTTTTTGTGTACAAAATCCCATAATAAATCATCCAAAATGAACGAAACGGCAGAAGATCTGAACTACGACTGTAACTACAACATGTTCCTGGCGAAGACCATGCTCCCCAATTTGAACAAAACCGATGGTAAATCGAACTGAACTCTGTCCGTTTAACTGGACACTGGGTATAATTTACCTGTTTTAGATAGACAAAAAGCAGTTAGATGGATGAAGAAATTGGCCACTTGCAATCGATCCCTGGAGGAAAGAAAACTGAGAAATGATTTTATGTATTATTTAGTAGTAAATATCCAGCAAGGGGAATTGCAGCCTCCGTTTACTGAACCTCCTCCTTCTAGTCCCTTGCCTGATATCGCTCATCTTCTGGTAAGATTGACCAAATATAGAAATACACTTTAGCATATTATCAAAAAAAAACTTATCTATACCTAAATATCTATACTAATCATATAGTGCGCTCGTACTTTCATTCTACTTAGTTAATCGAAAATTTTAAGAGCAGTGTTTGTAGTAATTAATAAAATTCCTTCAGAGTTCACTCTCAAAGTGCCAACTACATTTTTTCACTAGATATGATTGTTTTATGCTATCAACTGATAGTTTTGATGTGGTTTCAAAATTTACAGGGAAAAATCAGGTGAAAGAGGCCGAATGGCCTGCAAAAACAGCGCGCAAAAATATGTTAAAATATTAATTTAATTATGTAATGGATTTTAAATAGAAATCAAAATTTTACAATTTAAATATTGTTATTAAGTTCGTTTTAAAAAACATTCTCGCCTGTCCCTAGGTAGGTGAGATACTAACTTAAAAATCCATGCATAATTGTCTCCATGAATGAATAAGGAACGTCTTTTTATATTTTTTTGATGAATGTAAGAAACGATTTGAGGCATGCAATTAAAAGTTTTTCATAAACAAGGTCTAAATTTGTTAAAGTTAGATTTTGCGATCAGCATAAATACAGTGTTAACTGAAAAACCCTCAAATCACCCTGTATAATAAAAGGGCATTTACGCTAACTGTTTATGATTGCATGTTGTTTAATATAATTTATTACGTAATTGTATTATTACGTACGAGGTACTATTCACATTAACTTCATAAACATCGATCGTTTACCTCGTTGCGATTTAAAAAATTTGTTTGCGTTTATACTTTTTTGAACCCTAGACCTAGAGTAAAAATGAGGAAGCAACGTGACTTCAACTGGCCTCAGTTCTGTAAAAAAAACAGTTTTTGATTGACTGTCGTATTGCAAACAATTAATTTTTATTATTTTTCTGATTTTATTTATTTCACTTTTTTGTTAATGATTTCCTGTTTCCCTCATGAGATTAATATTTCTATGTTTCCCAGTTTGCAGATCATTTTACTTCCTTTTCCTTCATAGATACTTTAATGATCTTGATTTACATTTGAAAAGTTGTGCTATCTCTTTCTCGTTATTATTATTGTTATTTTATATTTGATAGTTTATCACCCCGCATATAAATATTTATAATAATATTCAACAAAAAATAATCATTGCAACACTAAATTGCAAATTCAATATTACTTTCTCAGCCAACTTGCCGACAACTGAAAGCTTATATAACATTATTTCAGCCGGGCGGGGTAACAGAAGAAAACCAGGACGAATGGGGAGACAAAACCCAAGGTGGACCGAAACCGCCCATGCTTTACGACCATTCCCCAGATGGTGGGGCTTTTTTAGCCGCTCAACCTGTACCAAGATGTGGGGCGTTTTGCTATCTGGCAGTAGTTGCACGGGAACCCAAAAAGAATGATTAATATCAAAAGTTAAGACTGGTTTATTGTATCGAAGTCTAATGTGTTTATAATACTTAAAAGATTTATTGAATTAAAACACTGTTGTTTAATGTCAAGTATATGTTTATTTTACTAGTAATTTTTAAACTTATTAAATACACTAATTACACATGGTGCAGCTTGGAGTTTATGCCCCATGAACTAAAGAGAATTTAGCTACTGCTAATTATGATCTATTTCTGTTTGTTGCATTGTAGTAAGAATTAAAATAAAGCACATTCGTTCTCCTTATAGTAAGTAACGAGTGTAATCATATGCAAAGTTATGCTCATATACATCCGTTAAATAAATATAAAAATATTAACAAAATCAATATGACTGAAATAAGGATGTGGAAATTTCCACTACGCCCAAAAGACCCGAAAAACTCTTCAGTTATGAGCAGTGATGGGTGTTTACATGTAGATAATGATTGTCTACGTTACTATGTAGATAGTGCGTAGAAAATAAGTAGACAATAGATTTATGTAGAGAATAGTGTGGAAAATGTACATATGAATATGTAATAGTCATATCGCCAATTTATTGGCATAAAGCGTTCTAAACAAGGAATGTACAGACAAAATTATTAGCATTTTAAAAGAATTCAAACAAACTGATTTAGAAAAAACCGGTTGTAAAAAAAGGAGGCCACAGAGTAAAATTACCATGTGAAACGCGTTGGTGTTCGTATAGAGATGCTTATTTTCTTTTTGGAAATTTAAGTTTATGAAACTTGTTGCAGCAGATGATACAATAACAAAGAAAATAAAACAACTCATCTTCTATACGATGAAGAACTTGTTGAGCAAGTTAGAAATAGTATTGACCTCTTTGATCCCATTTGCAAGTTATTAACACTAGCCAGAGTTCCACATGTTCAGTTGCTGATGCAGTTGAGCAGTGGCTTAATTTAGAAACAGAACTTCCCGAAAATTTTAGAAACCAGTTCAAAACACAATTGGAGCTAAGGAAAAATATGGCTTTGAATAAATATGCCTTAAATGCGTACTTCCTACATCCTGCCTACGATAACGGAAAGCTATCAAAAGATCATGAAGTTGTCATTAACAATTTTTTAATTAAAGCGCTTAACGCTGATGGAATTGAAAGCTTAGACGATTTTAAATGCCATAAAGGAATATTCATACACTTTATGGAAAAAATGTGCTTAAACCCGCTGGCATTTTGGAATACTTGTGATTTGGATCATCCAAGTTTGGCGAGCGTCCCTAAAAGATTAGTGCTAATCCCAGCTTCATCAGCCCAACTTGAGAGAGTATTCTCAACTTGGTCATTGATTCACACGCCCATTAGAAATCGCCTAACATTTGAGAGATCAAAGAAGCTAATGCATGTGTATTATACACTGCGTATTCAAGATAATGGCCTGAAGAATATAAACATCGATAATCTTCAAGAAGGCGAAAAAAATTGTTGATGAAATATGTAGTTAGATATTAGTTTGTGTGATTGTGTTGATAGCTTTTTTTAAAAAAAAAGTATTTTGAAAAGTTTATAATTGATTATCATGTTATCCGATTATTAAATAATTGATATGAATAAGGGCAGAAAGACCGATAGGTCGATAGCCTTTTTTAGAAATAAAGATGTTTACTACTACTACTGATATGAATTTAGAATGATTATAGTACTGGAGAACACGTTTGTAAAACTAATGTATCTGCATTTTCTGGATTATCTACATGACTTTGGCCATGTAGATAATTGCAGTTGTCTACGTGTAGGTAATGGTGTATTATAGATGGTGTAAATTACGCGCCCATCACTGGTTATAAGCAACAGCGCTAAAGCGTAACTGTTCATTTGACCTTAATTTTTGTTAAAATTTGAGAAATAAATAGGTCCGTTAGGTAACAAAAGGTTTCTTGCTATTTTATCATATTGCACAAATATTGTTCTTATATAATAATATAAATGGGATTCTTAAATATTATATGTATAATAAATAATTCCACTTTATTTAAATTCAAGTCGCCAAACTGAAACAGTGTATAAAAGGAATAACAAATGATAAAAAATTCTGCATTTCAGCTTGTTTCAAGTGTGGAATTGCACGTTGAAAAAGAAAAAGCTTTTTCAAGCTTTTGCTTCGTTCTCCAAGGCTTCAATGTATTTATTGCTTCTTTCTTTGCTCGTTTCTTCGGCAATTACTCCAAAATACAATATTACTCACTTTTCTGTTCACGTTCTTTGAGTTTCAATAAGAAAACTATAGTGCATCCGTTTCCCGGTATTTTTTTTTGGTAAGAAGCGGGATTTCTTTTTTTTTTTTAATTGCATCATAACATTTAAGAAAGGTATTCCGTTGTTTTATTGGGCCCTTAACTTAATAAATTCAGGTCTTTCTTAAAACAGCTTTTTCACCATTTTCGCTTACGCGCTTCCAAACGCTTATTATTCCTTGATCTTCAGTTCAAACATGTTTTCACTTTCTGAAATTTTATTTCAAAAGGCCTCTTCTCAGCCGCTGATGGCAATTTTCTAAAATTCCTTCTAGTAGTTTTTTGCTTTTCTTTTTGAATTTTTGCGTTCAGTTCTATGTTCGAAATCCTTAATCTTCTTTTTACTTCGGGATTGAATTTAATATCTTATGATAATCCCCATTCAGGGTTAGTAAAATGTGTATTTTTGTAACTTTGTTTTAGAGAAAGCAGTCTTCACAAATGGTACATCTAATTTGAAAGGAAATGTGCAGTTTCCAGATGTAATTAATTAAGCATTAATTTTTTTAATATGTTGCAGATAATGTTCTGTAAAACAAATCTATTTCTGAGGTACTAGTGATGTTTAACGAAAGTAGGTAAATATATCTACTATTTATTGTTCAGGCTCAGATATGAACCATCGGCCATATAATCGAATATTGAAGAATAAACGTAGTGTAACAAAATATACAACTTCCATGATGGACAAAACAGAAACTCCCGTAAACAAGCCAAGCAATCCACCAAAATTGGCGAAGAAATCTGTGAGTCCATAGAGTTCGTGTCTTTTCGAAGTTACGAACTGAGAGGCTTTAAAGTAGAGAGTGAGTTTGGACAAACTCATTCTGTGAGGAAAATTGAACCAATTAAATCAGGAAATCTCCTAATGGAAACGGACTTACTTGCTTTTAGCATGTTTGTATATTTTTGCTGTTAGGATACAGAATTTTAAATGTTTCTGGCCAGTCCCATTTAGCTTGCGTAGTTTCTATGTGATAGGATAAGTCGGAGCAGATTGGCAAACATTGCATTTCGAACCCTATAAGGAAAAACTAGGAATTATTTAAATCTAAAATTATAGATAAATATATCACCTTTGGAGTTTTTGGTCTTTTCATTGCCCTTAGCGTTTTTCTTCCGACGCGTGATATAATGTTTCAGCCCCATTTCATGCATGGTGCTCGCTTTGCTCCGCAAATTTTAGTGCCATTTGTCCCTTAAAAAATTAAAATAAGCATTAATTCACAATATAATTGTTTAATGTTAAATATGTTACGCTTTTCAAATATATTTTTAAATTTTTGCCACTTTTGAGCGTTTTTTTAACTGTTTTTCTTGTTGCGTTATTAAGTATAGAGACGAAAATGATCAGTTATCGAGTTACATACAGGTTTTAAGAAAATTTCTTCCAAGGTCCAAGCATTATTTGTTTGCTTTTCTTTGCAAATGTAAGTTAGTTTTGTTTCCAAGAAAGGACATGTTCTCTTTTTGTTGTTTTATTGTTATTTATGTGATTTATTCCAGTTTTGATTGTGTATTCGTCAGAGAAATTAAATCAAAGTCTTTTTAACACAACCTGATCTAGATTTTAGATTAGTTTTTAGGACGTGTTCACTGTACTTTCCTGAATGATTATAATATCCCTTATGTTTTATAAACACCCACATTCGAACTCTTGAAATAAGCTGGCGCATAAAACTACCTTTAACCGAATTTATAATTTTTAGTCTGATTATATAAGTTACATTAGATAATCTGAAAGTGGTCAATTTTGGAAAATTTGTGAAAAAAGCACTCCATACCGTCGGTCAATGAACTCGCTGATATATTCGCCCACAAAAAAATTCCATTAGGCATAACCCAGAAAGAATGTCGCAGAAAAAAAACTAAAAATAGTGTTCTTAATATAATCATTAAATAAATTGGCTATTTAGTTACGGTTTGTTTTTTCGACTTATAATGCATACTACTAGGATTGTTTCGAACTAAATGATGCCTATATATTCTTATGTTGAGCTAGATTATAAAACCAGATAAAAAGTTTTTTAAAATCAACTCAACATAAATTCTGTAAAAATAAAATACAAAAATAAGTGAAGAATTGCTTTCGAAACTATTAGGTACAGCATACAATTATCAAAACTAATTTATTTACTTACTTGGCATGTAAAAATTGACACACCCACACGTTTTCAGAGTAAACGTGGTCAAACAGTCCAAATTGCAATTTAGTTGGGAATAAATGTTGAAGAATTTTAAAGGATTTGGATCTTTCTTGCTAATATAACATTGCCTTTTATCAAGTTCGTATTTTGCTACATTTTCAGATGTTGTAATTTTCACCGGTTGAAGAGCGCCTAGCACCGCTTCATCGAGCGGTACCCTGAAATATTGATCTCCTACCAAGGGAAATCTCATAGGAGCATGAAGCATCACCTATAAGTTTTACAAACACATAAATATGCACAACATACGAAACAGAAATATAAAAATGTCACAAAACATATCTGCAACACGCACATTTTAAAACTATTGTAATATTTTGATATGTTTAAACACTAAGGACTTATATACGGGGTGTTTCATGACCCAAAGCAATCAGTCAATATAAAAATCGTTTTAAACCAATTTTCAATTTTATTTGCATGTAAACAACATTAAAACTCTCATAAATTAGCAAAAGAAGCAAGCGGAATGTAATGAAATTTGGACAAAAGTTTTTAATGGTATTTATGTTATTAGTCCTGTATAAATAAAACAATAGTCAATAACTTTTTTTTAATTAGACAAATTGGTGTTCTTTGGGGATTAACGCGTTCTGGCATTAGGACACCTGTGATTATCATATTTTATTTTTCTGTCCTGAATTTTGAATTTTTTAAAATCTTTTGAACATTTTCAGTTTAACGCAATTTAACAGCAAAATGTAATCGAATGCTCAACAATAAATCGGATTTTCATACGTTTAATTAATTTGTTTTTGGCTGAACCACTGTTGCTTTCCAAATGCGTATTTTTTAGAGGAAAACTCCAGATGGCTGATGCTTTGAAAGGCGAGGCAAAAACATTTGAGAATAATAAAAACTGTAGGTCAACTAATTTATTTAAACAAATTTGAGATCAACTTAGTTGTATTTGTTTACGTATAGTCTGTAGAGCTAAGTGTTAAGAATCCTTTCTTTGACTTGTCGTACATTCAACAAGTAACATCATTATACTTTTTATGAAAGGATTATTAATGAGATCTCGATATTTACGAGAAATATTATTTGAATGGATGTTCCTTCTTCTGCTAGTTAAGTAATAAAATATTTTCTTACAAATTTAGGAAAGCTTACTTCAAATTAACGTTTTTTACTAATTTTTGCTTGCCATTAGTGCGACATTTCATTTAACTTACTGTACCTTAAATCCATGAATTCCGTTCTTGCAAACTGGGTTTAGATCGTCCTTATAGGTAACGAGCGTTACTTCAAATGCGTTTTTCACTCCTGCAAAATTTGCTCTCCATGGATAAGATTCCTGATCAAAATTGATGCCCTGATCATGATTTACTGGCTGATCAACATAGCCGTCCTCCACGTTCCACGAGGAATTTTTTCTAGCAGGATTTGTCATAAAATTTTTAAACTGTGCTCTAAAATGCCATGTTTTCAAAGGTTTTATTTCTGGTTTTTTCCAATATATTTATTGTGCTAGAGTTTAAGTAAACAATCTGTGGGAAAAGGTTAACAAGAAAAAATAAACCGTTAAAAATAAAATTAAAAACATTCTAAGTATTTATATTTTTGAACAAACTTTTATTTGCAAGTTTCCTCATGCTTTATCTTATAAGAAGCAATCAGATGTAATAACAAATTTTAATAAGTAAAATACATATTGTATCTGTATATGATTATTGTGAAACCTTCGATGTTCATACGCGAAGCTTTTAGAAATGTTCAAAATATAAAATACAAAATACTTACACGTTTTCCTTAAATAAATGATTTCTGTCCAGCATATTAAACGTATAACAAATTCCTTCGTCCGTTATTATGGGCGTAAATAAATCCTCACATTTGCTACTGGGATTCATCATCCAACGGCAAGAATCGAAAATTGTCTTCGGTCTAACCTAGGTAAGAAGTGAAGTAATTTAATTGCAAGGAATGTAAGATTTTTAACCTCGCATATACAATGTCTGCGATTAGGATGGTGAACCATTTAATACAAAAAAAAGCAATAACAAAATAACTCTTTTACAACATGTTTTGGATGTATAGAATCTGTAAGTGTAGTAAAAATCGATTCTAATGTCGTTTGAGCAGTTTGGACATTAATGAAAAAGGAATCATTTAGCGTATTTAATAAATTTACTTACATCATCCAGAAAATTCAAGAACTCATCAGCAGGTAAGGTGTTGGATTTTTCAGATAATTTGCACTTTGAATCACAATTCATGCTCATGTATTCAGCATATCGTTGCCTGGAATTATGTAAATTCTTTAAACTGTGCCAGAATTTTAGTTTGAAAAACTTCCAATCTTTGAAGTTAATTCATGGGCGAAACTGTTTTATACATTTGGTTTTGTTGGTAACTAACTTCAGTAAATAGAAGTTATGGAAAATAGTTGGGGAATCATACTATTAGGAATTATGAAAAACACTTGTAATAAAGCTATGTAAATTAAGTTTTTATTAAAAAGTATAAGTAATTATTCAATCTAATAGTTCTTGATTGTCAATAGCGGTATTATTTTCAATATATATTTGATGGTAAGAGTCTTGAAAATGGCTAGTTATGAGTGAAATATTTTGGCTTGTTAACGACTTGTTTCGCTTAACGTAAAGGAGTTTTTGATAAAACTCTGCCTCGCTATATGTGCAAATCCTTTTTACGTTAGTGTGGATGTACTAGTTTTAATAAACCTCTCCATTATTTCTATACTTAGATAAATAATTCCTTTGGTAGTTAATATCTATACATGCTGGATTAAAAGTGTACGTAAAAATACGGTATGTAATTATATGATTCTTACTCAATTTCTGTTATATTCTGTAATATGTTATATTCAGATCGTCTTTTACGCTTCTCAATTTCAGCATAACATCACTATAATTGAATTTCGACATCACGCTTTTAGTTTCCGGACAAATAGTGACTGCTGGGAAGGGAATGCTGTCTAATTTCGTTCTCTCTGGTATCAAAACTCACTATTACTGGACTATCATTCCATTTCTCATATACCAAAGTGATGGAATACACACAACCAGCCACCACAATGTTGAAAACAACAAACCACCAAATTCTACAATTGAAATTAAATTAAATTGCAATTCACTCGGCCACCATGGGTAGAAAATACCTTTCAAAGTAAGTGCGATCTTCCCCAAAATATCGAAATCCATGTATACTGCTGCACTTGCAATACTCCCTAAAGTACCTTCTCATACGGATTAAATTAATGGAATTCTAATGTGTTTCATTACGGGTGTCGCTTGTCATAATAACAACAATTCGGCGAAGTTTAAAATATGAAATCAATTTAAAAGTACGTTATAATATTCTAAAATACTAAAACTATATTAGGCAACAAGAGTGAGATGGTAGTTCTATTACTTGACTGATTAATTGTTGAAGATTTCTCATTCATTGGTCCTGTGTACTATGGTTTTTGCACTATTTTTACATCAAACATTTTTGGAAAAAAAATAGAAGGCATATTTCTACCTTTTTTAAGTAAACAATTTTAATTTCCGGAAATAGTTTTTCAAAAAATGTGCCTCTACGCAGTTATGTTAAAAATCGCTGAAAATTATACAAAATACGATACGATACAAAATGGAATTATTTTGAAAAAAATTAAAAACAAATTTAATTATTAAAAATATTTTCTTTGGATTATAATCCAGAATCTAATAACATTTTGGATACATATATCCCAATTGAAATGGATCAAGATGTTGAGCGAATGTTGTTATAAAAGTGATACACTATTATTTAAGTATTATTTTCTCTAGTCAATCCATGATTATTTAGGGTGTGAAAATCAAGTTTAGTGCTATCGAAAATTTAATTTGGGCGGTTCTCATCGAAAGCGGGAAGTGCGGTATTTGAAAAATTCAATAACTCTATTTGAGGAGAATTGCCTATCAGAAAACCCAAACAGCTAAAACCTGACTAATAAATGTTAAATTATTACTTGAAATAAAATATACGGGGTGTCAATTTGAAAACTTCCCACCCTTAATATCTTTCTTGCAGTTAGAAATATGATAATCCGAAATACCAGTCAATTTTATTTGTAGGGGGATACTTTAAATAAACATTTTAGCCTTCTTGTTTCAACCCCCTAGGAGGGGTAGATGTCACCCTTGGAATCTTAAATGGGAATGTAAGAGAGATATTAAGGGTGGGAAGTTTTGAAATTGACACCCCATATGTTTGATTATCAAAGCGTAAGAATGCAAGCAGTAAAGCGGACAGGAAAATCATATAAACCCATAATAATTCATTAAAAAAGTGAATAAAGTTTGCAACTGAAAACAAATAAATGCATACAAATTATTGCACTCACCTCTATAAAAAATATTTCCACCAGCAAATAATATTAGAATAACATCGAAAATCAGCATACAAGGCATTTATTCAGAGCATTCTAGGTAGGAGCAGGTAATAACCTAATTACTCCGGCGCAGTTTACGATATTTCATTAGTTATAGTACACCAACCATGATACCATCATTTCGATGGTTTTACGCAAGTTATTACTGTCGTTTTTCCAGCACGCTTTAAATCAATTACTATTCTACTATATGCTGTATTTATTTATCTGTAAGAGAATGGTTTATTCACATTACACTCACTGGGTTTGGTCTGAACATTGCATCAAGCAAATTAATAATAACATTATTTGTATATGTCTATTATTCTATCTATTCCAAGTATTAAATAAAATTTGGTTTTCAAACTTACATTAATTTAATGGGGCATTTGAAATTGGAGCATGTGGGATTATTAAACGTACAGCGTAATTTACTTTTCTGCAAGTGCAAAGTTCAGGACGATTTGCGTTTGAAATCGTTTTATAAAAAAAATTATTAGCCAAAGTGCGTAAAAGCAATTTCAAGCTAGATATCAAAATTTTCAATTATTTTGTGCCTGATTTATCTCATGATTTAGCAGCGAAATGAAGCTAAGCGGAATACAACGTGGACAAGTTTCCGAAAATAGAACTTTGGAAAGTAGGTTCAAACTTGAGACTAGCTGGCGTTGATTGGGCAAAGTTATTAAATTTTCGGGGAAAATATTTAATTTAGTAATATATATTTATTTACGAGTACGTAGTTAAATTGAAAATGTTTTGAAGTAATCAAGAAAAAAAAATAAATCAATAAATTTATTTAGCTTGACTCGTCAATTGGCAATGTATTGCTATAAATTCATAACATACATTTCAAATTGAATTAGGCTTTCCAAAGCAATATAAAAATTGCCGAATAATTGGCATTTAAAATATGTAAATCTACTTGTAAAAACATGCGATTGTGTAATAAATTTACGAGTAATACCTTTTAATTAATTTCGGTATACATGTGGTGTTTTAATTTAACGAATTGATGGGATGTGAGTTTAATTTAATCATCCATGAATGGGGCTTGGCCTATTAATATATGACTGGGAAGTACGCAGTGGTAGAATAACTTGGCCTGGTAGCAAAAGTACTAAGGGATAGAATTTAGTATTATCTATTTTTCTGAATTCCTAAGTAATTTGTCGATTCAATAAAAACTATCATACGAAGTTTAGAATATCGCAAATGGGGCTCGCATTTTTTTTTGAAAAAAAAGTTTTTAGGTCTTTTATTTGATTTAACAATTCTTCTATCAATATTGGCAAAAATATATTATGATTCTCAGATAATGATTATAAATTTCAAGCAAATTCTTTATGCGGTGGCGTGAACTAACTGTGATTATTTCTTGCTTATATTTTATTGAATTTTACTTTTGATTTTGTAGCTGTTTAAATTAATTGTTGTTGAGCTACTTATGCAGTGTTTTGTAATTGCGTCTATTCCAATGGATCGCAAAACCAACTTAAATCCAGTGTCGCAAAAATCAAACACTGATCAAATCCAGACATTCTTTAACTTGAACAGAAACAACACGAAACAACTTAAAATATTTTTACAAAACTCCGACTTTATAAAACAGCACACCCCACCAACTTTTCTGATGCCCGCAAACCCAGATTCAACACCAGACGTTCTACTGCACACAAGAAACTTAACAAACACCATCAACAACATAAACTTAAACCAACGAACTTGGATCCGACCACCTGGCTATTACGTTTAACATACACTTACAACATACGCAACCTACCTCCAATACACCTCCTATAGAGAAAAACTTAAAACCTAACAAAGACTGACATAGACAAAGTGAAACAAACATATACATGAATACATTCAATCACAAGCACAGCCCATTTCTATAGAAACCATACAACAACAACTTACACTAGCCATACGAAAATTCAGCCCGGAAATAAAAATGCTTTCTACCGACATTCACTGCCCAATACATACTGAGACTAATAAAACATAAGAGAGAACTGTACAGACTATATACAAACACTCAAAATAACGACCTAAAAAAGACACTGAACTAACTTAACAGAAACATTAAAACTTGATCGACAATACCGACAAGACAAATGGCTAGAAACATGTAAAGAAATCCAGAAAGACAAAGGCAAAACATACTGGCGAAAAATTAAGAAACTCGCGCAATACAGGAAGACTGGCACTACTGACACAATTGACGAAACGGAATAGAACGTTACACAGACAAAGAGAAAGCGGACGCATTCGCCAGACACTATCAAAGGGCCTTCAGCATATCGACAAACCTTAACTTTGACAATGACAACTGGAACTTGATCAACGACTGGTACTTGAACTATTTTAACAGCTCACCAAACTACACCTACAAACTGATCACAGACACAGAGTATGATGAAGCCCTAGCGCACATCAAAAACACTGCACCGGGGAAAGATAAAATTAAGGCAAAACTCTTGAAAAGCTAACTCAAGAAACACACAAACTGATCCTAACTGAATTGAACAACTGCATCACAAATGGCAGAATCCCAGAAACATGAAAAAACGGCTTAATAATCCCTATACCCAAAAATGGACTGGACAATACACAACCGAGCAACTACAGACCAATTACACTACTTCCAGTACTAAGCAAAATTTTTGAATACATAATAAAGCAGCGGCTTGAAAAAGTGATTGGAAAATATATACCTACCTACCAATTTGGTTTCAAACAACATCACTCGACTGTTCATCCGCTCTTTCTTTTGGCCAACAATATACAAACTACCCACCAAACTGACAGAAAGACAGCTTGCCTGTTTATGGACATTAACAAGGCTTTTGATAGTGTCTGGCATAGAGGCTTACTATACAAACTATACAAACGACACACACCAACATATCTACTACACACCATAAAGAACTTACTAGAAAACAGACAACTACAAGTACGAATTGACAAAACACTGTCATTTTCTTTTTCCCCTGAACAAGGGCTCCCTCAAGGATCTCCGCTCTCACCGTTTCTCTACAATATATACTGCCATGACATATACAATTACAACTTACCAGACAAAAATCAAATCGACAGATCGGCATACATATTACAATACGCAGATGACACGGCACTTATTGTACATGACAAAACTACTGAGAGAGCAGCTCAAAGACTCCAAACACTAACAAATAACACAATGACATGGTTTTATAAATGGAGACTACCAAACGCGTCAAAAAAAACAACTTCTGCTCACAAACCACAGACTCAACGCTGACTCCCCTACAATAACTGCAGACGGCCAAACGACACAACCAAAAAACGACGTAAAATACCTTGGAATCACAATTGACCACAAACTTAAATTCACTAAACACATACGACACATCAGGGCAGAAACAATAAAGAGAACAAAACACTTCCGATCACTAACCTACAAGACAGAGGAATTAGCACAAACACCGCCACCAAAATATATAAAGCTATTTGTAGACCCTTGCTAGACTTTGGACATATAATCATGACCAACGGAACAGAAAGGACAAAACGTTATATACAAACAACAGAACAACTTGCACTAAGACTAATAACACGAATAAGACACCCCCAAAACCCACTACACAACCTCCCCACCCAACTACTATACGAACGCACAAACATGACAAAGATTTCGGAAAGACTCATACATCTACAGACAAAATGGACAAACAACCCCTACAACTGGACCATACTGAATCCCCTTTGTCTCACAAGACCAACCAGACAATCCCGCTTCCGTTTCCCTACATCAACGCTACTCGAACACTTACAAACGCAACTGACTAGTGGACAATAAAATAAATTTTTCTTGTCATTAGAATTTTATTTAATAATATTGTTAACCTAGAATAAGAGAATTTTCATATTCGATTTTTTTATTTAGACTAAGACTACATGTATTAAACAAGGGCAGAAAGACCGATAGGTCGATAGCTTTTTTTAGAAATAAAGATGTTTACTACTACTACTCCAGACATTTTAAATATTAGGTTCTTTCTCATTTTATATCTTCCTACTCAGCTTAAACGCAAAACTTCACCATCTCCATATTTAAAGTTGTATATCATAAGCAAAATGCTATTTGCAACAGTTTTAAAACGGTCCTTCAAATACAAACAATTATTTCACAACCACCCTGTACAGCAGAATGAATATAAAATGCAAAATTGAATAACGCGTTGCATCTAATGTATTTTGCATTTAATCATTTCATATTGCATCTAAAAATGTAATGTTGTTGTAAATTTGCAACCAGCAGTCAACACAAGATGGCCTCTTTACCAGAGGCTTCGGAAAAAAAAATTCGATGGACAAATGTGCGAATATATTTTAGGGAATATTGCGTTTCAAGCAGCATTCATGGAATTAGGTACTTTGGAGAACGGCGAACTTACTTTGAAAGGTAGTAAAATGCTAATGAAAAATTTGTTTTTCCATCTAGAAGCTTTCGAATTTTTTGAAAACTTTCGTCTACTTATCAAACAATGTTATCAATTGTTAGTGTCTTTAGAAAGTTTCTATTCTAAATAATCAGTAAAATTATGGGTGTAGAGGTTCATAAACCACTTTCTCAATTTTATTAAAACATTTTTCAAGTCTAAGTGTACATTAGTAAAATTCACCATCTTACTCTTTCAAACTTCGATTTTTCTCAATATCCAGGATTTTTAGCAATAACGTTTAAACATTACTATTTTTCAATTGTAGAGCATGGTGGTTAATTGTTTTTGCATTTTGTTTGTCGAGCTGTGGGATTTTTCATAACGATGATCTATCGAAAGTGGGAAAACAGTCCGATTATTGTCAGTTTTCCACACGTGAGAAACCAATCTACGAGATACCTTTCCAGCTGTTACCATTTGTCCTGAATCAAAATCGGAATCCAAAAATACAGCCATTCCACGATAATTAAACGATTGATGCGCTCCAAGAATCTTACACAGGAAGAGTGAGTTTTATTTAGCCCCTTAACTTTCATTTAACTTCGTTCTGCTTCAGATATAAAACGTTCTCTTATATGAATCTGATTTGCCATACGGTACCAGCTATCATTGAGAGAGGAAAGCCGAAAATATGATTTTTGATAACTATTTTTATTCCGTTGATGAATTCTTCAAAGTTGTCTTCAATGTAAGTTATTCTATATTATATGTATACAACTTATATTGGCATATATTGGCACTAATTCTCTCCAGTTCTGTGAAATAATTCATCTGGCCACTTTAATGAAAATTTACTTATTTTCATATTTTTTATATTCATTTACGCCTAATTCGATAAAAGTAAGTTCTCAATGAAAATGGAATGGAATGGAAAATCGCATAGACAACACTAAAAATATACAAAGTTCTAGCGATTCTGATTCCATTTTTCGTAATTTTTTCATTATTGAAACGTTTATAAAAAGTTTATAATTGATCTCTCGAGATTACTTTTAATACCCTTTGAAAAAAATTGAAATTTATTAATCAATTATTATATTGAAATATTAAAATTTATCTTTTTATAATCCATCTATAACGTAAGATTAGATAATCAATAGTGAAGGTTCTATTATCAGATTAGTAGTAGTAGTAAACATCTTTATTTCTAAAAAAAGGCTATCGACCTATCGGTCTTTCTGCCCTTGTTTAATACATGCAGTCTTAATCTAGATAAAAAACCAATATGAAAATTCTCCTATTCTAGGTTAACAATAGTAGTAGTAAACATCTTTATTTCTAAAAAAGGCCATCGACCTATCGGTATTTCTGCCCTTGTTTCATACATGCAGTACCAATCCAGATAAAAAACAAATATGAAAATTCTCCCATTCTAGGTTAACAATGTTATTGAATAAATAAGATTTCAGTGGCAAGAAGAAAGTATTTTATTGTCCACTAGTCCGTTGCGTTTGTAAGTGTTCGAGTAGCGTTAATGTAGGGAAACGGAAGCGGGATTGTCTGGTTGGTCTTGTAAGACAAGGGGATTCAGTATGGTCCAGTTGTAGGGGTTGTTTGTCCATTTTGTCTGTAGCTGTATGAGCCTCTCCGAGATCCTTGTCATGTTTGTGCGTTCGTATAGTAGTTGGGTGGGGGGGTTGTGTAGTGGGTTTTGGGGGTGTCTTATTCGTGTTATTAGTCTTAGTGCAATTTGCTCTGTTGTTTGTGTATAACGTTTTGTCCTTTCTGTTCCGTTGGTCATGAGTACATGTCCAAAGTCTAGCAAGGGTCTACAAATAGCTTTATATATTTTGGTGGCGGTGTTTGTGCTAATTCCTCTGTCTTTGTAGGTTAGTGATCGGAAGTGTTTCGCTCTCTTCATTGTTTCTGCCCTGATGTTTCGCATGTGTTTAGTGAATCTAAGTTTGTGGTCGATTGTGATTCCAAGGTATTTTACGCTCGTTTTTTGGTTGTGTCGTTTGGCCGTCTGCTGTTATTGTAGGGGAATCAGCGTTGAGTCTGTGGTTTGTGAGCAGAAGTTGGTTTTTTGACGCGTTTGGTGTTAGTCTCCATTTATAAAACCATGTCATTGTGTTGTTTGTTAGTGTTTGGAGTCTTTGCGTTGCTCTCTCAGTAGTTTTGTCATGTACAATAAGTGCCGTGTCATCTGCGTATGTAATATGTATGCCGATCTGTCGATTTGATTTTTGTCTGGTAAGTTGTAATTGTATGGCAGTATATATTGTAGAGAAACGGTGAGAGCAGGGATCCTTGAGGGAGCCCTTGTTCAGGGGAAAAAGAAAATGACAGTGTTTTGTCAATTCGTACTTGTAGTTGTCTGTTTTCTAGTAAGTTCTTTATGGTGTGTAGTAGATATGTTGGTGTGTGTAGTTTGTATAGTTTGTATAGTAAGCCTCTATGCCAGACACTGTCAAAAGCCTTGTTAATGTCCATAAACAGGCAAGCTGTCTTTCTGTCAGTTAGGTGGGTAGTTTGTATATTGTTGGCCAAAATAAAGAGCGGATGAACAGTCGAGTGATGCTGTTTGAAACCAAATTGGTAGGTAGGTATATATTTTCCAATCACTTTTTCAAGCCGCTGCTTTATTATGTATTCAAAAATTTTGCTTAGAAAAATGTGGAACGCTTCACGATTTTGCGTGTCATCCTTGCGCAGGGATCCGCATCGCATCATATCAGATTATTATATATCAAATTATTAATTTAAGATTTTAATATACATTTTAAGATATCCAGATAATAGACGGGGAAAGTGGAGAGTGAATTCAATCAATAAGTAGATAATAAATTCAAACAATTCTTGTTCAGCAGCATTATTTTTTTTTCTGGTTTTTCGAGTGGAATTTTAAAACGAAGGGTAATACGGTAGATAAATGGAATAATACATATTCGAACTGAATGTTTCTTTTCTAATATTCTCTTTCTTTTACTGAAATCGCAGTAAGGTTTTCTAGGCTTTTTATGTTAACATAAAATATTATTAACAACATCAACGGACTTAACAGCAAAAAACCACTTATTTACAATTACATAGAACAAAACGACACAGACTGCTGCATATTTGTAGAGACTAAAACCAAACTAGGACAAACACCAACGTACAGAAATTGGCAGTATATCTATAGGCATGGAATACCATCAATCATGCCAGGGGCGGGGTCGCAGCTCTCCTAAAACCAAACGTTAAACTTGGAAGAGCAAATCCTCCTTCCCTCAACAACCCTTTGAACGACTGTCTACATTTTACCATACCCTACTTAAACGACCTGATACACATATTTCTGACATACATACACCCACACTCCAACCTAGAACAAAACATACTGACTAAGGCGAGCATCTATAAATATGCAATAATTATAGGCGACTTTAACTTGAATAGAAACAAAACGAAACAACTTAAAATATTTTTACAAAACTCCGAATTTATAAAACAGCACACCCCACCAACTTTTCTGATGCCCGCAAACCCAGACTCAACACCAGACGTTCTACTGCACACAAGAAACTTGACAAACACCATCAACAACATAAACTTAACCAACGAACTTGGATCCGACCACCTGGCTATTACGTTTAACATAGACTTACAACATACGCAACCTACCTCCAATACCCTCCTATAGAGAAAAACTTAAACCTAACAAAGACTGACATAGACAAAGTGAAACAACATATACATGACTTCATTCAATCACAAGCACAACACATTTCAATAGAAACCATACAACAACAACTTACACTAGCCATACAAAAATTTAGCCCGGAAATAAAAAATGCTTTCTACCGACATACATTGTCCAAATACATACTGAGACTAATAAAACATAAGAGAGAACTGTACAGACTATATACAAACACTCAAATAACGACCTAAAAAAGACACTGAACCAACTTAACAGAAACACTAAAACTCTGATTGGACAATACCGACAAGACAAATGGCTAGAAACATGTAAAGAAATACAGAAGGACAAAGGCAAAACATACTGGCGAAAAATTAAGAAACTGGCGCAATACAGGACAACTGGCACTACTGACACAATTGACGAAAACGGAATAGAACGCTACACCTGACAAAGAGAAAGCGGACGCATTCGCCAGACACTATCAAAGGGCCTTCAGCTTATCGACAAACCTTAACTTCGACAATGACAACTGGAACTTGATCAACGACTGGTACCTGAACTATTTTAACAGCTCACCAAAGTACACCTACAAACTGATCACAGACGCAGAGTACGATGAAGCCCTAGCGCACACCAAAAACACTGCACCGGGGAAAGATAAAATTAAGGCAAAAATCTTGAAAAGCCTAACTCAAGAAACACACAAACTGATCCTAACTGAATTGAACAACTGCATCACAAATGGCAGAATCCCAGAAACATGGAAAAACGGCTTAATAATCCCTATACACAAAAATGAACTGGACAATACACAACCGAGCAACTACAGACCAATTTCACTACTTCCAGTACTAAGCAAAATTTTTGAATACATAATAAAGCAGCGGCTTGAAAAAGTGATTGGAAAATATATACCTACCTACCAATTTGGTTTCAAACAACATCACTCGACTGTTCATCCGCTCTTTATTTTGGCCAACAATATACAAACTACCCACCTAACTGACAGAAAGACAGCTTGCCTGTTTATGGACATTAACAAGGCTTTCGATAGTGTCTGGCATAGAGGCTTACTATACAAACTATACAAACTACACACACCAACATATCTACTACACACCATAAAGAACTTACTAGAAAACAGACAACTACAAGTACGAATTGACAAAACACTGTCATTTTCTTTTTCCCCTGAACAAGGGCTCCCTCAAGGATCCCCGCTCTCACCGTTTCTCTACAATATATACTGCGATGACATATACAATTACAACTTACCAGAGAAAAATCAAATCGACAGATCGGCATACATATTACAATACGCAGACGACACGGCACTTATTGTACATGACAAAACTACTGAGAGAGCAGCTCAAAGACTCCAAACACTAACAAACAACACAATGACATGGTTTTATAAATGGAGACTAACACCAAACGCGTCAAAAAACCAACTTCTGCTCACAAACCACAGACTCAACGCTGACTCCCCTACGATAACTGCAGACGGCCAACGACACAACCAAAAAACGACGTAAAATACCTTGGAATTACAATTGACCACAAACTTAAATTCACTAAACACATACGAAACATCAGGGCAGAAACAATAAAGAGAACAAAACACTTCCGATCACTAACCTACAAAGACAGAGGAATTAGCACAAACACCGCCACCAAAATATATAAAGCTATTTGTAGACCCTTGCTAGACTTTGGACATATACTCATGACCAACGGAACAGAAAGGACAAAACGTTATACACAAACAACAGAACAAATTGCACTAAGACTAATAACACGAATAAGACACCCCCAAAAACCCACTGCACAACCCCCCCACCCAACTACTATACGAACGCACAAACATGACAAAGATCTGGGAAAGACTCATACATCTACAGACAAAATGGACAAACAACCCCTACAATTGGACCATACTGAATCCCCTTTGCCTTACAAGACCAACCAGACAATCCCGCTTCCGTTTCCCTACATCAACGCTACTCGAACACTTACAAACGCAAATGACTAGTGGACAATAAAATAATTTTTTCTTGTCATTGGAATTTTATTTAATAATATTGTTAACCTAGAATAAGAGAATTTTCATATTTGTTTTTTATTTAGATTAAGACTACATGTATTAAACAAGGGCAGAAAGACCGATAGGTCGATAGCCTTTTTTAGAAATAAAGATGTTTACTACTACTACTATTATTTAACTGCTTAATTAAAACTCAAAGTTATTTATAATTATAAGAGAAAGTACATCGTTTATGAATGAAAACCATACTTTGGATGTTTACTACTACTATTTAATCTTAATAAATGAGATACTTCATTAAAATAGGAAAATATTCAGCTAATCTCGGGTACTTACAGAGTACTACAACTGCTGTGTATTTGAAAACTGATAAAAATAGATAATACATGACAATAAACTTTGTTTATTAAGTAATTTATATTCGATTATTTAAGCGTTGGCATATGTAAGATAATGTTGCTTATTTCTTTTACGACCAAGGACAGTCTAATATATGTAAATTGTCTTGAAACTTCGAGTTTTTCAGACGAACTGATTATAAAGGTATAAAATATGGTTACTATTTAGTGCATTCTAAGTAAGCATCATGCTTACTAATATAGTACTTATATTATAGCACGTAAAACATTCGAGAAAATTATGAAATTTGACTTTTTGACTCGATTCTAGAGCGCTAAAGTAAATCACTGGGTTTCAGGTATCTACAAATATCCTCAAAAACATAATTGCTTGCGAATGGATGAATAAGGCATATTCTTGTAATCAATTATTTGATTTAACTATAACGGATGAAGGAATTTGTGCTACTTTCAATATGTTAGATACATCTAAAATATATCGAGATGTTGCGTAAGTAACTTGGTTTTCGTGATCTTTATTTTTCAAGAATTAAAAATTCGTACTTTTGAGAAATTTCTGCAATCGGTTTATCTTTTTTTTAACTAATGCTTTCTATTTTGCGCTTATACAATTTACTGTAAACCTTTATTAATAGACATTTAGATGAATTGTGTTAAATTTGGATACAAAGCAGAGCTTGCCAGGAATAATAAAAATCTTTTTACAAATTATAATGGTTAGAAATATGCATTTATTGCACAAAAATACCAGAAGATATTTTATGATGTTATAAGTGCATTTTCAGATATATCCCAAGTATACCATTTCGCAAAAATACATCTTCTAGAAATATTACTTGGAGCTTAGATGAAGGATATTCCATAGATGATGATATGCACACATTTCCGAAAAGAGCGCTTTATTCTGGAGCTTCTAGCGCACTCAAATTTAGCATAATAGAAAAAAATGAAAATATCGATCAAGCATGTACTAAATCTTTGCAAGGGTTTAAGGTAAGTCGAAGAGATATTCGGAAACTTAAGGAATTAAACTTTAATAATGGTAAGTCTGAAATATTTGTTTGATTTTATGACAAAACTGAAGATTTTTTATTTTATCTTCTTAAAAAGAACTAGATAATAGAATTTTAGTATACAAGTCTGATTTAATATTCATTAAATAACTTTCACAGTTAATCGAAATATTGAAAGATATTAAAGAATGTAATTAAAAATTGACTCAACAGATCTGGGTTTTTTAAATCAAATTTGAATTATCGAGTAAAGGCGACATCCAGAAGAAAAGCCGGCAAATTAATTAATTAAAGTAAAAAGAACTATTTATTCTACACTCTTCAAGCTTATTTAAAATTAGGATAGTGCTTCATAATGAAGTGGGAATATTCTGAGTCTATAAACAGTGATCGGAAAGAAATTTTAGTGCAGGTTCACTCTTTAATACAGATTTAACGAAGATCATTCCTACACCTCTGAAGATGCAGTCACGAAGTCCTAAAATCTAGAAAAACTCACCAGTTTCAATGTTCGAATTATTTTTAAAAATCGTTAACGTTTTAGAGTTGGTTTCTAAGTTTCTACTTCCTTTAACCCACTTATTGAGCATCAATTTTTTACTATTCTATTATTTGTTCTTTGTAGGTTACTTTGCACACTCCCACAAGAGTACCAAGGCCAAGTCAACAATATTTTAGAGTGCCTCTGGATGCCATTGCAATAATCGCAGTGAAACCCGTAATGGTAACCACATCAAAACGGGTAAAAGATTTTAAGCCGGAAAAACGACAATGCTACTTTGAAACGGAAAAGTATTTAAAGTATTTCAAATTGTACACTCAAAGAAACTGCCAACTAGAATGTTTGAGCAATTTCACTCTTGGCTGGTGCGGATGCGTAGGATTTTTTATGCCCAGTAAGTGAATACATTAATATAATCAGCTGAATACCTAAAAATAATTGAAAAATTGAGCAGTATTTTCCAATAATTACTCGTCAGAATATTGTGCAAGGTTGGTTCATGTTTGTATGCTCTAATCTGATTTTATCTAATCAAATGTTTCCTGTTATTGAACTGATAAAAATGTTAGACATAGAAAATATATTTTAGAAGAAATAATACGGATATATGCGGTCCATTAAGTAACCTATGCATGGCAGAAGCCGAAGAAATCGTTTATAAGAGTTACATTCATCAAATTGATAAAATAAAACCCGGTAAGCAAAGGAAATCAGTTCACGCTGAAAAGGTAAAACGTCTCAACCTTCAACAAGGGACTTCATCTGAGGAATCTCAAGTACGCAACAACGAACAAAATGAAGTCATACCATTGAAAAAAATTATTTTTAGATTCCCTATTGCAATTGCCTGCCTCTTTGCACAGGTCTCAGTTACGAAGTGGAAACCTCCACATCCGCATGGGATTGGATTAAAATGATTGACGTATACTTCCCTCCGCTTAACACGTCTGTTCCAAGAGATAAACCGTAATTTTTCAACATCACAAATCAATGCCATTAAAATTAACTTAATTTTCTTCTTGTAGAATCTCAAAGACCTCACTGATTATCTACTTCAAAACCAATCATTTCATTACAACAGAAAGACATGAACTTTATGGTATATTGGATATGCTTGGTAGCTTCGGAGGGTTATTGGGACTATTCACTGGTTTCTCCATTTTGTCCTTAATGGAGATTATTTATTTCCTGACAGTCCGGATTATTTGTAATATTAAGCTGTTTGGAAATTGGTCCGGGGAATGTGAAAAGGATGTGGAGAAAAATGTGTGAAAAAAAGACAGCGTCGAGTTAGGAATTAATTTTGTGCAGTATCATAATGAGTCTGTAGTACTTTTTCGTAAATTACTTACTTAAGCAATAAGTAAATTATATCTAGTTCTATTATTAGACGTTGTTTACCTTGTTATATTTTTTAAAGAATCGCTGGATTAAATTCATCCTTATCATCATACATTACCTTGATCACGTCTGGAGCGGATGGAAAACGACAAATAAGCGAAATTGTAACATGAAAGATGGAAAGCAAAAGAAATATATAGTCATAGTATATCGTGTTAGATTAAACTGTTTCGCAGATTAGCAAGTCGTTTATTATACGGGGTGTCAATTTGAAAACTTCCCACCCTTAAATGGAATCCCATCCACCCTAGCTTGAGCCTATGACTTTATTTACTTTACTTTATTTATTTATTAATTGGCTAGTATATTTTACATATAATATTATATGGTTTTCGAAGGGGGGGTTAAAATACTTAACCAACATTGCTTGCGCAGAAAAAATACCCTATTTCCTCATGAATTTGCCGGCTGTGGAAATTATTTTTAGGTCTTACTTATATTTTTCCTTTATTCCACATTACGTCAAGTATACTCGCGCCAATTTTCATACAAATCAGTTGGCCCAATCTTGAGATATTGGGTTTACGAACAAGAATTTTTTTCCACACTGTGTGCCGTGGATTTTTTGGAATATTATTCTAGAAAAGTGCCAAAACTTCCAAAATTGTACAACTCATGCATTTTAAAATTGATGATATGAATTCTGAGGAAAGTCTAAATTTCCATTATTTGCGGGTATTTAGTCTCTGTTCCATTTTTACAGTAGTAGTAAATATCTTTATTTCTAAAAAGGCTATCGACCTATCGGTCTTTCTGCCCTTGTTTAATACATACAGTCTTAATCTAAATGAAAACAAATATGAAAATTCTCTTATTCTAGGTTAACAATACTATTAAATAAATAAGATTTCAGTGGCAAGAAGGAATTATTTTATTGTCCACTAGTCCGTAGCGTTTGTAAGTGTTCGAGTAGTGTTAATGTAGGGAAACGAAAGCGGGATTGTCTGGTTGGTCTTGTAAGACAAAGGGGATTCAGTATGGTCCAGTTGTAGGGGTTGTTTGTCCATTTTGTCTGTAGCTGTATGAGTCTTTCCGAGATCTTTGTCATGTTTGTGCGTTCGTATAGTAGTTGGGTGGGGGGGTTGTGTAGTGGGTTTTGGGGGTGTCTTATTCGTGTTATTAGTCTTAGTGCAATTTGTTCTGTTGTTTGTATATAACGTTTTGTCCTTTCTGTTCCGTTGGTCATGAGTATATGTCCATAGTCTAGCAAGGGTCTACAAATAGCTTTATATATTTTGGTGGCGGTGTTTGTGCTAATTCCTCTGTCTTTGTAGGTTAGTGATCGGAAGTGTTTTGTTCTCTTTATTGTTTCTGCCCTAATGTTTCGTATGTGTTTAGTGAATTTAAGTTTGTGGTCAATTGTAATTCCAAGGTATTTTACGTCGTTTTTTGGTTGTGTCGTTTGGCCGTCTGCAGTTATTGTAGGGGAGTCAGCGTTGAATCTGTGGTTTGTGAGCAGAAGTTGGTTTTTTGACGCGTTTGGTGTTAGTCTCCATTTATAAAACCATGTCATTGTGTTGTTTGTTAGTGTTTGGAGTCTTTGAGCTGCTCTCTCAGTAGTTTTGTCATGTACAATAAGTGCCGTGTCGTCTGCGTATTGTAATATGTATGCCGATCTGTCGATTTGATTTTTGTCTGGTAAGTTGTAATTGTATATGTCATGGCAGTATATATTGTAGAGAAACGGTGAGAGCGGGGATCCTTGAGGGAGCCCTTGTTCAGGGGAAAAAGAAAATGACAGTGTTTTGTCAATTCGTACTTGTAGTTGTTTGTTTTCTAGTAAGTTCTTTATGGTGTGTAGTAGATATGTTGGTGTGTGTAGTTTGTATAGTTTGTATAGTAAGCCTCTATGCCAGACACTGTCAAAAGCCTTGTTAATGTCCATAAACAGGCAAGATGTCTTTCTGTCAGTTAGGTGGGTAGTTTGTATATTGTTGGCCAAAATAAAGAGCGGATGAACGGTCGAGTGATGCTGTTTGAAACCAAATTGGTAGGTAGCCATTTTTACAATTTGTCTTGATTTACACATAGTAGCATGACAGAAATAGTGATATTAGTTTAGATGTAATTACTGCTGTGTGAAATAGAACGTACAACTATGGAATCGTATTCAAATATTCTAAATAAATAATAATTAGTGGAAAAAATAGGAGCGTCTCTTAAGTGTTTTGTACAAAAATATTTAGAACTTATAACAAAAGGCCAGCACTCCAGCACTTAGCATTTTTTTTAAATTATCTTCGCGGTTCAAAGAATACTTAAAAATACAAACTTCCGTGACTCAGTGAAAAACATGACCTCCAAGTAATTTGTTATAATATGTAACAGCTATACATTTTTTTGAATATATAAAATGCGGAAATTGGTAAGTACAAATACGTCCAAGTTTACGTATTTCGAAAACCGTCCATTTTTGGAGTGTTTTCACCCCACGGTACGTTTCCTGTGAGCGGATTTTGTACAGACATTTTACAGACACCCTGAACTTACTTTATTCAGACAATGACTGAAAAACTAAATTTCAAACATTAAAAGTAGATTCTTGTCTATTACTCTAAAGCAAAGACTGTAATTACATTCAAGCTTCGCTATGTAGTTTGTTTTTAGATGAAAAATCTGGAGTAAATGTTTAGTGGCTCATATATTTATTAAACAAATCTAGTGTAACTTTTTCAAATTGTAAACTATAGAAATGCACTTATCAGCCATTAAAAATTGTATTTAATGCTTAAATACAAAACTAAAAAATGCACTCCAAAATATTACTTTCAGCCGCCGTCGAATATTTGCCCAAAGCTTGCATAAAGCTGCACTTAATATATTCTTTCCTGATTTAAATAATTGGTATTACGGCAGTAGCAAGTAAAATTTACTTTTCCATTTTTCATCTTCGATGTATTATTGTATAAAATTGCATAATATGCCAAAAAACAGCTTCAATTGCAACGCACTTTCATTTACTGATTACATTTATAAAAAGCAGACGTTCTAATCAACTGTAATCAGTCTGAATTTGTTATTGTCAGTGCTGTGTTTGCACAGAATCATCCTTGACTTGTTCATAAAACGGCCGCAAAAAAGGTAATTGCGACGGTAGATATTTAAAATATTTTTGATGTACTTAGTTATATTTGTATCTCATCTCAAATATACTGATTTTATATATGAATTCTTAATTATAGAATGTCGCATTATTAAAGTCTGCAATTTGACAGATTAATTAGTTTCTATAAAATCACTTGTGCGTAGACCCTGATTTTCTTTAGAACCTTATTGAAACATACGCATATAGAAAAAACTGAGCATATGACAAATTTTCTCATAAATTAATTTTTTTAAACATCATTTAACATAAATAAATAAAAATAATATGCAAGTCTTGGTATAAGTATAATAAAACTACTTTATATACTTTTTAGCAACATAAATCTATTAAAATGTGGTTAGCCACTGTCGTAATACTGATAGCCGGTGTGCTATTCTATTTTATTAAACCACTATGGTACTGGTCTAATAAAGGAGTGCGGCAGAGCAATCCCTTACCATTTTTTGGAGATTCAGCAAAGCTCATTTTTCGAAAAATCAACTTATATGATTTTGTTAAATCGTTTTACGATATGTATCCAAACACCAGGTAAGGCTACCACAAACATTATTACCAGAATTATTAAGAAATATAAGTTTTTTCTTGGTCCAGCATAACCGGAATTTACAACTTTAGAGCGCCAGTATTGATGATAAAAGATCCAGAATTAATCAAACAAGTAGCGGTAAAAGACTTTGACTCGTTTACAGATCATGCCCCATCAGCAGATCCCGATGCGGATCCCTTGTGGTGTAACAATTTATTTGCATTAACAGGTAGCTGGCATTTTAGAATCGCAGAAACTAATAATTTTTAATACAAAAGTTTGTATTTGCAGGTGATAGGTGGAAGGAAATGAGAAATCTCGTCAGCCCCACGTTCACCACAAGCAAAATCAAAATAATTTACGAGCTAATGGCAGATACTGCAGAACAGTATATAAAACATTTTCAAGCAAGAGAAGATGAAGTTATTGAAATAGAAATGAAGGACGTTTTTTCTAGGTGGGTGATTTAGAAGAAGAGTAGTAGTAGAATTTCAAAGGTTCAGAATTATTCATTTTATAAAATTTTCAGGTTTTGTTGCTAAAATTATATCGTTTGTATTCTCTGCTTCAGATTCGCAAATGATGTGATAGCAACTACGGCTTTTGGTGTCAAAGTGAATTCTCTAGAAGAAAAGCAGAATATATTTCATAGAATGGGAGAAAAAATTGTGGATTTTAAAGGGTTTTTAAAAGGAATCAACTTTGTGGTACTATCGTTCTTACCACGTCTAAGTAAGGTAAATGTGGATAACTGCCGAAAAATGGGCAAGTACAGAGTATCTTATTTTTTAGATCCTTGGCTTGACGCTCTTGGATAAAGAAGCCTCCCAATACTTTCGCACCGTCATCAATGACACCATTAAAGTGCGCGAAGAGAATAACATTGTTCGACCAGATATGATTAATTTATTATTAGAGGCGAGAAAAAGTCCTAGTGAAAACAGTTCGGAAAACGGTAGGCGATTTTCGTTTTCATTAGTAATTTTCTCAATTCTTCCATTTTAAACTTTAGAAATATCTAGAAAAAGGCCGAAGCATGCAGTCAGTATTTCCAATGATGAAATCACATCGCAAGCAGTAATTTTCTTTTTTGCCGGATTCGACACTATTTCAACTGCTATGTGTTTCGGGGCATATGAATTAGCGTTAAACAAAGAAATTCAAGATAAACTGCGTGAGGAAATTCGGAAAACTACTCCAAAGGTTGGGAGAGTTACTTACGACCAGCTGCAGCATATGCGACATATGGATATGGTAATATCCGGTGAGTTTTTTACTTCTTTCACCACTTCAAATGAGCAAAACTTTTCTCTAACGTTTCACTGTCAAACCATCTTTACTTTCTCCAAATTCCTCTTCTCCAAACCCATCACCACTTGAGCGCAAAAACCTTATTTAAAGTAAAAGAAAATCCTGATAAAATTATCGAAACTATACAAGAAATGGTGACCAGAACAACAAAACGATATGAAAAAGCTCAGACAGGCACAGATCGAGCGATGAAGAAAACAAATTTGAAAAATTGACCTTAAGAAAATCTTAAAATTTCAGTCGAAAGCCTATATAAGTTATAGGGGGAAAGTTAATGTCGAGTATGTCTTTTACGCATAAATTACTAAACTCATAAATGTTCAGTTTATTCAGGAGTGCAGTAAATTAGAACTTAATTTTTTTCTTTTTATCAAGAACTTTTGTCGACAAGCTACGGAATTGATAATGCAGAAAAAGGAAGAAAATGTTGCAAAATCGCATAAAATACCAAAAAAAAAAAGAAATATACACTCAAAATGCAATTTCTTTGCAATTAAAAGAAGTTTATGAAAAAACATCAAAGCAGTGACGCAAATAAAGTAGATGAAATTCCGGAAATAAGTAACAAACGACAGAAACAATTCACTTGAAATGATTTAAAACTTGTCTATGATTTTTATTTAAAGTACTGAATCTTCCATTTCAGAAGTTCTTCGGAAGTGGCCACCGTTTCCCATGGTAGACAGAATATCTAAAAAACCTTACACAATCGAGCCAACGAACAAAAATGAAAAACCAGTCGTATTAGAAGCTGGCATTGAAGTGTGGTTCCCTATTTACGCATTACACAGGGATCCCAAATACTTTCCAAATCCTGATAAGTTCGACCCTGAAAGATTTTCCGAAGAAAATAATAGCCTTATTATTCCGTACACTTACATACCATTTGGTGCCGGACCAAGGCTTTGCATAGGAAATAGATTTGCTTTAATCGAAATTAAATCCCTATTTTTCAACTTGCTATCAAATTTTGAAATAGTGCCTACACAGAAAACTCCGATTCCTCTTGTTCTCAAAAAAGACTTTCAAATTGGAGTCGAAAGTGGATTCTGGTTAGGATTAAAACGTATCAAGAATCCATCATCATTGAGTCCTGGAAATTAACCAGTCACCTAGCTAGACAATCGATTGATTTATTTGGACTGCCTATTGATCTGTTAATGGAGGGATTACAAAGGAAGGGTTACAAAAGATTACAAGTTTGAATGCAAACTATTTTATGTTTAGCTTATTTTACCAGTCATTTCGGAGATAGAATTGAAAACTCTTTAAATTTGCAATGCATAGATTGAGCAACATTTTTTTATTGTATTATTTTTGGCCTAAATGTAATCATTTTTATCTTCTGTAAAAAAAGTGAGAGTTTATGTTGGTTGATTATATATATAACAAATACTTCTCGTCTTTCTCAAAATTCCTTTATCATTTGCATCAAATTATGTTCTCTTATATTTGTAGCCTGTATAATTTGCAGATTAATTTATGAAATCTATTAAACTTTTAAGAAGGAAACTGAGCAAGTGTTGTCATTCTCAATTCCCAATTTCTTAATACTCTAATTCCCACTGTTGTTATTCCATAAATAGCAGTATGTACTAAATTTATAACAGTTTCTGGCAAGATATTATTGTTTTTTGCATTATATATGTCTCGCATTAAATAAATAGGAAAATCCCCGGATGTTATTTACCTAATTAATCACATTTAATGGTCGTTAAAATTGTAAAGAACGTTACAATAAAAATGTGATTGTGGTATAAATAGAATGCAGAAGTTTGGACTGTATCCAGCGTACATTCAATTTTAATTAGTTTATATGGCGTATGTACCGATGTTGTATATGAAAGACGGAAGCCTAATTGAGTTAACCCGTTGATTGACTTGCCCTAGATAAAAGCAAAGTTGGGAAAATAGGTAAAAACTTTGGGAGCAGATAAAACAAATGTTACCGAATTAATTTTCAATCTAAAAATATAAATGTTTATATCAAAATAAGTTAACTTATGGCTTCAGTCGTTTATCATAAATATTATGAGTCTAAGGTACTGCGTAAATCATCCCAAGTAATAATAATATATCTGCTAAATGTCTTTCAATTGAATTGTATTAGAGAGGAAAACTTTATTCAAGGCAAAGGTGAAAAATAAAAAATTTCGAGAGAAACAATATCGAAAAAAATTTCCAACCTAATACATTCCATATGCTATAAGTTTAATTCATTTTTTTATTGTCAAATATGTTTGCTTTGATCAGACATGGTTGACATGGAAAATTAAGTAGCTTAATTTTAGTAAGCAAGTGTATTTCCTTAAATTTTTCATAAGTTGCAAGGAGTAAATGGTTAGTATTTTTTTGTTATTAAACTTATTTTAATAAATGGTAGAAAAATAATCGTTTAACACAGTAAAATTTTGAATGTAAGAAAAGCTCTAGTGGTTTTATTTATCAAACGTTTGAAAAAAATGCACCTTTAAACTACAAAATTTAAGATAATGAATTTTGAGGAAAATCTTGAAGAACCAGCGCTCTCTTCTTTTTTTTATAATATATACTGGCATGATATAAACTACATTTTACAAGACAAACATCAAATAATCAGGCAGTGATAAGAAGAACTAAACATTTCAGTTCATTTACATGCAAAGACAAAAGTATCAGCATCAGAACTGCAACATAAATTGGCAAATCCATCTGTAAAATAAAATGCGGAATCATCCTAATAGTAAACGCAACTGAGGAAACTTAACAGTACATACAGAAAACTTGAATTTTTTTAAAATTCTACATAAAAAATATATCACATTCTAATATATTTTAAATATAAAACAAATTTTCCAAAAATAAATATTGCCAATTACACATCTCAACTTGTCCATTCTGTCCAAAGAAACTAAACTTTTCCTAACAAAAAATGTTTATAAAAAATTAACTGTTAGTTGAAAGCTTTTTGACTGCACCTCGACACAGAAATGACATCTTGGTATTTAGATGAATATTCTTACGTTGCTATTATTTATTTAAGATATAAAAATAAACGCAAAATTTTATTACTGTATTGACAACATATTTAACGCACCTGTTTCTCGCAATCCTTCCGACATAAAAAAATAAAAATAGGTTTTAATGAGAAATCGATCCAGATCATTCTGCTGTCTGTAACATAGTGCTGATGTTTCTGATATATGAATAACCTGAAAAATATAGTCTTTTTTCTTCAACTTTAAAATTTTTAAAATAAAATCTGTGTTCAAGCAGTTTTAGGAAGTTTTATTGTGGCAAACAATCAGAAAAAAGTCTTGGGTTTTAACTAAAATTCTCCCAGTAAATGAAAACGTAATTTGGTATTCCACTTGGAAGCCAGAAAGAAGAATAAATAAAATAAATTTTAAAACTTTAACAACAGAATAACATGTGAAAAGTAACGATTTGTAAGAAAACATGATCAAAATTAATTTTTTTCTTAGATCCTTCTCGGACAATGGTCTGGAATGAAATATCTTAAAATACAACGATGAGCCGGCACACGCCAATTCGTTTGTAGGATTAAGGCGCCGATAACTTCGGTGTGGGAAAACAAACTTTTGCGGCGGGAATTGAACAAAATCAAAAAACTCGCGTCGGATTTACACGGTCGCGTTCACGCTAAATACCGACATTGTTCTTATATCAATTAGAAAGATCAGTACATTTTCCTAAAACATTTATTGTGATTTTTTGCCTTCAAAAATGAGCCGAAGTCATAGGAGACGGGTAAGTCGAGAAAGTTAAGGGACTGTATACTTTTTGCAAATACCTAATTTGAAAAAACTCATATTCATTACATTCAATTCATAATAAATTTATAATTCAAAAGAAATTCCTGGGTTCCAATTTTTACAAATAAGTTTCGGTGTCTTTCTCCACCATCATCAGTTTGTATGTATGGATGTTTCTACCTTCACATTTTTTTTGTATTTGTATATTGTAAATTTATTATTGTATTTGAAAAAATTTTAACTAATAATCACTAATATTGACTGGAACCCAGGAATTTCTTTTCAATTAAATTGAAATACAGTCAGGAAAGTATACACAATAAATTGATAATGAATAATGTTCTGGCTACATGTGTTCAACTGTTTTCTTGTAGAAAAAATTTAAAGTTTTCCAAACTTTAATAAAACTTATTTTATTCTTTATACGGAGTATATAATATTTAATTTGCTTATTCAGATTGTTTTTGTAGCACTGATTATAATAAACACATTGTTATTACTGTTATATAATAGATAATTGTTATAAAAAATCATTCTATCGTAAGCTTTCAGTCAGTGCTTAAATCGAAATATAAAATAACTCAAAAGTGCCAAGAAGAAGAGAAGCCTTAACTTAATAGTTAAATAACGTGAGGTGCTAATCTTTATGACAATTTGATAATTAATAAATATCTGTTTTCCGTTTCCAACTTTCGAAAATCTATATTTCCTTCATTAAAATGCAACAAATACGTCTAAGCACTAGAACAAGACACACTACATATTTTTTTAAATTAATTGTTGTTTGCAGTTCTATTATAGAATTAATTAATCATTTTATACTGTATTTCTTTTGTGTCTCATTATACTCGAAACTAAGAACAATCTAAATTGCTAAAAGTACACATTTAATTAAATCTGAGATGATAAAAAAATTATAGAAACTTTCTACAATGATAATAATTGTGTTTGCTTTATCTAGAGAAGTCGGTCTTCTAAAGGCTCGAGATCCACTACAGATGGAAGTAGTTTTTTGGAAGATATTTCAGAAGATGGAGGTGAAGGCCCTAAATATGAAATTAAAACGTCGAAAATAATGGGCAGGTAAAAACAATGATTAAGTAAATTAATACTAACGAAACATTGCATGTTAAGGTATTATAAACTGTATACGAAAAAAACATAAAGCTTGGAATAAATGAGCTAAAATATTTCGCGTTTATGAATCTAATAAGTAATAATTTAAGTAGTATTCACAAGCAAATACATCTCTAGGTCGTCGGACTTATAAAGTATTTTCAATGTAAGTTTTGGCAAGCTCGAGGTAATTTTGAGAACGACGCAAATATAAAGAGATAATTTGCAACAAAACTAAAATATTCAATTCTATAACTATCCATGTCAGGGGCGTGGCGTACATACCGAGTGTACTAATTTAGCGGCAAATTAAAATATTACCATAATTACAATAATTGCAAACTTGTGGCAAACGAAATTTACGATTCTTTAAATTTAAAGCACAATAATTTTTACATCCAATTTCCCAGGAACAAATGAAGCTCATACACTTTTTTTACAAAACTGAAAGTTTCACAGATTGAGTGGTTTTAATTGCTGTGACTAAATACTTAAAATTGCTTGTAATTAGTGTGACCAAAAGGCTGAAACTTGATTTCCAAAACATTTATAAATGTAGCACTTTATATTTTCTACCATCGTGACGACAAAGTTCGTTACGTTTATTAAGCATTTTATGTATTTTTTTATTCCGTTATTTCGAATCAATCAATCAACTAGCACTACAACCCTGGGTGGGTCTTGGCTGACTGTACAACTTCTCTCCAGGTGTTTCGATCCTCCATCATTCTATGTTCAAAGGGAATGTTTATTTTTTGTAGATCTGACACAATGTTGTCTCTCGATCCCATTCAAGGTTTTGTAGATTTTCACTTTTGATGTTCTTGTAAAACTTTTCGATTTTCCCAGATTATCCAGTGCGAACATATATCGGCTTGTCGATTGTATCCTGCTCTTTATTTCTTCCGTGATGTCGTTATCTTCGGTGATTGCTGCTCCCAGATATTTAAAGCGTTCCACTCTTTCGAAATTGAGGGTGCCGAATGTGATGTTTTGGCCTAATCTATCTCGCCTTTGCGTTCGGTTGACGCACATGTATTTCGTTTTTTCTTCGTTCAGTTTTAACCCTACTCTACTCGTGGCTCTTTCAATTTTGTTGAACGTTTCTTTTACAGAGATTGTGGATTTTGCTACAATGTCAATATCGCCTGCGTATGCCAACAGCAGTTTAGGTCCTTGTGCTATAAGTAACTCTGTTTTACTCCGACTTCTCTCACTGCTTTCACTGGGACAAGGTTGAAAAGCATAGTTGACAGGGCGTCACCTTGCTTGAGCCTGTTTTTTATTTCAAAACTGCCAGAAAGTTTATTGTTGACACGTACTTTTGATACTCCGTCCTCCATGCACATTTTGGTCATTCGAATCAATTTTCTTGGTATCGAGTACTCTGCCATCGCATTCCATACTGGGCTCCTTTCTATGCTGTCATAAGCTTGTTGGAAGTCCATGAAAAGGTTGTAGATGGGTCTGTTATGTTCCCATCCTTTCTCAAGGTGCGGCCTTAGTGTGAATAGCTGGTCTATTGTAGATCTGTGTGGTCTAAATCCGGCTTGATAATATCCCAGGACATTTTCAACATAGGGGGTCAGTCTGCTAAGTTGAGACAAAATTTTGTATGCGGCGTTTGTTATGGAGATTCCTCTATAATTGGAGCTTTTTATTTTATCCCCTTTCTTATGAATAGGCCCAATGATATTTTCCTTCCATCCTGTTGGTATCTCCTCATTGTGCCATATACGCGTTATTAATTTGTGCAGCTGGCGTTGAAGAGTCTCTCCCCCATATTTTATGAATTCCGCTGGTATTTCATCCGTCCCTGCTGCTTTATGATTCTTCATCTTATTTATGGCTTTTTGAGTCTCTTCGAAGGAACGTTCGTCGACTGGGAAATCTGCTGTCATATATGTTTCCTCCTTGTGTGTATCTTCATGAGTTATGTTTAGAAGCTCTCTAAAATATTTACTCCACTCTTCGATCAGTTCGTCAGCTGGCCCGGGTTATTTCTTAGCATTTGTGTGGATTTGGCCCTATATCCTTTTTTCTCCGAGGACATGGCTTTGTATTATTCCCTTGATCCTGGCTTAGGCCGATCTCTTTCAACAGCTTCATATTTTTCCTGCTCATACATTCTTTTCTTTATATTACTCTCTTGTTTCTTTTCGGTACTCTTCGTATTCTCTTCTACTTTCAGTCGTTTGTAATTGGATCCATCTATTTCTCACCGATTGTCTTTTTTCCAGTTGTTGTGGGCACTCCTCGTCAAACCATGTTTTTGGTATTTCTAATTGGGTCTTAAAATTTCTTTTATGGGACGGTTATGGCCATGGTCGAGATGTAAATCCTCAAGTGTATGTTTTACTTTGTAAGCCTTTGCATTCTTGCTGTATAAATACGCAAAACAGCATTTAAATACAGTTAAAAGTTATTTGCACTGAACTCATTTTGTCTAAAAACATCTTGTTTTCTAGACTGAATTCTATATATTTTTTTTAGCGCGCTAATTGAAAAATTTGGTATTTCTTACCAAAAGGACGTGTGCTTGTACACGGATACAATTACGCACCACATATCGTTAGGCGCGCTTCAAATAACATTAGAAAACCTGAAATAATACACAGTAAAGAGTGTGTATTTTTTTAGCAATTTCAATAATTGCCACGTTATATAACGAGCCATAAATATCACCAGAGGCATTTTGAATTTCAACCGAATTTCACTTATCGATTAGCAGAGTTAAGAAAATTTTGATGACAGCCTTATTGCAACCTTCAGCTGTTCAAATGATTAGCAATCTGGCCTTAACACCGTGAACGCTCTAGAACTTTTATTTTATTGTTTATTGACATGTAAATTTTTTTACTACTAACATGACTCGAAAAAAGTATAGACAAAACAACTAATAACTGATATTATATAAACAAAATCAATTAAATGAGAATATGTTCGACGTGCCAAGCCGCTGTTTACCGATATATACGCATTAAAAAGTCATAAATATTATTCAATCTTTAATTAATAAATCAGAGGCTGTATGAAATTTGGTCAAATTATCAATATCAAACACTTTGAATTTGTATTTTTTTGATAAACGTATTAGTTTAAACTATTGCAAGTAAACACACGGAAAGTTTTGCAAAGATAAAAACATACGCACGTAGCACTTTATAAAAGTATTTTTCAGATGTTGTTTTAAAAATAAAGCCCTAGACTCTTTGAACGGAAAAAATCTTTCAAGTATCCTAAAAGCTTTTTTAATGCATCTGAGCATTCAGATCTAGAATATTTACGATATTCAATAAACATTCAATCAGTCTAACTTTGTACTTCACTTTTGGGAAAACCATAAACATTTGAAAATTAGCACAATATATAATGAATATCTCCTTATTGGAGAGCAAATTCCAAATAATTTGCAACATTAGGCAATTTTCTAACTGCTAATATCGCGTATGATTTAAGCACGTAGGTGAAAATTTATTTTTGTAACAATTTGTGTAATGATCCAGTTTAAACTTAACAGTTCCTTGATAAATCGTTTATTTTTATTATATGATAAACAGTCGTTACGTCGAATAGAGCATTGTGGGGGAACTAAAAATTTTGTTGAGAATATTGCGATATGACCGAAGGTATACGTCGAGATTCACTAACTGGAAATTCTAGCCAGGCTTATTAATACATTTATCTTTAAGCACGATTATAAGAAGAAATTCTGGGGATTTTCAAATTAAGTGGAAATAAGTTTCATGACTATAATTAGTCTGCTTCTAGAAACCTGGGATTTTACTTCCTATCACTTTCCAAAAATTTTATTACAAGAAAAGCATTAATCATCTTGTGTTTGATAATAATCGCAAAAGCCTTAAGTGAAACAGATTTTCGATATAGAAACCCAAATGGGAATAACATTTTTTCTCGCACAATTTCAAACAATTTTAGAGCATCAATTCATTTTTTTGCTGATTGTTGTTACTTAGTTAATAGGAACACATCTGATGGATTAATTTAAAGAAAAACACGAGAAACAATAATTAACAAGTGAAACTTACACAAAGCTAGCGTTATTATAAACTCTGTTAAAAAAGTAGGGATTTATGTTTTATAAATATTTATAACATTCTGCAGGTCTCACTTAAACATTTTTTTAGTTTCTGGCCAATTTGAATTATCGACATTTTTCGCTCAATGCTAAGAACATTTTCGCGTAAGATTTACGCCGCGTATTTGAATGTTCTTAATTACGCCATCTGGGCTAAATATTTGAGTAATATTTTTGACCAGTTGTAATTTACATTTCAAATATAATAATACGGAACTGGGGTCATTCAGAAGCCCATTTTAACATCATATTAGCATTCCCAAACGATATCTAAAAACGAAACTTTACATTTTATCCCTTAGATTAACTGCACTCAGTGTCTTGTGAGTGAGTATCGGTTCAAAATCATTGTTCTGGGAACGTTATTCAAATTAAAGGATTACTGATTCCTCATTCAAATTAAAAAAAAAGTTATATCTTCACTTTGGACATTAAATTTCTTATCTTTTGCTTAAATAACATTGGATAAAACCATTTACATTTAATATAACTTATAAATCTTAAGAAGGGACGTTAAAAAAACAAAAAGTTTCAATAAAAAAACTTTCAGAGGTCCCCCTACGGAGATACATGCCTCTAAAGGGGCCACCTGAGAATCGATTTTTTTAAAATAACTTTTAGAATACTTCATGCAATTTAATTATTTTTTCATACAATGAACAGTACATCATTGCTCTTAAAAAGGACGCATGAAAAAAATTTTAGCATTCCGGTTTGCCAGTGATGGACTAGGTGGAGCACAATAATAGTAATTTTTTTTTCACCCCCCATTTTACAATGAAGACACGAAAATAATGTATTTATGTGGCTTTAACCTTAATCGAACAAAAGTCACCCTTGATTCATATCGATAAACCGAACGGTTTTCGAGGAAAAAACATTTTTATTGAATACGGATTTTAATGCATGCATTGGTGGGCTGTGTTTTTTGTTATTGATTAGTTGGTTTTTAACGTGATAGAGTTTACTACTTTTTTCAACTTATTAAAATTGATCTTATTCTTAAATTCCTTTTTTGCGTAATGGAATTTACGTTTCCGGAATATGCTAACATGCACATAATGTATAGACTTGCAGCATGTGATGCCGTAGAAGAAAAATTCCAGACCGACGAGTACCGGATAGAAAAACTTTTAAAATAGTGGATCGTCGTTTAAGAGAGAAGGTTAATAAAAAAAATCTGTACTTGCAATATCGTACATTTTGAGTAGATGAAATAATACCTTCCGTAAATAATTTTAGGAACGTTTGCCAAAGCCAAACACAATTGTGGAAACCAAGTTAATCGCAATGCGGTTGCTGAAGAAGATATTTTAAATGCGGTAGATGCAGATCCTTCAATAAGTGCCCGGTTTCATTGTCCAAAATATATAGTTTTTAGGATCGTTAAGGAACATCAATTGCATCCTTATCACCTACAAAAGGTTCATACACTTCTTGCTGAAGACCTTCCACGAAGGATGGAATTTTCAAACTGCCTTTTACGTATGCACAGAAATAATGCAAACTTTGTCGGTTCAGTTATGTTTACGTACGAAGCTGGATTGTCTAAGCATGACGTAATAAACTCCCATAACTTGCATTTAGGGGCAGAAGAAAATCCGCATGCTTTTGTTGTCACTCACCATCAACACCAGTTTCAACCTATTCATGTATGGGCTGTAATCATCGGACAACATTTAATAGGACTATACGTATTGCCCAATCTGTTGACCGGGGCACTTTATTTGGAATTTCTCCAAAACAACTTGCCAGAACTTTTAGAAGACTTACCTTTGGCAATACGACAGGCGATGTGTTTCATGCATGATGGGGCGCCACCCCATTTCAGCCCGGCAGTTCGAGAACACTTAAACACGCAATTCGGACAACGTTCGATGGGAAGAGGGGGACCCGTGGCTTGACCTCCGCGATCGCCAGATTTCAACCCTTTAGATTTTTTGTTTTGGGGATATTTAAAAATAAGCATTGTGGAGAACGCAACAATCTACAATTCTTCGAGCTGGGGAGTGCATAAGATTGGAAGGAGCTCATGTTGAACATTTTTACATACAACATTTTTCAGAAAATCCGTATTCAATAAAAATATGTTTCCTCGAAAACCGTTCTGTTTATCGATATGAATCAAGAGTGTCTTTTTAGTTTAAGGTTAAAGCTACCTAAATACATTCTTTTCGTGTCTTCATTGTAAAGGGTAAAAAAATAACTATTATTGTGCTCCACCTAGTCCATCCCATGTCCCAGAAATCTCTGACAAATTAAACATGCGTTTTTTTAATGTTTCTTATCTACCAGTTTTTTAGAATTTTATTCCAGCGTTAGACTTTCTTAATCTATAAAACTCTATTAATAAAAATAAATTAAAATAAGCCCGGTTTAAAATTTGATTTAAATGTGCAAAATGCAACGTCCTAAAGCACAAAAAAGTATTAAGATGTTTCCACCTGTATAGCAAAAAAATATTTTACAAATGTTTTCCCTAACAGTGGTTACACATTTTGGTGAAGACATTTTTTGAGAAAATTTTAACATATTTTAGTACACCCTATATGCAAGATGATTACTTCACCCTGTATATATTAGTTTGAAAAATGATCTATACAAATGTATATTAGTTTAACAGAAATATTGAAACTTATACTCCTTTCCTTTCCTTAAAAATTTTGTATCATTTGCTAGTTAATCGATCATTTGTGGTATACATTCCGTAAAAATCGTAGCAAAAATATATGGACAGTTATATTTAATAATTTTGTTTGCTTTCAAATATCCCAAATTGCTTGTTTCTAATCATTTGATGAAATATTATCCATAAACTTTGGTGGAAATGGGTATTTTTTAAATGTTTGCATGTTGGAGTTTTGACTAAAATGTATCAAAATTCCGACGAGCGCTTTTGAACATTAATTGTATCTTTAAGTATTCCAATATCTCAGGAACACGTAACGCTTTCTTTAATAAAACCAGCAAAATCTAGTTTCTGAAAAAGCACGGTGATTTTTAATTTAATTTAAATACACACTTCAACAGGAAAAATTACTTTTCTCGATTCACTTAAAATATTAGACAAATATCACTTATCCATCATCAAGTGCAAAGTTTACTTTGCCTTGTACACTATTATTAATAAAATAGACAGCACTGTTATTAATAAGCTGTAACGAAGCGACGTATTTAAAATTAGATATAAATCTAAGGATTTTGTATAATAGTAAACGATAACCACATTACCAAGGACAGGACAATATTAGGGAGCATCACTACAAAATGCATGCTTAAAAATAAACAGCTTATTTATTAATGGGACATTTTATTCATGTCCGTGCTTTGTTCACACCTACAATAATAGGCTCAGTCATTATACAGTTAACATTTTCTCATTAAAAACTTGTTTTCAAAATGTTTTGTCAACAAACCCACGTATCATTGAAGGTGCCAATTATTACGTGCTTGACGAATTAGCAAGTTTATTTAATTCTTTTTGCCAATATTCATCCTATTATCTCAAACCAATAAAAATTTTAAATATTATAAATTGATTTACGACCATTGGCATACTCGAAATTCACGCTAATCGACCTTTTAAGTAATCTTTGTATTGTCTCGCAAAAAAAGAACTAATGTCTGGTGAAATTAATCAAAACATTGACTACCGAACGTGAATTTACTGAATAATTTAAAAAGTTGGCATCTCAAACGGTGCCTGTTGTTCTTTTTTAAATTTATTTTTAGTGTGTTCTTGTTATTTTTAGACAATATTATAATTCTACCTGGAATAAAAATGAACGACTTGTTTTGCCTTTTATATTGCAGTTTTTCTAGATACTTTGATAATTTAAGGATCGAATAACTGAGTTGAAAGGAATTAATCATGTGTCCATCATCACCCAGAAAATATCTAATCTGTTATTTCTTGCAACCAGTATAAACTTTTATTTGAAGATAATTTAGTAAATAGGCTTAGAACCACTTGATACGCCGTTGGGGCTTTAATGCAACACCCTGTATATGTAATGTCCCAAAACTATTATAAATAATATATATACTTTAAATTAATTTAACAACTTTTTAGATAATTGCTTTTAAATGGACTTTAATTTTTGCGTATTTTTACAACTTTTGTTTTAAATAAAGTATCAATAAGATGTTAAATAGTCACTCTCACATAACTTATTAAAAAAACATCTGTTTCCCCACTGATAGAAGTAGTCAGCTTCGATCAAGATCAACATTCAGATTTCTAATATTTGAAGTTCAATTTAGAAAACACTTTAACTTTGGCACTGTTTTATTAAACTTGACTTAACATTGTCGGATGTCCACACAAGCCATCACGTTTACGAATTTGAAAATATGCATTTGCAAATATTTATAGTAGCGTCAAGTATTTCACTTCTAATATTAAATTTCGAAAAATTCGCAACTTCGCAATATGTTACTCATGTTTTTTTATTCGCAAAATACTACTCAGAATGTTGAGATAAAAGCAAACACAAATGTACGTCTATAACTCGAAATGACATCGTTTTATTAATAATTTTATGCAGTCAAACGTTTTGGCTGCAGTCCAAACAGCGCAGCAGCTGGATTATGTAGAAATAATTTTATTGAGATTTGCTTTTTAGTGGTCTATTTACAAAATCAACTGAATAAAATCGCAATTATTAATATTTAGTAGTATCAAGGTATATGCTTTATAACGGTCGCATAAATATTTAATTATTGAGTGTGTGTATATAAAGAATTTCCTGCCGGATTTTAATATATTTTTAAAAGATAAACTGCAAATTTAGTTTTCAACATAAGAACTATTTAATCATTGACTGCATTTTGCATTTGTATTCGATTTATATTGTTTTATTTCTGGGTCAAATTTAAGCAACTGCCGAACCACAAACTGAAATGTATGTGCCTCTTATTTAATCATCCAAAAATAAATAAACGCCCTTTTCTAATATAAAGTCCACCATACAAAATAGGATGCAGTGGCGGTTTCTCAATAAGTGCACATGAACAGAAATTTTTTTAAAAAACCACATCTAACTTTTATCATTTTTGAAATAACTTTATCATAACATTGAGTCTTTATTCATTACAAAAACAATTCGCCAAAAGTGCAAAGACCCGAAATAAAAAATACCGGACCCCAATAAAATAAAAGCGAGTCTCAGTCAAACGCCCACTTTGATATTTTTCTCATGAGAAAACAAAATTAACTAAAAACATTGCTTACCATTGGCTCCTGCAGACAAGCTCCTCTGTTGTGTTCATCAACATTTAATACCAAGTTTTGATGCAGGTACATTGTGGCCAAAAAAGAAATTAAGCCTGGCGAAGTAATAATTTCTGAGGAACCTCTTGTGATTGGCCCATGCACGGATTGTAAAGTCCAATGTCTTGGCTGCTATAAGGATTTGGAAAAGGAAGTTAGATTATTCAGGTTGACGATTGAACACAATGACTCCAACCACGGTGATTGATAATTTGTTAAAATAATTTTAGATGTTCAAAGTGCGGATGGCCAATGTGCTCGAAACAATGTCCTGGAATTAAAAAGCATCACGGCCACACAGAAATAGAATGCACTATTTTGCAGGAATGTAAATCAGCTTCTTTTTTCAACTGTGGTGATTTGGAGGATTTGCGTACTCATTTCCAAGCAATAGGTAAGCGCTCTACATAAAAGACACCAAAGTGTATCCTGAAAATGAGCCACTTAAAAACGAAAAATACATTTCAATTGCTTAACACAATTTTTTGGATCAGTTCCCTTAAGATGCTTAATACTAAAGACAACAGACCCGGAAAGGTATGCCATTCTTATGGACATGGAAAGCCACAACGAGATAAGGCGAAATATTCCCGACTTATGGGAGCTGAATCAGAGTAGGGTAGTGAATAGGATAATAAAAGACTGGAAACTTACCGAATTTTCAGAGGATGAGATCCATTCGATTTGTGGAATATTAGAGGTAATTATAGTATAGATCGAGTTACTAAATCTGAATTTTCAACTATTTTAGGTAAATACTTTTCAAATAGGCCAACAAGGAATAAATATTAGAGGCTTATATCCAACCTCTTTCCTACTGTCTCACAACTGTGTTCCTAACACAAATCATACTGATGAAGAGGATACGTATGAGCTAACAATAAGGGCTTCAACCAAAATTCAGGAAGGACATCCCATAACTCTAAGTTATGCATATACATTGCAGGTCAGTATTTGGCAATCTCTGATTCACGATCCGAATTGAAACACACAACATTTTCAGTGTACATCAAAAAGACGAGAACACCTTCTAGAAAATAAGTTTTTCGAATGTAAATGTGAAAGATGCTCCGATCAGACCGAATTGGGCACATATTGCGGCGCGTTAATTTGCCCAAAATGTGATAATGGTAACTGATCAAAATCAATTTTATGGAAAAAACATTAACATTTGATACTATGTGCATTTTTTAGGGCTGGTGCTCTGTGATAATCCTCTCGATTTTGATTCGACTTGGAGCTGCAATAACACTGCGAAATACTGTGCGGGATACTCCATCTCAGCTACCTCCATGAATCTGCTGTTGAACAGGCATGTTTCTTACAACAGCGTTTATAGAAAATTAGATAAACATTTCAGTGCATCATTCAAATCTTACCAAAACTTGTTTCAGAATATCTGACGAAGTGGATCAAATTGACTGCAATGACATAAAATCAATGGAATTATTCTTGGAAAAGTACCGAAATGTCTTACATCCCAACCATTACCTGTGTCTGGGAGTAAAAATTTATCTAAGTCAAGTATATGGACGGATTTCGGGATATATCATACAGGAACTGGATGAGAAGCCTTTGCTGAGAAAAAAGGAGATTTGCAAGGAAATTTTAAGAGTCTTTGATGTGATAGAGCCGGGTTTAACTCGAATAAGAGGTGAGAAATTTGTTTGAATTTTTTTTGTCACAACTCGAATAGATTTTAGTTATCACTAAAATGTTTCACTCGCATTTATCCTCATTCACTATACTGAATAAATGAAATCAATTTATAAAATTTTAGGAGTTACCCTCTATGAAATCCATGCTCCAATCATGATTCTGTTGACACGCCAGATGGAATCCCAACCCTTATCAAAAAATATCATCAAAGCTACTTTGAAGGAGGTTCTAAAGTACTTGATTGAAGCAGAGATCATTTTGAGTCACGAGCCGAAAAATTCAGTCGAAGGCATTATGGGAAAGGCAGCCAGAGACGCAATTCTTCAAATAAAGGATTGGGAGAAAATTGTAGGAAAAATCAGATGAGATAAATAAAATGTACTGTTTTCATATTCATTGGGATGGTATTATTTCAGAAAAAAAACAATAATCATATAAATGTATAACATAATTGAAATCCCTAAAAAATAAGAAAATTGTGCAAGAATTGCTAAAAAAAACTACGATACAAAATTTAATGAAGAACGGTTATTGTACGCATAGAAACTATCTTGCCCTCCCTAGACTTTCAATAATTTTAACTGTGTTAAAGTCTAAATATTCAAAACCATACCCATACAAGATAGTGCCAGTTTTAAATCTCCCAAAACCTGGTAATATAAAAAGCTTACATAAAAAACTAAACACTAAAACAAAATATTAAACCGAATTTGAAACGATAAAAAGTATTTCATTACCATTGATTGATGATTCATGCTAACATTTTTCGATATAAAACATTTTCGCCATTGTAGTGTGTTGGTAAAACGATTATAAAAAAGACAAATGGTTAAAAAAAACCAGCAAAACTACTAGGAAATTAACCAATCTCAATTAATAAACCGGAATACTTGATCGCAAAAGAGTGGAATGAGAGATCACATAGGCCATAAGATGCGAGCTTAAAATGTAAAGTGACCATTAGGCATTTCATGAGGGGGCGATGAAAATGTAATTTGACCATCCTGAGTTGCTGGAGCCGGCATGTCAGCTTCTTGTCCCTGGTAACAATGTAAAATCGGGGTTAAAATAAGCTCTAATGCTTAATGGAAGAAGCAGTTTAACCAAAAGATATTCAAAGTCAATCATTTTCTTGGCTATGAACCTATCAAATAAATCGTATTTTTTCCTTACCTCGCTGAAATAATTTTCAATGATGCTCAAAGCTTTGTCGTAAATCTTTTCATTGTCATGGGCTTGTAGTGCTTCGATCAAGTCGAGTCCTCCACACTCTTCAATCAAAATAGCGACCTTATCTGTCTCTCCCAATTTGAATGCAGCCCTCAAAATATTATCTAGTCCATTCAGAACCACAGACACGATCCTAAAATCTTTTGAGTTGAGCAAGTTGCACATAGGTTTAATACAGCCCATCTAAAAGAGAAACGAACAATACATTAATAATATAAACAGTAGGTATGTATGTACTCATCAATAACAAGCAAATAAAGAAAATGACAGTTAAAAAATATACATTTTAATTACCTCAACTAATTTTATTAATTGTGGTATAGTTCCTCCGCTAGTCAAGTTTGTTACAGCCCAGGCAGCTTCTTTCTGGCTTTTAAAATCACCAGTAGACAAAACATGCAAAAGTACTGGAATAATCCCAGCACTGATCACTTTCTCAATTTGTGAAGAGTTCCCTGAACAAAAAAATATTCAGTCAAATCCAAATTGAAAGTATAGAAAATGTTTAAAACGTTATGTATGGGGATGCGAAAGTCGGCGGTACCTGCTGTAATGTTGGATATGGTCCAAGCCGTTTCTTTGACGATATTCAGTCGAGGATGTTGCAGCAATTTAGGTAGTATGTGCAGAACTCCGGCATCTATTACAACGTCAGTTTGTGCATCGGTACCAGTTACGATATTTCCTACAGCTCTTAAGGCCGGTGTAAGCACTGTGCTCTCATTGCTCGCTAGTAGCTGCACTAATCTGTGGAAGAATTAATGTCGACTTCCAAGTAAAACACAAAATTTTAGAAATAGAATACCTGTATATCAATCCTGTTTGTAACACCGCTTCAATCCGCTCATTGCTGCCGTCCGTTAAATAAGAGAGAGCCCAGCAGCTATCCGCTAGAACATCCCTAGATTGAAAAAATGAATAAACAATAGAAACTACGTAGTCTGCGGGTATTGAAATAAGGTGCTCGTATTTAAGAACGAAATTATATCTTAGTAGTGAAAAGGTTAATAGGCATATTATCTGGTCAAATATTCTTTGCGATGTTAATACATACTGATCAGTGTAGGATAGTAATACGGAAAGAGTGGGCAAAATAGCCCTAACTTTTTCAAAGTCCGGAGACGGATTCTTGTTTCGGCAGAGATTTGAAACAGCCCAAACAGCGTTCCTCAATAGTGATATGCTAGTATCAGGTTGAATGAGGTTTAGGATTTCGGACAAAACTCCAGATGCGAGCACCATATCTCTAGTTAATGGCCCATCGCCAGCAATGTTACCTAAAAGAAAACAAGATAACATTAAAATTAACTCATTCCAATGTATTCCTGGGTTTCAGTCAATTTGATTGTTTATTATTTAAAATGTTACAAATACGTTTCGGTGTCTTTCTCCACCATCATCAGTTTGTGTATATAGTTGCTACCAACTTCACATTTGACTGGTCACTTGTCAAATGTGAAGTTGGTAGCAACTATATACACAAACTGATGATGGTGGAGAAAGGCACCGAAACGTATTTGTAACATTTTAAATAATAAACAATAAAATTGACTGAAACCCAGGAATACATTGGAATGAATTAAAGTACAGTCAGGAAAATATATAAAACAATTAAAATTAACAACACTTTCAGAAAATAACCAGAAGAAAATTGAGACACATCACAACTCTTGGCTTAATTGAGCCTGACAAACTCTAGTTGGTAGATAAAAAAAACATTCAAGACGAAATAGAAATTTATACAAACATTTCAAAATATTAAAAATAACTAACGATCCTAATGAATTGAGACGATACAAACACTCAACCATACTCTTTATTGTTTTATCTAATTTTTATACAGCACTTTTTAAAGAAACTTGATATTCTCACCCAAAGCCCACACAGCTTGCTCGACCACATCTATACGTGGAGAGCTCAAAAGAAGCTGGAGCTTCGGAATGGCACCCTCTTGCACAACGGCAGCAGTTTGCTCTGATGTTCCGGAAGCTATATTGGTCAATGCCCAACAAGCTTCAAATTGAAGAGCAGGACTGAAAAAAAATGGTTTTCGATGTCAGTAACAAATATAAATTATATTTATCTTGTTCAGAACCTATTGGAACTTTGAATCTTACTTATGGTCCTTTGACAAAAAATCAACACATCTTGGCACCACACCGAGCCTGATCATTTGATCAATGGGCGGATTCCTTTCTCTACTGAGAATTTTTCGACACGATTGAGTTGCTTGCAGTTGAACTGATTCATCTGGATTTATCATCCCTAAAGAAAAGGATAATCATGTGATGCAAAAGGATGTCAATGTATTAGCTACTGGAATGCATCAGATATTTACAGGTTCTTTATATAAAAATATGCACACATTATCAATTCATAATAAGATTCAACAAATAAAATTTGGGGCAAAATGCTAATATATAAGGTTTTTAAAATTTTATATGATGTATGAACAGTTAGATACTTTAAAGATTATGAAGTTCCTTTAATGGAAGCAGAAAACGAACATTTCATTTACAAATTTCAAATCTTTTTTTAGAAAATTCTTAGTCTTAGTAAATAAACATTTTTATAATACATTTGGTCACAGCCTCGAGATAGTAGTAGTAAAATCTAATTAAATCATCTTTATTTCTAAGAAAAGGCTATCGACCAATCGGTCTTTCTGCCCTTGTTTAGTACATGCAGTCTTAATCTAAACAAACAAATAAAGGTAAAAATTATCTTATTCTAGGTTAACAATTTTATAATTTTAGTTCTGACAGACAGAGATCTTAGATTTATTGTCCAGTAGTCAGTTACGATTGTAAGCGTTCGAGTAGCGTTGATGTAGGGAAACGGAAGCGGGATTGTCTGGTTGGTCTTGTAAGACAAAGGGGATTCAGTATGGTCCAGTTGTAGGGGTTGTTTGTCCATTTTGTCTGTAGCTGTATGAGTCTTTCCGAAATCTTTGTCATGTTTGTGCGTTCGTACAGTAGTTGGGTGGAGGGGTTGTGTAGTGGGTTTTGGGGGTGTCTTATACGTGTTATTAGTCTTAGTGCAATTTGTTCTGTTGTTTGTATATAACGTTTTGTCCTTTCTGTTCCGTTGGTCATGAGTATATGTCCATAGTCTAGCAAGGGTCTACAAATAGCTTTATATATTTTGGTGGCGGTATTTGTGCTGATTCCTCTGTCTTTGTAGGTTAGTGATCGGAAGTGTTTTGTTCTCTTTATTGTATCTGCCCTGATGTTTGTATGTGTTTAGTGAATTTAAGTTTGTGGTCAATTGTGATTCCAAGGTATTTTACGCCCTTTTTTGATTGTGTCATTTGGCCGTCTGCAGTTATTGTATGAGAGTCAGCGTTGATTCTGGTTTGTGAGCAGAAGTTGGTTTTTTGAAGCGTTTGGTGTTAGTCTCCATTTATAAAACCATGTCATTGTGTTGTTTGTTAGTGTTTGGAGTCTTTGAGCTGCTCTCTCAGTAGTTTTGTCATGTACAATAAGTGCCGTGTCGTCCGCGTATTGTAATATGTATGCCGATCTGTCGATTTGATTTTTGTCTGGTTAGTTGTAATTGTATGTCATAGCAGTATATATTGTAGAGAAACGGTGAGAGCGGGGAACCTTGCGGGAGTCCTTGTTCAGGGGAAAAAGAAAATGACAGTGTGTTGTCAATTCGTACTTGTAGTAGTCTGTTTTCTAGTAAGTTCTTTATGGTGTGTAGTACATATGTTGGTGTGTGGAGTTTGTATAGTAAGACTCTATGCCAGACACCATCAAAAGCTTCTGCTTTTGCGGCAAGCTGTCTTTTTGTCAGTTACGTGGATTGTTTGTATATTGTTAGTCAGAGTGAAGAGTGGGTGAATAGTCTTTACTACTTTCCGACAAGTTTTCATAGTCGCTGGTTTATTATGTACTCAAAAACTTTGCTAAGTACTGGGAGTAATGTAATTGGTCTGTAATTGCTCGGTTGTGTATTGTCCAGTCCATTTTTGGATACAGGGATTATTAAGCCGTTTTTCCATGTTTTTGGAATTTTCTTATTTCTGATGCAGTTGTTCAATTCAGTTAGGATCAGTTGATGTGTTTCTTGAGTTAGGCTTTTCAAGACTTTTGCCTTAATTTTATCCTTCCCCGGTGCAGTGTTCTTGATGTGCGCTAGGGCTTCATCGTACTCTGTGTCTGTGATCAGTGTGCAGGCATAATTTGGTGAGTTGTTAAAATAGTTCAAGTACCAGTCGTTGATCAAGTTCCAGTTGTCATTGTCGAAGTTAGGGTTTGTCGATATGCTGAAGGCCCTTTGATAGTGTCTGGCGAATGCGTCCGCTTTCTCTTTGTCTGTGTAGCGTTCTATTCCGTTTCGTCAATTGTGTCAGTAGTGCCAGTTTTCCTGTATTGCGCCAGTTTCTTAATTTTCGCCAGTATGTTTTGCCTTTGTCCTTCTGTATTTCTTTACATGTTTCTAGCCATTTGTCTTGTCGGTATTGTCCAATCAAGGTTTTAATGTTTCTGTTGAGTTGGTTCAGTGTCTTTTTTAGGTCGTTATTTTGAGTGTTTGTATATAGTCTGTACAATTCTCTCTTTTGTTTTATGAATCTCAGTATTAATTTGGGTAGTGTTTGTCGGTAGAAAGCATTTTTATTTCCGGGCTAAATTTTCCTATGGCTAGTGAAAGTTGTTGTTGTATGGTTTCTATTGAAATGTGCTGTGCTTGTGATTGAATGTAGTCATGTATATGTTGTTTCACTTTGTCTATGTCAGTCGTTGTTAGGTTTTAAGTTTTTCTCTATAGGAGGTGTATTGGAGGTAGGTTGCGTATGTTGTAAGTCTATGTTAAACGTAATAGCCAGGTGGTCGGATCCAAGTTCGTTGGTTAAGTTTATGTTGTTGATGGTGTTTGTTAAGTTTCTTGTGTGCAGTAGAACGTCTGGTGTTGAATCTGGGTTTGCGGGCATCAGAAAAGTTGGTGGGGCTGTTTTATAAAGTCGGAATTTTGTAAAAATCTTTTAAGCTGATTCGTTTGTTTTTGTTCAAATTAAAGTCGCCTATAATTATTGCATATTTATAGATGCTCGCTTTGGTCAATATGTTTTGTTCTAAGTTGGAGTGTGGGTGTATGTGTGTCAGAAATATGTGTATCAGGTCATTTAGCCTCGAGATATTTTTCACTTAAATCTATGTTAACTTTTTGTAAAATTATGAAAGATCTTCAATGCATTTGATCTTTTAACTAGGACTAGTTGTTGAAATCTGCTACTGTAATGAGAAAGCTCTGCAATTCACTTACCATACATAATTTCGTCAGCTTTCATTTGCATTGGACTGGTTACATCGTTTTCTTGTTGAGGAGAAGAGGGTTCTTCATCAACTGCAGAGATGTTTCTTCTTTTCAGTAGTTGATCATCTTTCCTGGCCTTTCTAAGTTCGATTGTTTGTCCAATCCTTCTGCGGCGCATTTCCTAATTAAGAACGAAATATTTAGATAACGAAATGCTAAAACTTGCTAGATGTATTTACCTCACAGTCTTTCCCTTTGTTCTTGAAAGAACGAATTCTATTTCTTCTGCCATTATTATTAACCTGCACCAACAAATATTTTCACGTTAGTGTTATACGAATATAAGAAGAGAATTCCGTTGAAATAATTGAAATACAGGTTGGTTTTAAATGTTACTGGTAAAAAAAGGGCGAAGATTTAAGAAATATCCTGAATGGACAATCAAACTTAAATTGCGTCGTACTTCGATAACTGAGTACTTCTTCCAATAGCGCCGAGCTTAATGTACTTACCTGGGATAAGTAAATTAATTATAAATGAAGATTAAGAAATTATAAAGAAAACTTGCAAATTAGAATTGATATTCAGTATGCGAGGAGGGCTTCCAAATGGCGGTTAACCGGGAAAAATGAAATGACTTCTGTCTGTATGACACATATCAAATTGGCAAATGTCCCAAAAAAATACTTCTTCTTGAAGAATATTTGAATTTTCGCTCTTTTATCCATTGAGTTTTCAAAAGAGGCTCTTCCTTAGTGTCGGTAGCCCCTTTTATCGTTGGACTTAATGGAATTTCGCTGTTAAAGGTATTTACAATTTTTTATATTTACTAAAAAACTATGATCTCATTTAAATGTCTATATAACCACAGGAAGACACGGTTATTTTCGAATATTTGTAGAATAGAAATTTTTTTAGAAAGCAAAAGAATTTGAGTCATTATTACCGACCATTTAAAGAAAATTTGAATAATACACTCTCAAACTCCTTGACGATGAAGTTGAGAGAAGAAATCTTTCCTCAGACCTTAACCTATTGACATTGAAGATTAGGCCATTATTAAACTTTTGTAATCTAGATAATTTATTCCTCTGGCCCCTATTTAAACTATGAGGATTCACAGTTGAAAACCCAATTTGAGAATGTTCCGAGTATTTGCCGTTAATTTATTGCCAAAAGGTTTGCAGGGCATTCCAAGTGGGCAAATATTCGTCATGTTAAAGGTACTAAAGATGCCCAAAGGGGCCTCTTGTTTGGAAAACTGTCCAGGCAAATAAAGGTGGCAGTTACAGGCAAGTGATCATCTCACTTAGCTATATTCCATAGTGTTTGAGTTGTTATATTCTAGAAGGGGGTTCTATTGATCCTACAAAGAATCCTAAACTCAAACAAATATTAGACCAATGTAAAAGATTTAACATGCCATCGGTCACAATGCAGAGTGTGCTGAAAAGTTGTACTGCAGATAAAAACACGATGAAACTATGTACTTTTGATTTTAAGTAAGTATGTAGATCAAGAAAGATTTCAGAAGAGAATAGTGGCGGGCATAGTCAGTCTAATCAAGTTATTAATTATATTCGCATTTATCTTACTCCCGTTCGTACTAGTTTTCTATACAGGGTGTTGCATAACGCGATATTATCACTTGTATACGTAATCTTTAGTTTAGCACGAAAGTACTTAGGCAATTTTTTCTATCATTAAATTGAACTTTTGAACTGTTTAATAGAGGACCTGGAAGCTGCATTATGTTGTGTGAAATGCACACAAGTAATACACATCATTCGAAACAACTTTTAGCCACTCTGCTAAGGAAACATAAGTAAGTAACGATTTTTAAAATTTTCGTTTCATTCGCAAAAATAATCTCAAGTCGCATTGCAGCAATTTAAGCGAGTTAAATATATCGGGTGTCCGATTAAAAGTGGACGCAAAAGTTAAGTCAATTAAGAAAAATCCTTAAGTAAAGTTTATATAGAACAGTGGTTCCCAAACTCTCTTGGTCCACGGACCTCCTCAAAGTCAAAACTTTCTTACGTACACTGGGTAAAACTACATAATAATAGAAAAATTGAAAATTTAAATCTGATTAATTGATTGTGGCGTTGAAGAAGTATTTATTGAAATTATAACTTTTGTTTTAAAATACAAAATAAATTAATGACTTGAGTGAACCCGATGGGACGTTATGAGTGTATTTTCTCCGACTCAATGTTTGTGAGTAGCAACAGCCAATCTCCACAAGTACTGATTTCTAGTCGGTTTCTTTTTTTGTGACGAGGCTCATAACGGCACTGAATCCACATTCTACCAAATAGGAAGACGGAAAAGCAATATGCTTCTGTACCAAAACCAATAATGCTGGATATAAAATTGGGATCTGTTTTTGAATCCAGAAATTGTCGTATCCTTGTTGAAACATTGGTTTCAGCTCCTCATTTGTGGATAATTCAATAAGTTGCTCCTGTATTAGTATGCATTCATCTGCATTTGAGCTCTGAGTGACTACTAGCAAAAGGGTTCTTTAGTAACTAAAAATTATATTCTGTAATTTTATATTAAACCTTGCGCGGACCTCCTGGAGCTCTTTAGGGACCCCACAATCTACTTTAATTTTCCAAGGACCCCCTGAATGATTCTAGGGACCCCTTGGGGTCCGTAGTAACCAGTTTGGGAACTACTGATATAGCACCTAATTGAAAATTATTTCAAAATTGGCTACTTGATCGCCAGAACACTTGCATACTTCCAAGTAACAAACATTTTTTTTTATTTACTTTTCTAGCGTTTTTTCAAACCATTTAATGGGTGGGCAAGGTAACTTTACGATGAATTTACGATTCCACTTTTGGCGCATTTTATAACAAAATGTATTAAAAATCTTGTCTTCCTTCGCACTTTATCGGGGCTTCTGAAAAGTCTTTAATGACTCAAACAAGGTTTAACCAGAAAAAAGGTCAGAAATATTAACACTATTTTCAAACACCCTGGGTGTACTTTTTCATTTGAATTTGGATAGAACAACTGTGGCTTCAATTTCATTCAATGCCTTTATGAAGATCGTGAATTTTTTTGGCTAAACATTGAATAATTCTAAGCAGATTTGTCGTTCGTTCTTATCACTTCCGAGGAAGGATAGTTACACACTTTTACCCGCACACCCGGTATAATATTTCATATTTATTAAGCGGATAAACTCTCTGATTTGAATAAAATCCACAAAAATAATAATATGACGAACTCTTATAACGAGTTTATTGTCAACTTTCTAGGGCAAAGTTCATAGATGGTTCTGGATTACATTTGTTTCAAGAGAAGGGCATCATACAAGCGGAGAACGAAACGTTGTCTTCTAAACCTGAAGAGGAGCAATTGGAGATGGCAACAGAACACGCAATTGAAAGCAACGCAGAAGAAGTTATAGTGGAAGATAAAATATTTAGCTTTCTGTGTAATAAAGACCATTTTGCGCAGGCACAAGACAACTTAGAGAAATTCGGATATAAAATAATTACCGCATCCGTCGATTATATTCCGCAGAAGACGCAACTTTTGAATGAATCTGAATTTGCCGCGTATGAAAAGCTAATTAGCAAGTTATATGAAATGACGGAAGTTGTGCGAGTGTTTGATAATGCCGAACCAAGTTCATAATCTGCTGTTGGAAGTCGCTATGGAATATACTTTGTTAAATAAAATTTTATTATTTTATTTGTGTGGGTTTATTCATGTGTCTCCAAGATTACATCAAAGGAATTATATTGAAATCATCTAGATATTAACTACTAAAAGCTGTTTTACGTAACAGAGGTGCCTTTATATGTGAATTTAAAACTTTGTAAATAAAAAAATGAAAACCTTAAAAATTTTGCTGAGCGTCTTGTCTTGTTTGTGAGTTCAAACCCTTATTGATTTTCTCTGCAATTGCATTGTGCACTTTATAGAAGATAAAATTATTAATAAGATAATCAGCTAATTGTTATCTGGGGAAAACCTGACTAAAGCCACTTACGAAATGGGAATAATTTGTCCTGATCCATATTTGGGTGCCAGCACGCAATAACCTAAAATTTTGTTATTTTGTCAACAACTTGTTTTTGTATTTGAAATATCTCAAAGAAGAAATATTTGAAATATCTCAAAGACAAGTGTAAAGTAACCTATAAAGTTGTTTTCGTGTGTTCGGTGTATTGCCAGGCACTTTAAATTGGTTAAATTCCAATACTAGGGCTATTTCGTTATAAAAACATACATAATGGAGATAGAAATGGAAATTATTGTTCATACTTTAAGGGAGCATGCAAAGGACAGTTCTAAGGGCCCTCGGGAATGTGTGAGACTCTTATCTATTCTAAATTCTCGTCTAACAGAAGAACAACTAAATTGTAATATAGGTAAAGTATATATTTTTTAAGTTTTATTAAAAAAATCAGTATCAGAGGGCCAAGTGCGTTTGCCACTGTCCAGCCAACTTATAACAAATGTTTTAGATATACTTAGGCTGATTGTGTTTAGTTTTCGTAGCTGTAAAAGTTATTAAGAAGCCCAACTTAAGTCCTCGTTATGTTGGATGTAACATACAGTCAGTGGACTATTTTTTACATACCAGTTTTGCCTGTTTGAATTCTCTAAACCTCATCTTGACGTCAATTCAAAAATAGCCAGTCTCCTTATATGAGAATCTCTTCCTCAGTATATGAAAGTTCAGCATCAGAACAGAAATATTTTCTTAGTATCCCTGTTTGCTTTAAGTTTAATATATTTTTTTCCCTGACTGTACTTCAATTCACTCCAATGTATTCCTGGGTTTCAATCGATTTTATTGTTTATTATTTAAAATGTTACAAATACGTTTCGGTGTCTTTATCCACCATCATCAGTTTGTATGTTTGGATGTTTCTTTCTTTACATTTGGTTGGATATTAGAGTAAAGAAAGAAACATCCAAACATACAAACTGATGATGGTGGATAAAGACACCGAAACGTATTTGTAACATTTTAAATAATAAACAATAAAATCGATTGAAACCCAGGAATACATTGGAGTGAATTTAAGTTTAATCTGAGGTTTCCAGCATCAATTGATACTTCTGCCGGAATTTTAAAGTTCATTTATAAATTCATCATTAATCAGTTGGTAAAACTATCTAGTTTTTAAAGAAACAGTGTAGTTTGACACTTTTTATTTATTTATTTCCACTATATGTGAATAACTCAGTCGGGCGACTATTTAATGAGTTCAAGAGGTGAACAGAGTTCTTTTAAAAAGCTAATTTTTCCAGTCACCACACTAACGTCAAATCAAGTGATTATCACGTCGTATTGTTCCGAGATTCGTACAAGTGACATTTTCGTTCGTGAGGACCGTCAATAAGACGTGATTCTCGGCCAGAATCTCGACGTAAAATTGTTACCATCAGTTTTCAAGCTTAAAAATGCAACTATTGACAAACTATACTTACTATACAGCGTAATTTTATCAGAATAAATATTGTTTTAGTAGTAGTAGAGTTCAAAGAATAATCAAAGGAAGACTCCTTCCCGTTTAAATTTGATACATCTTCGTACTTGAAATTCGACTATTTTTTCATCAGATAGCAAAGGCACCATTTCAGTTTACACTCCGGCCGCCTCTTAGTTTCTAAATACATTTTTTGTGTATTTAAAGCAAAAAGTACATTTTAATGTAGATGACCTTTTTTATTGTTATGTAACACTAGAGGACAAGTTTGGTTAAATCAAGTCCAAACTAAAATCAATGGGTATTAAATCGGGGCATACTAAGAGCCAATTTCCGTCACCGAGACAAACGTTTGGTTTTTTTTATCGTGTTGCTCTTTCCTTAAGGGCATAGCAAAAATTTATGATTGGGAGAGCAAAGAAACATTTTGTACATATAATTTCGCTGTGCGCACCTATTCAAAGGCAAAAAGACTCTTTCTATTGTTGTTTAACAGTATATTAGGAGTTTGTAAGGGATGGGTTATATCGAGTCCCTTTAAACTACAATCAATGGGTGATGACTCGGGCCATATGATGGACAATAGAAGACAATGATTTTGTGTTTTGATGTTCTAGAATGTTGATATTTCAAACTCTTATTAAGCTTCATGGAGATTCACGATTGTTGTCGCTGTTATCTACGTACGAGTAAAGTAGCCTTTTGCGAATAAATATGTCTTTTGTGATACTCTTTTTTTACTAATTTTTTTCTGTGCTTCCTACATACCCCAAGACAACACCTCTAAAGGAATGATGAAATACTATTTTCAGATTGGATAGAGTAGTGATTCAGTCAATTCAATGCTGAAATAAACCTGAATTCAAATGTAAACTGTTCTATAACAAAAACCAATTTACCGTTCTAACTTTATGTTCATCCACTCTGAGCTTATATCAGATAGAAATGTCTTTTGTCTAAAACCACAACTTATTTAGGAAACTATTATTTCAAGTGGCAATCTAGTCTTGATCGAACCCATTGGAAACTCGGAATATTGGAGGATTTTCAGGATTCCTCGCATGTAATTTAGGAAAACACTAATGATATATAAATATCATCGAGGTCTTGAAAATTTGTATTTCCTTCTTCATGATTACAATACAGAATGAAGAGATAGAACAAATCTAATTAATCGTGAAAATAAATAATATAAAAAACATTTATGATTAATAAAATGTTTGCCTATAATTGTTTTTATTTGCAGATTTGTTTATGGTTCACATATGCCACGCATCGGATGGTATATTGAAATTTGTTTTGGAAGTTTTGTCTGATTCGAAATTCGATAGTGCTTCCATTGTTTCACTCGAGATACTTTATACATTAATTAATAATTTCCCTACCAATATTAAAGAATATATTACTGGTGAGTTTGTCCGGCAGTTCTATTAAAGCTCTGTTACGTCGGTTATCTGTGATGAGAAATACATTCTAGGAGTGTGCCATTAATTTGTAATTAAATTAAATGTACATTTTCAGATCTTAATGATGATCTTTTAAAAATTCTGAACAGCAAAGGATCGGCAAAAATTAAAACCAAAGCGCTGGATGTTCTAATAGTAGGTTTTGCAAAAGTTGAACTTTCACCAGAAGCGCAAGTTCTTGAAAGATATTCAGCTTGTTTTCGTAACATTCGCAACTCTTTGATTCGGGATATTCACCCACCCTCAGGTAAAAGTATTCGGGGCAATTCAAAGTTAATTTTTTCTTTCTGGATATCCACATCACTCAAATAATATTAATTAAAATTTCGCATTTTCAGTTCGGCAAAAGGAATTTATCGCTGTAGGAATGTTTTTCAGAATGTTTGAGAGTCTGGTCCCAGTACCCTGTAACATTATTTGTTATTACATTATACAATTAGATGCGCATATGGTCAAACATCCATCCCAGGTAAGTTTTTTTCATGAAACTACACCCCACGAACTGTTATTCAAAAATGCCCTATTTTAGTTATTTCTGTCGTGTTGTCTGAATATTCTTTAGAATCTGAAGATATTTTTTAGCTAGCTTTTGCAAAGTTGTATCAGCGCTTATATCAATATTAAAGTTTATGCTGATAGCATGACTGTTTTACACGCTGGCTAACGCCAGATTCGCTCCACCCTCAGGCTGTTTTATAATAAAAATCTTCATAATGTTGCTAAAACATCTTCAGGAAGTATTATATAATAAATTATACTGCAGGGATGATCTGCGTGAACTGAGATTGCGAACTTGACATTATTACAAGGAATGCTACTAAATTTTGCGCTCATCTCCTGATAAAAATTAATTAGGGAGCGAAAGCTCTCGATACGTTTTATCGAAAAGTCCTAGTAATTGTTTAAATATTTTTTTGATAACATTTGCTTAGATCTTAGCTCTTGAACTTCGGCGGCATCTTAAAATTCGATCTTTTCTTTTAGGAAGAGATAGTTATTAAGATTCTAGCGAAAATAGTTTAAGAATTATTCAAATATTTTTAACCGTTGCTGAAATATAAGCTGACTTTTTTTTGGATCTTTCAAACGACGCCCGCTATTGTGCTCTTGATCTGCTCGGACCCCAAGTTTCAGTTCTATATCTTGAAAACAGTGTTCAGCATAACACATAGATAAATTTCTAGATACTTATACAGAACAATATTAATAATAAATAATTGTTTTTCAATTCCTAACCGATTGCTATTAGTTTCGTTTTGATCCGACAGTCCGTTACGGAGATCTGGTCAATTTGGTGGAGGGTTATATTAAAATAAGCCTAGAAGAAATTCTTTTACAGTTAACACAGTGGTTTCCAACCTGTGGGGCGCGATACTGTTGCAAGGGGGGCATGCAGCTGTTTCCAAAATATCATGTTCGAATACAAACCAATAAATAGGTTTAAAAAAATTAATCAGCAAAATCGGTATACGTGATCAACAATCCTCGCCGCGAATTTTTCGGGTACAAATGCTAAAACATTTTTGTAAGATTTGTTTTTATTACATATAAAATTATTATTTATATTATTTATAAATAATTATTTTTGCATGTATATTTTTACATGATATTGTATATTATTTGTAGCCCATTAAATAAATGATAATATCAGTTGAGTATTTATGAAATTAGAATGTTAGAAAAATTAAGGGGGCGCAAGAATTTTTTTTAAAGGCGGTCACAGGTACAAAAATTTGGAAACCACTGAGTTAACATATCTTATCTTAAATTAGCCTTATGCTTTACGTACATTTCTAGGCAATTCTGTATGGAATATTTACGGGGCTTGGTCATTTTTGTCATAAAGGCATTTTGAGTTAGAACGACCGGAACTTAGAGAGCATATAAACAAACTATATGAACATATACAAAATTTGTCTGCAACGAACGACGATAGAAGATATGGGAACAGGGGTATGTAAAGCTTTTTTCCTCTGGAAGTGGGAGCATGTTTCATACAGAAATTGTGAATAATTTCAGCTGCAATTAAGTATCTCGGGAATAACATGCATTTATTTAAGTACTTGATTATAAAAAAATATAAACAGTGGCATAAGAGACTGTTAGAACAGTGGGTAAGAAAAATCGGTGATGATAAGAAGGTGGGTGAAATTGCACTTCAATCACTTTTAAATACTATTGCTGTTACTTTGGAGGAATATCCGAAAACTAAATGTTTATCAGTTATAAAAGTAAGTCAACAACACAACTCCGGCAGAACAATGACGCAAGTGCAATTGATAATTTCCTAGCAATAACCCTTTACACATTAAGACCATCAAAACATTAATTATGAATTTATACCAAATTAATTCGTCATTATTCTTCCGGAGAAGCGATGTACTTAATATGAACACGAATACTTTTAGCACTTTCTTGGTTGGTTCAAATCAATCATGAGCAATGCTCAGTCCACATACTCAGAGAAAAAACTGTGCATCCAAGGCTTGAAATATTTCAGTTCTCCTTTGCATAAACATGATATGAAGGAGGATGTAAAGAAAATGTTTTCAATGGTCTGGCAAAACTTTGAGGAACTGTATATTTTTAGCGGGGGACATTAACTCAGAGGAAAGTGAGGAAAGTGATTGTTTATTGTTGCCTTATTATATCCAGTGTTTAGCTAGTTTTATGAGGTAAGTATAAACCAGTTGTCTTTCTACACTTCTCATTATGTGAATTAACTTTTAACCAAGGAAATACTAATCTTTTATATTTCTTTCTAGATTTCAACAATTTTCTAACAATGAATTGTGTTACCTTCAGAAAGCTATAGTAATTATGATAAAAACATTTAATACGTTGAAGCCTATTGAACATAAAACTGTAACCGATGCTTTAGTAGTTACGCTCTTTTATTTAAAAGAATCCACGCATTTCGATAATTTTTTGGAAAATATCATATATCAAGGTAAAAATGCAATCGATTCCTATTGAAATGTGGAAATATCTTGAACTTTTTAGGTGTTATCCGGTCTTGTTCGCATGAACACATTGCGAATGTTGATTTGGATGGGGAACGCGGAAATATTGTTTCAGTCAAGAATTTCTTTCCTTTTTGGCTCAATTTGCTAAAACTAGATACTCCTAATAAATTTAGCAAAGAGGGAATTTTCTGGGACGACAGCAAATACATTTTAACAAAAGTTGTTGATTATTTAGTGAAAACTTTAATAACGTTAATTAACAAATTGAACGTTACGCTCAAGCTAAAAGACGACGTTATTCAGTCGGACATAGAGATGGCATATCAAGTTGAAAATCCGAACGACTTCAATATATTTTTGAATGTAACGGATTTTTATCAGGAAATATTGCCTAAAATTCCTGCTGCTAAATTTCAATCTTGCATCTGTGGATTAGTAAATATTATGGTGATCAAATGTTTAAAATACCCTTTTGTAAGCGGGTTCTATAAATTACTATCCCTTTCAATCAATATTGCAAACAAACTGGCAATTTTTGAAGAAGGTAAGTTGCACTGTTGTTATCTAACTTTCCTAAATTGATTTGATAATTTTTACTAATTGTAGATCATACAGCGTCAGATCAGTGTGTGATGAATTGCAAGGAAACCCTGTCGAAATTTGTATTACATTTATTACACAAAATGAAGCAGTTTAAAGACGATTTGCTAATCTCCTGCTTGCATGTACTGTTAGAAAGTCCACTATGTATGGTAGAAAATTTGTTGTCGCAATGCGCAGGTATACTCTCATTTTGTATATATTAAAAACATTAATATATTAAACAAGTACAATATTTTAGATATATTTATAACAGTCTTTGAACTGGGAAAAAGCTATATTGCTTTAGCTAATATGGGGTTGAGGGCTCTAGAACGCTGGCAGCACTCTATGGACAAAGTTGCATTCGAAGCTTTGCTGCTGCAAGTCATACCCTACTTGGATACTTACTTACGCAGCAAATCCTTGGGTAGGACATTTCTGAGAATTAAATTGTTGAATTTATATAGTTTTATTAAACTAATCAATACATCTAAGGTGGTCTGGCGCAAGCGAACCCAGTGGAGAAAAGGCGGAAAACAGCGAGGATGTTGAAAAAGCGAATAGTTTTATTCGAATTGGATCCTGAATTAGTTGAGTTTCAAACACGAATTCTACGTTTTGTGGGCAAGCAAAACTGTAATGTTTGCCAAGCATTTGTGTCGGCTGATAGTAGTTTTGCGACAAAGTAAGTTCTAGAGTATGATATTACTTCACTCAAGCTGGTGGGTCAATTTGAAATAAAATGAAATCTTTAGTATACAGGGCAGACTTCATAAATGTAGGTTTTATATATTTTATAATGTATCAGCGAACTATAATATTCGAATCTTAGATAAAGTAACAATTAAAAAAATAATCAGTCCCGTTTACATTGGATAAACACACTTGTAATTTAATAAAGTTACTGAATTTTGCATGATGACTTTAGATCATTATCTTTGACTATTAACTTTTGTTTTTAGAATTACCAGCGATACGCTACACTTAAAAGTGATATTACCCTTTAATGACCTCGCATTAGATATATATTTGGAACCATTTGTTATGAGAGTTATCGATATATGTTTAAACTCCAGTGATCGAAAAAATAGAGTGATGGCTTGCGAACTTCTGCAGGCCTTTATAGTCATTTTCTTGGGAAGAGGTATGTTTACATTAATACTCAAATTTTGACACCTATTTTCTTACCAGTTTTATAGTGATTCAGCACACTTTTAGTACTTACATACTAACAGAAATATTTTATTTATTCTAGCTAAAGCTCTTCCGGCTACCAGTCAATCAGATTTAGATGAACTTCTTAAAAGTATCGCAATGCCAGTTTTGCATTTAGCTTGCGATATGGATCAAGTCGTGAGACAGATTTTTGAACCGCTTTTTATGCAAATTATCCATTGGTACACTTCGAAATCCCAAAGACAAAGTCCTCATTTAGCTGTGATCATCGATGTTCTAATGGTAAATATTTGTACTTAAAATTACAGTTAAAATTTTTTGTTGTGTATATTTTCCTGACTGTACTTTAACTTATTTCAAAATATTCCTGGGTTTCAGTCAAATTTATTGTTTATTATATAAAATGTTACAAATACGTTTCGGTGTCTTTCTCCACCATCATCAGTTTGTCTAAAATATATATTTACAGTTATCATCAATTTAAATAAAAACTTTCACCAAAATTCACATATTAAAATACAAATCACACACATATTAAAAAGTACATTAAGAACATTGGTTTTCAGGTGACGAGTCAGGACAAACATGTCTGGGAAGAGACTAGAATCTATTGTTTAGAGATTTAAATTTAACTTACGTGTCTAGTTGTTTCTACCTTCACATTTGACTGGTTATTGAATTCCCTATTTTATTCGATATCGAGCGAGAGAACGAAAAAACTGTTTATACTTCGCCTTTTCTTTGCATTCTAGGAATTGCTCTGCAATTCCTCAATATCAGGTGTTTATATTTCACTTACCAGGTCCAATCAGTTCATGCATGCGATCATTTAATTAGTGTGTGATACACAGAGCTAAGATTGTCTGTGTCTGATCTAAAATTCATTGCATTCTGATGCCTTTTAATCTGTATCATTTCATGGATTCTTCTCTTATTATAGTTGTTTTCATTGATTAATATTTTTGTGTTATCGAAATCAAAACTATGTAACTTTTGTTGTGCATGTTGTGCTAATGCTGTTCCATTTTCGTTAACCTTTCTTAAGCTATATTTATGTTCGTATATTCTTTTTTTTAAATATTGTCCTGTTTGACCTATGTATGTGTTGTCACAGTTCAAACAGTCAATCTTGTATATTACGTTAGGTGTGTCCAACTTATCGCTTTTAGGTTTAAATTTTGTAAAACATTCTTTGCCAAGTTGTTTTTAGTTTTTTCCGCTATAGTAATATTATGTGGTTCCAAAACACTTTTTATTTTTGTGTTGATTTCTGGTATGTACGGTAATGATACATACTTGATTTCACCTTCTTTTTTCTTATTTATATTATTTATGTTGTTCCATTTATTTGAATTGTAGATTTTATTAATTATTTGTTTTATTATTGGTTCGAAGAAAGCTTTGGGATAGTTGTTCATTATTAGTATCTTTTTTATTTTTTCAAGATTTTCAAGTTTTGATTTCGATAACACAAAAATATTAATCAATGAAAACAACTATAATAAGAGAAGAATTTATGAAATGATACAGATTAAAAGGCATCAGAATGCAATGAATTTTAGATCAGACACAGACAATCTTAGTTCTGTGTATCACACACTAATTAAATGATCGCATGCATGAACTGATTGGACCTGGTAAGTGAAATATAAACACCTGATACTGAGGAATTGCAGAGCAATTCCTAGAATGCAAAGAAAAGGCGAAGTATAAACAGTTTTTTCGTTCTCTCGCTCGATACCGAATAAAATAGGGAATTCAATAACCAGTCAAATGTGAAGGTAGAAACAACTAGACACGTAAGTTAAATTTAAATCTCTAAACAATAGATGCTAGTCTTTTCCCAGACATGTTTGTCCTGACTGATCACCTGAAAACCAATGTTCTGGATGTACTTTTTAATATGTGTGTGATTTGTATTTTAATATGTGAATTTGGTGAAAGTTTTTTATTTAAATTGATGATAACTGTAAATATATATTTTAGACAAACTGATGATGGTGGAGAAAGACACCGAAATGTATTTGTAACATTTTAAATAATAAACAATAAAACTGACTGTAACCCAGGAATATTTTGAAATAAATTAAAAATTTTTTTAATGTTCTAAAAATGCCTATACATTCGCTAGATATAAAAAATACTTTTGAATTCATTGTTAAAAACCTAGGCTTGCTGATCTGCTTATCAAGTTACAAAGGAATTTATTTTTCCAGGATGGTGTCACTCATTCAACCAATGCATCTCTTAGAGATTTTTCAGGCAAATGTCTCAATGAGTTGGTGAAATGGTCCATTAAGCAATATTCTGATAATGACTTAAAGAACAACCCGGATAACATCAAAGTTTTGGTTGAAAAAATGAGATTTTTTAGCAGACATCCAGATTTAGTAAAAAAAATTGGGGCTGCTTTAATTTTCAATAACATATATAAAGAGATTAGGGAAAAGAGAGCTTTGATTAGTCTTTTTGCTGTGGACATCCTACATTTATTTGTGATGAGTTTAGATATGCTGGAGCATTCGAATGAGGAAGTATGAAATGTACTATTATAATGATTCTACAGTGATTTAGTAATTTGATATTACTTTAGGTCGACAATACAGTTTTCCAAATTAGGAACTCTATAAATCATTTGAAAAGAATATTCATAGAAAAGTCAAATCTTTTCCGACAAATTGAGCAGCCTGCAAGAGAATCGGATGAGTCGAAAGACATAAGTAAAGGAAATTTAGTTGGAGTTTCAAAATGGTTGCTTTCAATGACTTCCAGTCGAAGCAAATATTGCAGGTTTGATTTTTTGTTCATTGAGCAGTGAAGCTGTAACTGCTCCAATTTTATATATTATCTTATTATTTTATTCTTGATAGAGATACTTGTATGGAATTGCTCATCCAGTTTCAACCTCTAAGCGGCATTCATACAACGTTATCGGGATTTATAGAAGAAAATGCCACTGATTTAGTTGCTCAGTATATGGAACATCTACAAAGTTCTCCCACTTTAGCAGATATTAATTCGAATGATTATCCGACAAATTTGCTAAAATGGTTGCAAGATCTATTATGCTTAGTCGATGGCTATATCTTCATTTTAACAAATTCACGGCACTCCCTTATTGTCTATGAAAAATCACATATCTTGTCTATATTATATTTTCTTAAATATGTTCAAACCGCTTCGATTGACGAAGGTAAACATTCAAATTACATGCCGCTTCAAGCAGAATATTTAATGTTTTTATTTAAGCTTTGAACTTAATGAAGAAAGGACTACAAAGACCTTCATATACAGCCGATAACAAGGAGGAATTTTTGAACTTGAAAGCATCTTGCTGTTTAGCCATATTGAAATTAGCCAGTTGCATTTTAAGTGATGAAATAATGTGCGATAAAACCTCCGGCTTTTGGAATCCATATTTTTGGAATCTCATGTCCAATGCCGTATTTATCCCGACATCGTTAGGTTTTGATGGACGATTGACTCAATTTCAGTATAAAGAAGTTTTGCTTCTGCTGTTAAATAATATTCCCCGGAAACTAACAGAGGAACACACATTTCAGTTGTTACAGAGTTTGAAGAAATACGTTGCTGACAATATTAATGCAGATGTTGACTTGAAGCGAGTTAGATGTGTGCAGACGAATTTACTTAAAGGTAAGATAAGGTTTAGTAAGGTATTTTGAAATATTAGCAATTATAATGTTAGTACAGTAGTAGTAAACATCTTTGTTTCTAAAAAAGCCTATCGACCTATCGGTCTTTCTGCCCTTGTTTAATACATGCAGTCTTAATCTAAATAAAAAACAAATATGAAAATTCTCTTATTCTAGGTTGACAATACTATTAAATAAATAAGATTTCAGTGGCAAGAAGAAATTATTTTATTGTCCACTAGTCCGTTGCGTTTGTAAGTGTTCGAGTAGCGTTAATGTAGGGAAACGGAAGCGGGATTGTCTGGTTGGTCTTGTAAGACAAAGGGGATTCAGTATGGTCCAGTTGTAGGGGTTGTTTGTCCATTTTGTCTGTAGCTGTATGAGTCTTTCCGAGATCTTTGTCATGTTTGTGCGTTCGTATAGTAGTTGGGTGGGGGGGTTGAGTAGTGGGTATTGGGGGTGTCTTATTCGTGTTATTAGTCTTAGTGCAATTTGTTCTGTTGTTTGTGTATAACGTTTTGTCCTTTCTGTTCCGTTGGTCATGAGTATATGTCCAAAGTCTAGCAAGGGTCTACAAATAGCTTTATATATTTTGGTGGCGGTGTTTGTGCTAATTCCTCTGTCTTTGTAGGTTAGTGATCGGAAGTGTTTTGTTCTCTTTATTGTTTCTGCCCTGATGTTTCGTATGTGTTTAGTGAATTTAAGTAGTGTTAGTACATTTTATAAACTTGGATACATGTTCTTAATGCTTTTCAGGTTTTTTGCTGATTCGAAAGAGCCGCCTCAACCAGTTATTTAAATCTGAAGCTTTTTCGGTTGGTCTGATAGACAATGTTCTTAGTTGCTTCTTAAAGAAATCTTCTCAGGATTCTGAGACTAACGAAATATGTATAGCTAGGACTTCCGAGGCCACAACAGAATATTGTAATCTGGTCTTTGAATTCGCATTAACAAAGCGCACAGAGTTGAATGCCTTGATTACGCACCTATATAAAAACATCATGGTTCGGAACCAAGAACATGATAATGTGCAGCCAACAAGATTGGGTTTATATTTGCTGCTTGAATTTTCCGATCCTATTGTTAGAGCCTTAGTCGATGGTTTTGATTTGTTTTTGGATGGTTTCGAATTTACTGATCTGACCATTAAGATCGTCAGCGAATTGCTAAAATATTTGGACAGGAATAAGCAAACCAATTTGAAGGAAAGTTTTCAGACAATCTCCACGAATATTTTGGAGAAATGGCCTTTGTTTCAAGTGTGTTTTGAAAGATATAGTATTGAAGCTGGTAGGTCTTAGTATTCTCTAAGTATAGTATATTCTATTTCTAAGTAGAGTAAAGTATTATACTCTAACATCCATATTTTAAATTTGCGATTTTTTAAAAATTCATGTAGGTATCGCCTAAATATTTTTTATTTTGAATTTTAGGCCTCGATTTGGTCAGTCAAATGTACAGTCTATTTGGGCATTATATGGATCACAGTTCCGCAATATCGAACTGGATTTTGGGCCTGTTTTCTACAGACGCGGACGCATTGACTGAATATAAAGACCTCAATTTTTATTCACATGTGTTTAATGTTTTGGTTAATGTTGTTAGTAATGATGATTTAGAACTGTTAAGGTAAGTGAACGATATTTTATAATTGATATTCTATAAAACATTTTCAGCCCTGCATTGGAAAAACTGTCGTCGAAACTACATTCAGATAATGTGGAAAATTCAATCGTAATACAGACATTTTTATCAACTCTTCCGGATGTTAAGAGTGCCACAATATTTACATTTTTAATTGAACTTTACATCAACTCAACACCAGCCTCCAAAAATGAAATTAATTTATCCGATATGCTTGATATTTTTATGTGGAAGATTAGCAACGAATGTCAAAGGGCAGTATTAAGTAATGTTTTTTGCTTAGGATTGGACATCCACAAAGATTTTGAAGTGAAAAAGAAATTAATTGACTTCGTAGTACCACACATTTTCAGCAAATGTAGCTACAAAGTTTTTGAGGCATTTTTTGTTGCAAATATTAAAAGAATTACAGATGAATTTGAGGAAACTCGTAACTGCAGTACTAGGCTTTTCTTGTTCTCGCTGCTGGAATTGCTGTTTTTAAGAGTCAATATTGGTTCAGAAGAGCGAAAATCTTGTCCGATTACTGATGCATATGGAAATAGTAATCTAAGGAAAGAGTTGTTAAAAATCACTTTGCAGGAATTTAAAAATGATAAAATAGAAGGTTGGTTTGCACACTTTTCATGTTCTGATCAGTGCGTTTTTATGTTGTAGCTGAATACTTCATTTTCTGGTAGCATTCTACGCTTCGAATAATCTATTGATTATAATGATATATTGTGCTTGTATTCTATCCAATATGTAATAAGTGTTTTTTACTAGGTAGCCCAGGACAGTTGAGAATTCTAAAGTGCGGGGTTTATAAGGCTTTAGCATCGATAATCACGAATTCATTCAAAACCAAAGGTTTCTTTGAAAAATTGTTTATCAGAGAAGAAAATAACGAAGACATTTTATGGAGTGCACTAATTGATTTGAACGTTGCCTACAGTTTTCCTGTGGATTTTGATAATTATCCTAAAAGAAGGAAGATTTTAATTAATATTAGGAATGAACTGAGACAACAGGATCCGAACAGCTCGAAATTATCTAAGTAAGTCCATTAGCTACCCGCATTGGATTGCAATAAATATATTTACATTTTCAGATACATTGAGTCTCAAAAATTATTGAACAGTTCTCTTAGTGAGGACGTAACGAAATTTGATTTCACAACTAGTGTGCTCAGAACTCATTCTACCATCAATAGTGAAAACGAACCCCAAATAAATCAAGTAAGCAGTACAGATTAATTATATATTATTAACGACACAATAAATATCTAATTTAATATTGAATAAGAGTTGAAAATAATGTATTTCTATATTGTTCTATATAATAAGATTGGTATTATACAACCATTGCTTTTTTCAAATTATGACTGCAGTATCAGCTAAGTTGTAAGGAAAACGTTATTTGCTAAGAGTTAGAGCTAGGAGTTAGAGAGATAAGTTAAACTTATCTTAATTTCAGGCAGAAATTGTTTTGGAAAGTACAGAAGTAAATTCTAGCGAAGTAATGGGCACCGTTTGTGGTGTTATTCAATATATGTTTTCTACCGGTATTTACCAAACACCTGAGAATCCAGAGCAGAATGTTGAAATACCGAATTGGATGAAGCGTAATAATGAAGTACTTCTATGCCATATTTATAATTTATTTTATGTTTTTACAGGTATTGCCCAGCTTTATTAAACCCGAATACTCATGCAAATATAAAGATTTTTTGGGTGAAGGTTATCGACAATATGATCCATATTTTTACACATTTTTCTCGTTTGTTTGTGGAGCCGCTTTTACAGTTTTTGAATGATAAAATTGCTGGACCCTCTCTTAACTATTTTGTTAGCGATATGGTAATGGATTGAAAAACGAAAAATTCCTTTCAAATAAGATTTTTTCAGATTGTCATACTTTCATCATGGAGTAGTCTGTACCCACCCAATGAAAGAGTTGCGAATATGGCTTCAGATTTTCTGGATCATGTAATCACTTGTCTAACTAACCACACGCAGAATGTGTTTAAGTACAATCTGGACCTCGTGAGGCTAATAGTGGAAAATTGGAAGGAATTTATTCGGGTTCCTTACAAGACTCTGCAAACTAAGATGGAATTTGATGTAGACAATAGGGAAAATGAAGTTGGAATATATTTAAGTTCGATATTTTTGGTAAGCACAGATATGTTAGAGTCGTTTTTTTATTTGCCCTGAACTTGATCTGCGTAATGCAATATAGTCAGCGCTAAATTAAAATCAAAATGCTGTTGAATGGATGAAAAATAAGCTGTAGAAGAATAAATTATTTGATACATTAGGTAAACAACATATTACCCTGTGCTGTTGAGGATACCAACATTTTTTGGGCAAGAATGATGCGATTGCTTGCCAGTTCAGTACCAACTATTTACAAGCCATGCTCAGAAACGCTCGGTTTGATGCTCCAATACAGCAAGTTGCAAGCGATAGATTTAAAACCGTTCTGTGTTGAAATAAATAAAACATTATTAGGCTTTGGTATCGATAAATATGCTCATTGTCTTGAAGGTAAGTAAACAAGTTCGTTTTATATGTTTCAGAGGATACAATAATTTTTTTATATCTAGGAGTAGCTATTCATTTTACTGAAATAATAGATGAATACCACGTTGAAAAAATACTGAATAGATTACCGTCATGTGATCAGAATCTTCAAATAAAATGTTTGCAGTTAATTTGCAAAGGCGTGGATGTTGGTGTGCTATCCGGCTGCAAAGATCAGGACTGGACCATGTATGTGAACAGCGAAAGAACTGAAGTTCAGTTAATAACACTGGAAATAATTTTAAAGGTAAATCTAAAAATATGTAATTTATCATCAGGATTGGACACGCGCATATTTTTAAGAGACAAGACAATTGTTTTAATTTTTTGTTAGCAATTGGAATCTATTATTTTACTATAATCTATTTCGTTTTAAGTGCGTTGGTATTTTAACTGAGACACTATCATTCAAAGAGCTCCTCAAAGCTGTAGGCAAAAAGGTTTCGAGTCCTAATGTTTTATGCCGAGCAAGGATGTACGATATAATGATTTCTCTATCACAAATTGATATGAAAGATAACGAAATTTCTACGCTTTACAAGGAAGTAAGAAAATTAATTAATCGCCATCCTGCCATATGGTTAATATAATCCTAAACTTTTAAGATTTTGATTCAAGGCCTTATAGACCCTGACATTGTAACTAGAGAGAATATTCGGAAATTCTGGTCGGAAAATCCCACAATTCCATCAGACGTATCCAGTAAATTTCCTCATTTATTGTCGAATCTGTATTTGCCTAAATCGGAAGAACACTTCTTGGGTTAGTATTTGTTATTGAACATTTGCACAGCAAGCATGTAGTTTATCGATATATTGCAAAAAGCAAGCTACTATAAGGTCGAAAATGTGTTGAATAATTTGTCTGCAATTGAAACTGGAGTCCAAAGAGGTTCAACATGAATTATTTTAAAAAAATATATCAGTGTTACAGTATATTGATTGATTCTTCATTAATTCCTGTAACATTTAATCTATTTCATATTGCAGGCAGTATTTTTTAATAATTGAAGCGTAAAACTATTGAAAAAATTCGCTATGCGACCAGTCACAAGTCGGTTTGAACTAATCTTTTTTCCAGGTCATGTTTCGTATTTTCTGCTGGATTCTATCAGTTCAGAAGAACATGAAAAGATACTTTTCGATCAACCTTTGGAAAACTGTACATTTCAGGAATATAAATTGCAAACTAACTGGAGGTAATTTGGTTTCAATGCAATATTGAATGTTGCACATTGTATTTAAGTATACAATGTTGAAATCAATTACTTTATTTCTTACATTATTTTAGTGCCATGCTCATTAAAATTAATTGTTTTAGTATAAATTGTTTTTGTTTATAGGCTACCACATCCATCTATGGTGCCATTGTTTGCTGAAACAATGCGAACTTATTCGGAAGATTCGGATGGTATTACTGGAGACGGTTTTGGACTTTTGAGAGCTACCGAAGACATTTTAACGTTTGCTCCAACACAGCAGACTATACGAGAACAGAGCATATCTCAAATTACAAGTCTTGAAAGTAGTTTAATTGGAGTACGTTTCTAATTATCTAATACAGAAAGCTTAATTATAAACTTGATTATTTCCTTTGTTGCTATTAAACTTTGGAATTTGGAACATTTTTGAGAAATGTTCTTTGTAAAATATGTTTATGAGAACCCAATATTTCTTCAGTTTTTTACTGCAAATTAATTATACAGTAGTTAATCTAATTGCGCGTTTCAACGCGAACGTGATCTCTGTGTGCAGACAAATATGTAGCCTTTCTGCATTTTTTTTGCAATTGAGTAACTACTGCGTCCATTATAGTGAATGTTATATTTATAGAAATCAATCGGCCAATCGAGATTGATAAATCCAAATAATGTTCAATTGTCGGAAGATTATAAGTTACCCAAGAAGAGGTTTTTAAAAGATAAGGCAAAAACGTCAGCAACTTTTGCAAATAAAGCTATCTCTCAAAGAAACGAAAATTACAAAAAAAGGTGGGATATTCACATTTTGAACAATTTCGTATTAAATCAATTATTTTTAGGCAAGACGCGTTAAAAGAAAGAGATAATAAAGTTACAAGTTACAGAAGTTACAGAAAAGGGGATTTTCCGGATATACAAATAAAGCTCGGTTTTTTGTTGAAGCCGTTACAAATGCTGGTTCTAGTAAGTTACTAAACTATTTTAAAGGGATATGCAGATTTAAGATTATGTTTTATTATTTTTAGAGTGATAGTGAACTGTCGAAAATTTTTATCTCAGTGTTGTATAGAAGTTTGAAAAAAGAAGCAATACGTCGAAATGACGCTTTTACTCATTTAATAAAAAATAGCATAACAAATATTTTCAAACAATCGATTCAATTCAATAGTAATGTATTCTCCAGTTTGCTGGATATTTTGCTGCAAAGTCAACCAGAAATCGTGGTGGATTCTGGATTGATTTCAACCGTAAGCCAGCAAAGCTCTTTAATGTCTGTAGGTATGTAATTATTTATAATCTATTGGCAGTTTGAATTTGCTGGGAATTTGTGTAACATTACGTCGTTTTCAAATTTTCTTATAAATATACAGATGTCGAGTCAATAAAGTGATTTCTTACAGGTGCGTTATTAATAGAGGAATATCTGATAAATGGTGAAGTTTTGCCAGTTCCTTCTAAAAGAGGCATTAGTAATGAAAACAGAGAAGATTTTCATTGGTTGAAACTTGCTGAACTCTACAGGGAGCTCGAAGAATGGGATTTGGTAAATAGTTGTATATGGTATTGGATCAGTATTTGCATCAAACGTACTTTGTAATTTTTTCTAAATACCGATGTTTTTACTAATTCTCTTTGTTTACTGCATTCGTAACGTTAAGTGATCTTTGAGACTTTACCATGGACAAACTTGTAGGTAAAAGCTATATTTATTGAGAAAAGAAACTGCAAGGAAAATGTTGCCCATGCCATTGCATTAGAATCGCAAAATAAATGGCAGAACGCTGCCGAGGAGTATAAAACATTGATTGAGACAGACTTATCTTTAGAGAAACGGGATTTCTATTGCGAATCGCTGTTTAAATGTCTGGCTAATTTAGGTTCGGATTTTTGTGAGTAGTAATTACACAATTGAACATATATCAAGTTAATTTTAGGTAAGTGGGAGCAAATCCCCCAAGCAGTCGATTCTCTTGTACCGGAAAGTGGCACGAGCACTTGGAATCATTTGTGGGACTCTTTATGGTTTCGGCAAAAAATATTACCTTGGTATGTCAGTGCTCATGTAAAAAATGCGATTTTTGCAAGTAGCGATGGTACTAATCAGTTTCTCCTGGATGTTAAAACCTCGATACGTAAGTAAATAAATTAGTCATTTAGCGCATTAAATTCTTAAACGTTGGCACTTAAGAGCGATAAAGTTTAAAAAACGCAAAAAGTGTTCACTTTTATTTTCAAAGCAACCGACCAACTACTCGAAAAGGGCACACGGAATTTTCTATGCTTCTTCCTAAAAAAAAACATAAAAAATTTATTATTCATCAAACTATTTCATAATAATATTGTTAATAGTTCCTTTCTTATCTTTTCGTTATATTGTCAAATTCTTTTGTGTGGTTTTTAAACCTTCTCAAATAGTACTTTTCAGTATTTAAGCAATTATTTTATTTTATAGTGTTTTTATTATATTATGACATGTTTTAGGTGATCCACTTGAATCATATCACTTAAGACAAACATTCTCAACAGAACTATGTGTTTTGTCGCTAACTCAAAATGGGTTTAGTGAAGCTTCGCAATATCTAAAAAATGGTTTGGATGTATTTTTAAGTGAATGGCAGTTATTAAATCCTATGTTTGGCAATCTACGGTACGCAACGTCTTTTCTTAGTATTTCTGTTGTGTTCTTGAAAAACACACCATAATCAACGTAGTTTGCAAATGCATTTATGTGATTTTGATTAATAAAAATTGTTCCAGATATAATAAAATGTTAAAACTTCAAACGTTAATTGAAGTGGATCAGTTCCTTCAGTTTGCAAAAGCCATTGCAGACGGCCCTGAAGAACCGGTGGCTTTATTGCAAGATTATTGGTTGTCTACACATAATGTTTTCCCTTCCATTATTTTAAATGAAGCAATACTCTTATATAGGAAACTTTTTATTAAACTACTCGTGGATAGATTGCAAAATTTGAACAAACCGCACCTGGTTGGGCAGTTGAAGAACACTGAACTCACTTTGGTTTCGAATTTTATGAATTTAGCTGCGGAAGACTTCAATTATGAAATGACCCGCAAGTACTTAACGTGAGTTTAACTTAGTTAACTTAACTAGAATCAGAATATTTCGGAATTGCAAGAATTCTTATTTTAAGCAGCTGTTTAATTTAGGCAATTCAGAAGCATAAATTCTCCTGAAAAACTAACAATGATAGAAGGTTCTTTATACTGGATGCGTGGGAAACTACACAAGAATGATTGTGTTGAGATTGAACAAGATCTCAAAGCTGCAATTGCAAAATTTAGTAAGTTTGAAAGTGTACTTTTAATAATTTCTTGTCGAATTTCTTAAAATGTTATATTACTTTTAATTTATTAATATTTAAATAAATTAGTAAGTTTTTTGTAGATGAAGTAACCCTTTTGCATAAAATTAAGGATGAAGACGTGATAACATCATTTATGAAAATTATAGATATTAATTTAAAGCTGGCTGCTATTGGTAGAGATACTTCAGATTTCGCATTCACCTGCGAAAGTCTAAAAGATAAAATTCTAGCTGATGGAAGGAGCGATTCGGGGTAATATAAATAGCATGCATATCATGAAGCGTACTTTTTGGTTAAGATCCTACCAAAATGATTAAATCAATGCTTGAAGCTACATCTGTTATTCTATGGATGGATCCATATTAAGCATGCGACAAAAATCCAGCAAATAAATATTAGTTTTATTTGGTTATTTTTTCAGATCTAGCGAAATTACGATTAAATCAAAGGCTCTACTCAAGCTAGCATATATTTTTCACGATCAACCAGGAAATGATTTAAATTTTGTGATGTGTGTGTTAAGAGCTATGAAGTGCGGCTCCAAAGAGGGAAGACAGCTTTTCCCTTGTATTCTTTTACAGGATGGTTTGGAATCCGAATTGACGGAAATCTTTATAAGAGAAACTGAGAATATGCCGACTTGGATGTTTTTAGGATGGATTCCTCAATTACTAGGTATATTAAAAATGTAATTTCAAATATTTCTAAACACCACCGTTAAATATTAATTGGGACACAATAGTGTTCTTCCTAATATTTAAAAGTATTAAGTAATTTTGGGCGATTGTCGCTCTGACTATATTTGAGATTAAAATTAAATATTATTTGCAAACTTATAACGATATACGAACATCATTTAAAAGATATTCCATTACATTAAAAATTAATCATGATTTTTGTAGCCAATGTGGATAGTTCCAAAATCACCGCAATTTCCAATATAATTTTGAGAATCGCTCGTACTTATCCCCAGGCGATTATGTATTCATACCGCTTGTTTAAAGAAAATTATCGCAACTCCTGCCAGCGGTATGTCGAAGAGAGGATGAAGTTGATTGATGAACTTGATTTATTGCTTTTAAGTGATCCTGTCGTTGATAAATTCCTTAAAGGTAGATTCGTTTAATCGAAAGGATAACATAATTTCTAATGTATCTTTATTTTTAACTTAATTCAAAAGAAATTCCTGGGTTCCAGTCAATATTATTGTTTATTATTTAAAACATTTTACAAATACGTTTCGGTGTCTTTCTCCAGAAAACAGAGCTCTTGTTTTTGAATTGATGACGACTGTGAATGTATATTTTAGACAAACTGATGATGGTGGAGAAAGACACCGAAACGTATTTGTAAAATGTTTTAACTAATAAACAATAATATTGACTGGAACCCAGGAATTTCTTTTGAATTAAGTTGAAATACAGTCAGGAAAATATACACAATTTATTTTTAACAGCATTATCACGGGTGGTGATACCATCAGAAGCTTTGAACTATTTTATAGGCAAAATGCGTTCAGCTCTAAATATGCAAGTTATTATGCAACATAAAGATTGCATATTAGAACTTCTCAACGAAAATTCAGATTCATACGATTCAACTAGTTTACAAGGTAACATTTTTTTATTAAGGTTTATTTTTCAAATAATTAATTAAAAAAATCTTGCTTAGCAGGCCAGTCAGCTTTTTTACTAATTATTCTTCTTAAATAATTTATACTAAATTTAATTATTATATTAAAACTATACCAAATATGTCTGTTAGTTGTATATCTCAACGTCAAACTATTTCGAGTTGTTTCAATAAAAATTAATCTGTTAGTATTTCTCACTGTTCAAAAATGTTGATTGAAAATTCATAAAGCACCATTCTAAGGACATCTTTCCTTATTTACTCACGATTATGATATATTAAATTTATAGGTGATATCTATAAACCACTGAAGATATTTATAAAGGACATTGAAAAAATAAACGTGCAGAATACAATAGAGCAAAATAAAACCACATTGTGCAATCTACTTCAACGTAGTAATTCAATCAAGCAATATAAACTATGTCCAGTTGAAAGACTATTGTCCCTGGTTGGCAAATTTTTCGTCAGGCAAAAATTGTTTAGAACTAGAAATACCTGGGCAGTACACTGGTGAAAAAATGCCACTGGTTCAGCATCATATTAAAGTTGCAGGTTTGGGGAGAAGGTATTTGTATATTTTAGCAAATTTTTTTTGTTTTTGCAAAAACAATTTTTTTATGTTTTATTTACCAAAAACATGCTAAGAAAAAAATACCTAAAGTTATCTATCTAAAACAATGTTAAAAAATTTAAATCGCCATTATTATGAGCCACTTTCTCCTTAATTCTCTATAGCGGCGGGCATACTTAATTCAGACCAACTGATATATATTTTTTAATTTTTTTATATATGAGTATGTTAAACATGTAATAATAAATATTTTTATAGGTGATTGTAATGAATTCTCTTCGCAAACCAATTAAGATAACTATGGTAGGAATAAATGGCAAAGAATACCCTTTTCTTATAAAATTTGGAGAAGATATCAGATTAGATCAAAGGATTCAACAGTTATTTATATTGATGAACACTATTTTTGTCAGTGATAACACAAATTACCAGCTTCTAACTTATCAGGTATAGTAGTAGTAAACATCTTTATTTCTAAAAAAGGCTATCGACCTATCGGTCTTTCTGCCCTTGTTTAATACATGCAGTCTTAATCTAAATAAAAACAAATATGAAAATTATCTTATTCTAGGTTAACAATATTATTAAATGAATAAATTTCAGTGGCAAGAAGAAATTATTTTATTGTCCACTAGTCCGTTGCGTTTGTAAGTGTTCGAGTAGCGTTAATGTAGGGAAACGGAAGCGGGATTGTGCTGGTTGGTCTTGTAAGACAAAGGGGATTCAGTATGGTCCAGTTGTAGGGGTTGTTTGTCCATTTTGTCTGTAGCTGTATGAGTCTTTCCGAGATCTTTGTCATGTTTGTGCGTTCGTATAGTAGTTGGGTGGGGGGGGTTGTGTAGTGGGTTTTGGGGGGGTCTTATTCGTGTTATTAGTCTTAGTGCAATTTGTTATGTTGTTTGTGTATAACGTTTTGTCCTTTCTGTTCCGTTGGTCATGAGTATATGTCCATAGTCTAGCAAGGGTCTACAAATAGCTTTATATATTTTGGTGGCGGTGTTTGTGCTAATTCCTCTGTCTTTGTAGGTTAGTGATCGGAAGTGTTTTGTTCTCTTTATTGTTTCTGCCCTGATGTTTCGTATGTGTTTAGTGAATTTAAGTTTGTGGTCAATTGTGATTCCAAGGTATTTTACGTCGTTTTTTGGTTGTGTCGTTTGGCCGTCTGCAGTTATTGTAGGGGAGTCAGCGTTGAGGCTGTGGTTTGTGAGCATAAGTTGGTTTTTTGACGCGTTTGGTGTTAGTCTCCATTTATAAAACCATGTCATTGTGTTGTTTGTTAGTGTTTGGAGTCTTTGCGCTGCTCTCTCAGTAGTTTTGTCATGTACAATAACTGCCGTGTCGCCTGCGTATTGTAGTATGTATGCCGATCTGTCGATTTGATTTTTGTCTGGTAAGTTGTAATTGTATATGTCATGGCAGTATATATTGTAGAGAAACGGTGAGAGCGGGGATCCTTGAGGGAGCCCTTGTTCAGGGGAAAAAGAAAATGACAGTGTTTTGTCAATTCGTACTTGTAGTTGTCTGTTTTCTAGTAAGTTCTTTATGGTGTGTAGTAGATATGTTGGTGTGTGTAGTTTGTATAGTTTGTGTAGTAAGCCTCTATGCCAGACAATATCAAAAGCTTTGTTAATGTCCATAAACAGGCAAGCTGTCTTTCTGTCAGTTAGGTGGGTAGTTTGTATATTGTTGGCCAAAATAAAGAGCGGATGAACAGTCGAGTGATGTTGTTTGAAACCAAATTGATAGGTAGGTATATATTTTCCAATCACTTTTTCAAGCGGCTGCTTCATTATGTATTCAAAAATTTTGCTTAGTACTGGCTCAGGTATATTTGTGTTCCATATTAGCTTTCGATTTGGAAGAACAACAACTGTTTTATTTTAGGTTGTACCATTAACGTCGCGGATTGGACTCATTCAGTGGGTAGAAAATACAACATCCCTGGATGATTTTCTTCGTAGATCACTTGCCGATAAAAAAATGTTAAACCAAATACACGATGCAATGGAGAATGCTCTAGGTAACTTAAAGGATTATAATGCATATAGGGAGAAACACAAAACTGAACTAATTCCCTTATATAATAGTTGGGTCAATATGATACCTCAAGACGTTTTAAGGTAAAAGACAAAATTATGAACTATTTTTTATATTCGCTTTTGCTATATTATGATCTTTTAACCGTAGAAAAATCTGTATGGTCAATGAGTCTAACTACTGAAGGCTTCATAGCTTTAAAAATAATTTTATAAAAAGTTACGCAGTAATTTGCGCTTGTCATTGGATTTTGGGAATTGGAGATCGCCACTTAGAGAACATCAAAGTGTGTACAAAAACGTGGAAAATTATTAGGCATCGATTTCGGTCATGCGTTTGGAACCGCTACTCAGCGCTTACCTATTCCAGAATTGGTTCCAATAAGGTAAAATCATGATAGACCTGTAGATATGGATTGTTATCCAACAATGATTTTAGACTCACGCCTCATCTGGAAAGGTTGATGGAACCGTTAAAAGCTAAAGGTCTATTTAGAGCTGTTATGATTAATTGCTTGAGGTTGCTAAATTTAAATCGAAATCAACTGCTAGCCACGATGAGTGTTTTCATTCAGGATCCATCTGTTGATTGGCTGGAACATGCAAAATATCCAACGGCAGCGTTGTGCTCGTAAGTTATTATACGCGTCCAAACTTGAGATTTTGGTTTATCGCGAACACAAAGTGATTAATTGGCGACGAGCTGCCGTGAATCATTTCAATTTTTTAATGTTTTTAGTTCTCAATCCTCCGAGACCATTCCGAGTGCAAGCTGGGACATCCAGCAGAAAATTGATCAAGCTAAGCGCAAATTACAAGGTGCTTCTTCAATGCGCATAACAGTTGAAGATTTAAAATCATCTATTTATTACTTGAGACCGAATTTCCAAGATTTTGTTGAATTTGTAAAGGGCGATGAAAATAATTTGAGATTCAGGTTTGTAATTATTATTTTCTCTTATTACCTCACAAAGCTTTATACACACCATATTGCTCAAATAGTAGAAAACCAACACCAAGTCATATTCTGATTTAATGACGAAACAAATAAACGGAAAGTAGTTTACATGACGATTTATAATAGTTAACTTAATGAAGTTAAAAAAAATGTTTTTAAATTGATCAAAATTATTTGCAGTGTTTTGAAGTCAACATGGATACCTTCAATTCTTCACAAAAAATTTGAAAGTTCGAATAGTAATAAAAGAACGAACAAATAAACAATAATAATTTTTTTTATATATTTCATTTACTCCGAATTAATGAACTAATTCAATAAGGAATTCAGTAGAACGTTGGTTGTTGTTCTAATTCAACATGTTTTTATTTCCAAGACAAGTACTCGAGAATGAGATATTCAAAATTAAATGTGTTAAAATTTAAATAATTGTATAGAACAAATAATGCAGTTAATACAGATATACCATTTCAAAAAACAGCCTGTATACTTTCTTGACCACTCAAAAAATTCATTTTATTTATATTATATTTAATTTAATAAAATTTCTCCTGGGTTTCATTCAATTTTATTGTTTATTATATACAATGTCACAAATACGTTTCAGTGTCTTTCTCCACCATCATCAGTTTGTGTGTATAGTTGTTTCTATCTTCACATTTGACTGGTCACTTTAATTAAGTCAATTATATTTAATTTTAGAATATTTACGACATTGAAGAGATTTTTAGAAGTTTATTTTAAAATTATCGGTTCATTAATGCAAGTTTCTAATTGCCAATTCACATTAAAAGTTTTATTATGAATATCAAAAAACATTTTCCGTTTTGAGCGTTTGCCCTCGCATATTAACTAAAGTGATGAAATTGCAGATTACGAAACCAGGAAAGTTTGAGCATAGAAGAACAAGTAGATGTTTTGCTTGATCACGCGACTGACCCAAATTTGCTGGGGAGAATGTATTCTGGATGGCTTGCTCCTGTGTAATTCGGTATCATCCGTAAATATATTATTCTTTCTATTGTATATTGTCTATAATTTAATATTTTTTATTGTTTCCTGGGTATTAGCATTTAAACTGGAGATGAATAATAAACTATTATATTTAATTTATTTAATTATTCAAGTAGCTCATAAAACATGTTTTGAAGGCTTATTAAACCTAGTTTCTATTATAATTATTTTTCTTATTGATTAACACGATATTTTCACTGATATTTCTTTAGCAAATCCATGATATTTGATTTGTTGTGTTTGTAAAATCCGTCTGGCGTTAGAGAAAAATTCAATGCTGTTGTATCAGAAGGGATCAAATTGGTAAGTTTACCAAATTGAGTGCTACATTTAGATTCGTTTGAGCGTTTCCGAGCAAAAGTCCACGATTGGCTGCTGTGAGTATATTCGGAAGAAACGTTGTTTACCTGGAACATACATTGATTTTGTCCAAAACACCATTTTAACTTAACAAATACCTGTTTGAAATCAAACATATTGCCAAATTCAGCATTTTCCGCCTGATCTGATTGACCAAATTTGAAATTAAATCTTGTATAGTCGTTATGATCTGACTTGATAAACTGCTCAAAGGTTTCAGCATTTTGATCGCTAAATATATTCATATTCACTGAATTACTGCTTTGAAACGATGCTGTTTTTTGCAAGCTCCTCTTTCGGACTGCTGCTTCTTGTTTTGGGGCGGGAATAACCTACGGAATTTTTTATGAAAGAAATCAATTTAGTGATTCATTTCATTATTTAAATACCTGTAAGCCGTCCTTTGTTTTTTTAATAGTAGCCAAACAAGTGGTCTGCTGAATTTGTTTAGGGGTAGGTCGTGAAGGCCTTTTCAACCTCTCTTCCCACATTTTTGTCAGATCGCTGGAATTACTACTGAAATCGAAAAACTTTTTGTCCTGTTCCAAAATTCTTGCCGTATGGCTTTTTGGCTTAGTTTAGAAGGATAGAGGAACAGGGGCCTTGATTCTACAAATCAAACTTTTCGGTATTACGTATCTTGCAGAATTTACAGGGTTATTACTTTCGCTTATAGTAGAGTCGCTATTTGATGACGTCTTCTTCACGTTATCTTTTTATCCAAAGAAGCACTATGTTCGTGTGTACGCTTTTTCGTAACATTTGAAGATCGTGTGATGGTCTTCTTCAAAGGAGGAGCAAATTTCTTTATCCTTTTCCTCGTCTGTGCACGTTCTATATGTTGGTTTGTATCGGCTTTTTTCAAATTTACTTCGTTTGATTTCGCCAAGGGGCTGGTATCTATAATTAATCACACATTTTTTATTTTGCTCAACAAGTTTCTCTAAAATTCCAGAATTATCCGATATCACACTCAAAAAAGTGTGGCGAATTTCCCATAAGCATTAATATAAATTAGAATAATTTTCTTCGGCTTACCAGTCATCGAATTCTCCACACTATGAACTGCTAAATCACCAATTTGAACTCCGCTGGAACTGCTGCTGAAATCTCCATCTAAATTGCGCAGCTTTGAAGCTTCAGATATACTCGTTGATTCACAACGTTTTTCTTTAGCTTCCGATGAATTAGTTACAACTGAATAAGATGCCTGTTCATTTGCTAACGTTAGTTTAACCTTTTTCACCGACAAGTTTTCTCGCGAGTTTGATAGGTTTGCTTGATCGGATTCGACTGGTCGCCTAAAATAAACGGCAGAAGAATTTTCATAAATACCTAGAATCTTATATTAAATTTGAAGTCACTTACTTGCTTGCAACTAAAGTTTTTAGGTCGTTTAAACTGGTATCCACAGTATGATTTGAATCAAGAAAATCAGGCTGCGATTCATTTTCATAATTTTTTTTATCATTTGCGTTGTTTTTCCAATGCTTCTTGGTATTCTTCTATGGTACGGGCTCTCATACCACCTCTCAGACTTGAGCTTGATTCATTATTAGCTAGCTGATTTGAAGATGCACTCTCAATGTGTTTGTTTATATGCGAAGTATTATTGTCGTTATCAGTGACTTTAATTAATTCGTCGGCAACAATTTCTGATGCCGATATATTTTGTTGTTGATTTTCTATGTCTTTAAACTGGAATTCTAGCTTTATATCTTTAACTTGTTCAGGGTTGGTATGATGAGTAGTAACTTGTGGGGCTTCAGAGCAGAAGAATGGTTCCGTGGTACGTTCGAAGTCAACATCACAAGAATGAGTGCTTTTTTGTGAACTGGGATGTGATACGGGATCATTTTGGTTAGGGATGTAATCAACTAAAATTCAAATAATCAAAAAATATAACTAATAACAAAAAATATCCAACCAAATGTAAAGAAAGAAACATCTAAACATACAAACTGATGATGGTGGATAAAGACACCGAAACGTATTTGTAACATTTAAAATAATAAACAATAAAATTGACTGAAACCCAGGAATACATTGGAATGAAAAAATATAACTATATAATGCATAATATTGGGATTCTGTACCTTCATCAAACATCTCCTTCGATTTCTCATATGGAGCTTTCCTTACAATTAATTCATCAATTTCTGATGTATCTTTAAGAGCGTCACTACTTTTTATGTGGCTTTCAAAATGTTGATTTACAATCGTTTTTGATTGTCCAGAAGTATTTACCTGATTTATAGCATCATCTGACTTATCTACAATAGTTCAGGGATATAAAACGACGGAAAACTTCGAAATTGAAAACTATATAAATTTAATTTTTTTGTCTTTGCACTTAATTAGTAATACTTTGTGTCTACAAAGTTCCTAATAGCTTAATGAATGACCATATTTTCGTGGCAATCAAATTAAAAACATTTTTGGCGCAAATCGATATGCCTTCTAAAGCGAAGCTTACCTTTCAAAGCTGCTCTGTTGCTGCTTTCGTCAAACGTTCTAGAGACCAAAGGAGAGTAGCTGAAATCACTGATAGATGAATCCGGATTTTGAAGATTTTTTTCAGATTTTTCCACAATGTCGTTATTCAGGTTTTCAGACCTTTCGGTATCTTTTGTATTTTTATCAGTCATAATTATATTTTCTCCTTGTTTTAAACTATTAATTTCTGTTTCTAACTTTGTTTGAGTCGCAACGACGGAGCGCCTTTTCAACTTTAATTTAAATCGCGATTTGTTAGTTGCAATGGCCTTACGACTTATTGCTTTCCGCTTTTCATTACTAAGCATTTTGTTTATCATTAACCTTTTCATAGCGGCAGTCAGTTTATTCGGACTCATTTGTATGTTTTCACTTTTCTTAGTGGATATATTTAGTTTCTTTTTAAGTTTTCTGTTAAATCTGATTTTTGGCTGTTTTTCAAACGATTCAATTTTTCTGTGCAGCATTTCAACTGGGGTACTAACACTCTTCTCTTCAACATGTGTTTTTTCCACAACTTCTGGATTTAGAGTCTTTCCAAATATTTCCATACGAGCTGTATTTTCAATGGCTTCGGTAATATCGTGAACCTGTGATTGACTTTTTCCCTGTGAAGAAATTGACATTTCTTCGACTTGGTACATAGTTTCTTTATTTGGCAGTTCTGTAGATTCTATTGTTGCCGTAGCTTGAGATTTAGGAACTTTTAATGCCGGTTTAATTATTTGCCCAGGATCTAAAATTATCGATAATTTCATTAATTAGTGATTCATAAAGTGCGTGCTGCGGCCATGTGGCAACTTGTACCGTATTTATTGTGTGAGAGGATAATGCTTCATTACAGGACATGAAAAGTCTAAAGGAGTACCTACCCAACTTTCATTTGATAGAACCTAGTTTTACATATGAAACCTGGGTGTATGTGGATGTTTTTAAATGCCACATTCGCTTAAAAACAACTAAACTGTGTGAAGAATATCTATTTAATTTCGTTTTGATTTTAATTGTTTCTGATTGAAACGGTCCGCTTGGTTGTGTCTAATTTGCTAAAGTTGTTCTAGGTGATTTTATTGCTTGAATTAATCAAATACTCTTTAAGCAAACGGAACAAAAGAGTGTCTCAATGGGGGTAAAATTCTTATTTGTGTCTTACCAATGGACGAATTGCAATCTTCTTCTGATCTAGAATACATGGGACCGTCTCTAATCTTAATATCTGGAAAAAAGTGTTCATGTTTAACAGCTTCACTCTTATTGTCTAGGTCTTCAATTTCTAAAAAGTAACGAATGTGCAACTGCGCCCTAACATTTAATTAAAAAATTCTACCGTTGACTTCCATTTCTTCGGCGAAAGAGACAAAATCTTCAACTACGGAATTGATATCTAAGTCTCCGACATTGCCCCTTATAGTGAGATTGAACTTTGGAGTTATCACTTTCGCAACATTAGCACCCACATTGAATATTGATGAATTCAGTATTGTGGGAGTGCTAGTAGTGTTTCCAAGATTTCTGGCATTTGTTTGGATCTGCGTTACTATGGGGGTCGAAGTTTTACGGGTACAATCTTGCAAGAAACTGGCAAAATCCGTTATGTATGGCGATTCAGGAACCTGGCAAACACTTTGAATAACTCTACTTTTTGATGGCTCAGTTGCAAACAAAAATGGAGATGTTTCGACTGCCGCCGGATAACCTGTTTAATATAATCTAATTATTTGAAAAGTAATTTTTGAAAAAGCTTCATCATTGCCTTTGTTTTGTCTAATTCTCTGAAGCTGTTGGGACAGATCACGCGAAGATAATTGGGAAGTTGGAGTAGAACCTAAGAAGCCCTGTTGTGGTTCTTGAAAAATGTTTGCGGAATTGCCATTACAATTGAATATATTTATATCTAGAAAATTATATTAGATGCCTTAAGATTTTAATTACTATTTATTTAAGAACCATATGAATAAGACTTGTTAACGTTTTTAAATACACATTACCAGGTTTGTTCGTAGCTGATATTTCGTTAGTTTCATATCTTAACGCGTCTTGAGTTAAATCCAAACTACTTAGGCTGTAGCTCACGATAGCTCCCAGTTCTAAGTTATTTGTATTCAATGCGTTTTCTGATACATCTAACTTGGTATTAGGTGTAAATATTTGTTCCATCCGAGTTTTCACTTGTGACGCCGTCGCACAATTCTGCACAAATCAAAAATATAACAGAATCTAAAGTAACACTGCGAAAATGAAAACGCGATTTACTAAAATGAAGAGTTTCTACCGTTGATTAATTAACACTTAGAAAACACCGTAGGTTTGATTGGCTACTCAATGAAAGAATTTTACATAAATATTCCTCAAACGGGTACCAACCTGAGAACTAAGTTGAGAACTAATATTCTGTAGTGAATTATTCATTGCTTTGTCTACGTAAATATCGCTTTCATTGGCAATATCAATGTCTTCAGAGATATTCTTTAGAAAGAATCTTTGATTCGCAGAAGTTTCCTGCATCCCAGACCCATCAAAAATTGAGTGATTCATCTCGACCAGATTTTCTTCCTATGTATCACGTGCACTACTATTAATCTTATCCAAAAAACAACCGGCTGTTGCTAACTTACTTCAGATTGCTGAAGAATTTCCATCATGTTTGGGGAATATGGAGTAACGTCGGTCTCAAGTTTCTGCCTGTTTTCGTTGTATTCGTTAATTAATTTGTTCAGATTTGCTATGGAAAATTTATTTTGCAATTTCAATTTTTTGATTCTACAATTCAAGTCGTATCTTAAACGGGCACGTCGGTCAATCGAAGGCAATTTGGGATCCTGAAACTTGGGTCTTTTAGAAAAGCAACCAATTAACAGAGAATTGCGGTTGAGGTAAGGTGGAGTACTTGAGCATTTGGGGAAGAGGTATTTTTTCTTGTGAACAATGTATTTTGATCAAACTTACGTTAATTAGAAGTTTATATTTAAACTTATCAATTGGTAAACAAGCACGATCTTTCCCGGCTGAATTGCCGTTAGGGGTAAGTGTGTACGAGGCCGCACTTTTCTCTTTTGTCTACGCACGTGCCCCAATGTGTGTTTCTTTTTTTAGTCCAAAAATGGTACCTTATTAAATTTAATATTTATAATAATTTATATTAAAGAAAAAGGTACAAAATTACATTTTTATTCAAAGTTTTATTATTGATTAAACTAATTTTTTTTAATTAAAAATGTGTAATGAAAACCCACAAAAAAGTTTTTGAAAAAGTGATTTTGCGTCTCATTACCTCAGATTTCTTTTTTAGCCGGCGTTGCAAATTATCCACCGTTTCCATGAGTTCTTGGGGCCAAATGCCTCTCACCATGTAGATACCATAATCCCTTAAAGTTGTAGCATTTTGGGCAAGCTTGAATTTAAAATCGAGCTTTATAGATTTTGGGTTGTTGGTGTCTCCAGAAGGAATTGTTTGCAATTGCCAGCTGGAATAAACGAACCGCAGAACTTGTGAATAACAAATTATTAATGCTGAAAAATTCAACCGAGGGGACAAAATAGAAACAAAAAATCTGCGGACAACATAAATGTTGTCAGTAATATAGACCAGGACAAGAATTCTCTGACCGTTGGTATTGAGAGAAGAATTATTTAGTTTTTTGTCAATTATCTTTTGTGTATTTTAACTAAACTACTAATTATTTCAGTTAGATAATTTATATTTGTTCTGTCCCAAAATCCTGAATGTTATACTTACACCTTGATATTGAAATATAAATCAGCTAACTTGGTAAGTAGTGTGAAATGAGTGGTCACAAAGGTGAATGCTTGTGATTGGGCTAACAATTCACAAATTGACATTGCAATAGAGATTCCTTCTTCTAAAGAGGTCGACCTACAGGCAATATATTTGGTTTCATTTTTTGGATTAACAATAATGAGTATCTGTATTTCATCAGTTTGTACAGAAAGTTGAAAAAATAGAAGAAAACTGAAGGCAAATTTACCAGTTCTTTACCAGACGATTCTTCTTAAATATCGATCTTTTGATAAAATATAAATAACCTGCTCATACGCTTAAAAAGTGGATTATTCTAAAATCCACAACCTATTTACTCAGTACTTTTACTCACCGACATAGTTCGTCAATAATAATTAAAGAACGATCAGTCATTGTAGATAAAATGTAATCAACTTCATTCATCTGTAAGAAAAAAAGTTATAAATATGGTAAACTAATTACCCATCAAATGATAAAACTTCAAAGAGATTTTTTTATTAAGTTTAATTTAATGTCTGGGGAATGTTGCGATCGATTATCCCCAGTATGTGCGAAGTCACTTCTGTTATGGGAAAATCTTGGACTAGATGTATTCGATGCAGCTTTACAGCAGTCATTTTATAATTTATAAGGGAAAGTTTAAGCAACTCAACAATTTTCAAAAGCTACTAAATAATCGTAGAAATAAGCAAGTTGGAGAATAATTAAATTACCACTTACCTCGAGAACGAATGAAGACGCGCTGCTTTCCATATCGTCATCATTAGAGATTCTAGCAAACATTTTGTCTGCTGTTCTAAAAATGGCACTTTCAGCAGGAACAAAACACCCTGGAATTGAAAACTCCGTCCAATACTAGTTGAGAAGATTAACATTCATTTATTACCGGCTTGAGCCATAATTTGAAGCAACATTACTTGTCTGATAAATATGCTTTTTCCCGCCCCATTTGGTCCAGTTATTATGTGCATATTGTAATGATCGCAAGCAGTCTGGCGTCAAAAATATTCATGAAATAACCATAATTAATAAATATTTTAAAACTTATTTCATCTAAGTTTAATTTCGGTACATTTTGGGCGATAAAGAAAGCGTATAGAAACTCTTTCAGGTAGCTACTTACAATTGGATTAGGAATTGGTGTTTTCTGACATAGGAAATTTAGAAGGGGATGGTGTCCTTCTACGACATTCGTGTATTCGCCGAACTCAGGCCTTATCCAACCACTGGCAAAGCTGGCTTGAGCTAGAGATTGCAAAACGTCCAAATACGAGATACCTTCTACCAATTGATAGAACAGTCCTGCGTACTTCTTTACTTTAACAGTTATATCGTGGATCATACTAGAATAAAAAATTAGTTTGATTGAAAGCTTAAAAATGTTCTATTTATGCCTGAATACTTTAAATATGAAACCGCATTTCATATTATGTTATATTTCTAAAATCCTACATTTGAGTGTAGTGCAACTGCAACCAGTGAGCAGCGATAATAATTTTGAAACAGAACCTGAGTCTACTTTATTTTTTACAAGTCATAAAATGCGATCTTCCTGTAAATATCTGGAAATGAATATTTTCCGTCTTTTGATTTGTGAGTTTGTGAGAAAGCCAAATAATAAAGATGTACTGGTGCGGCTGGTTCATTCCTATTTCCACAGACCATCCATAGACATGGTTAAAACCATCTGCAGCTTTAACTTCAATTTATTCATCTTGCTTCAAACTAAGGGCTGATTAATGAAGGGAGATATTTACATAAATAACTACATGATGCATTTTAGAAGCAATTAGACAAACTTACATATTACTTAATGAGAACAAGTCGGTCAATATGTCATCAATTCTTGTTGTTAAATTGACTAACTCAGCAGTTTTCATTGTGAAACTATTAGCTAGTCGAAATACCTAAAATCAAGCACATACGTTTTACCATTCAAAAAATACCAATCCAGTACCTGAATGAACTCTGGCGGTAAATCTGAACTTTTCATGCGTGTCCTCTGGTTCTGATTAAGCGGCATTGTGATGTGAAAGCCCTTTTTATTATTGTTTCCTAAAGCCAGAGGAAGATCGTACTTTTGCCCAAGCCTTTTGATATACTCTGAAAGTATGAAAAATACTCAAGTTCATATTGCAACTTTTTTTTACCAATTTTTATTATATTTTATCGAAGTTTACCTCGCATATCTTCAATTCTTTCCGAATATGTTTTTCTCACCAAATCTAGAAGCCCATTAAGACCAGGTTTAATAGCCCAAATTCTTTGTTGTTCAGCTTGCTGCCCTTTTGTAAAGTATGCCGATTCATGAATGGTTTCTCTTCAAAAATCAAGCTCTAATACATAAAAATAATGACAATCCATTGTGTAGTTACCTTAGCAAATTCTTAATAATCTCAAAGTCCTGGTGGTTCAAAAGTTCGGATAATTCGATGAAAAATGGACGAATCGCATTTTTCAAAGTTTGATTAAGAGGCTGAATTGCCTCAACAACACTGTTTAACAAAAGTAGGTAGTTCAGTTGTCTATTGTTGCAACTGAACATTTATAATTAATACATTTGAATTATTGCCAGCTTGAACATTTTACCTTTGCGGGTCATCAGTAACTAAAGTACCGATGGATAAAAGCTGATCTATACTAGCTAACTTTGGAAGTACTTCCTAAAATTACATACATATACATATGCATATGCGATAAAAACCTGCAAACAAAACCTAAAAAAAATTACCTGCACTGATAATAATATTCCAGGGTTTCGAATCAATTCCTCAACACAATCAAGTCTTTCATTTATTTTCTCAGATGAATATAATGGTTGCAAGATAATGGAACGCAAATTTCTAGTACCTATTCTGGTTAGGCATCGGTTCATTATTCCGAAAAGGCTCGAATATCTATTGGCTTGTGCAGGCTGATTACTACATACCAATTCAAGCCGATCTGCCGTAGCAATATCTACATAAAAATCAATAAATAAGGTAGAAACCAATCCCACGGTTCTAATAACAGTAAATTCGATTAATTCTATTCTGATCATCTAAAACACAGAATAATATCAACTAATTAGCAAGTATTTATGTAAAGTATGGGAAAATGTTTAAGCAATTGCCAAAAAATTGCAATTTGCTTTTCCAACTACCATTAAACTGATTGTTAAGTAAGTCGTTCAAAATATAAATCTTAAATTTTGAATGGTTTCCAAACGAGTAGATTTTCCGTAAAAATTTGCATACCAATAATTGCGTAGCCTTCCGACGTTTGATACTCCAACTTAATTGAATTGTTAGCATAATAAATAAACATATTGTCTTGCAGGTAAGTGAGTAGTCCAGAAGTCCGCAGCCAAGGCGTAGTATCTAGAATTGAAGTACTTTCAATTATACATTGTACCAAATACATTGTGTTATCTTGGATACTCACCGGTTTTTGATCATAATCAACAACGGAAAACATATTTGGATGCAAATTTTATATAATCTTTCAAGTCCATTAGCTTTATTAAAGGCTTTCCTTGGAACGGCCATTAGTTTGCGGCTGGGAAAATGTTTTTTAATTTTCGCAATCAATCGGTTTTCTTTCCCAGTGTCGAATGAAGCAGGGTAAATGATCTGAAAATTGTTAATAATCCATTTAGCAGATAAATCAAACCAAAAGACATAAAACCGAAATGTGAACTGTAAAGTTTATTTTTGCAACAGATTTATTAATTTTACAGAAACTAGTGGAATGAATTGAGGATTATTTACTGGTAATTAATCAGAAAAAAAAACCTTTCTTTTTTATAAATTTTTCGGCTCAATTTTGCGACTTTTCATGGTTTTATTTTTTATATTCGAAATAAAACTATTAGTGCGCGCAAACATTGCTAATTTTTCGTCTCACTCATTGTGGTTTTCCAATCAACTCACCAAATGTGGATTAAAAATGTTTAATTTTGTGAGCGTGTTGTTGTAGCTTTGTGAGTCCGATGTCTGGCACAATATTAAGACTGGCCTGGATACACTAACTGCTGCGATTCCCACTTCACATCTTGCCTCGCCTCGTCCTTCAGTTAATGCTGAATAAAATAGTAGTAACAAACAAAATTAAATAGCAATATAAAAAAATACTATCACTTATACAGTAATCTGTTCAAACATAATCGAAAATTTGTGGTTTCTGACTACAAAATTCTTGGACCCACTTGGAAAATTATACTACTTTTTATAAAAAGTTTTGCAATTACAATTAAAATACAAAAAAAACCTTTATGTTCATTATATGTAGGTGCAATTAGATATCTGAACGTACTTTCAACTCTAATCAACTTTTCTTAATAACAATTTTCGATATTGTGAAAAAAAATTCTTGATTAAAATTAATATTTTCTGATACACCTCGTATACGACTGAAAAAATTATATCTATTAACATTTTTGTGTAAAATTAATAACAGAAAAGGTTTCCATATGGTGCGATCTTAAGTAGACCCACACACACTGTATATATTTTCACCTCCAGTAGCAGTTCTCAGCTACCAATTCAACGAAAATTCTTTTCAATCTACCATTGCCGGGATATTGTTATCCACCATTCACTTGTTCATATGTCAAAAAAAAACTGGTTCTTTCTATCAAATAGTTGAAATTTCAACTATTTCTCTAAACATGTTAGAAATGCAGGAAACCAAAGCAAAAAGTACAAACCCAATTAAAACTAAAGCAGCAAAACCTACAAATAAGTCTAAAAAACCGACGCCGAAAGCAAATCATCCCCCAGTAGCTGTGATGGTAAAAAAAGCAGTGGAGACTCTGAGTGGCAAGAAGGGTTGTTCAGTGATGGGAATTAAGAAGTATCTTGCTGCCAATTATATGGCTGATCCAGATAAATTAAGCATTTTCATTAAGAAATATTTGGGGAAAGCGGTTGAAAACAAAGTTTTTATACAAACTACAGGTATGAGCTGATTCATTTTCACCGAGTTGAACGTTTCGAAACGAATGCGAAAAAAATTACGAATTTTTATGACCTATATGAACTTTTCTGTTAATAATTTAATTATTTAGATACAAATTAATAAACACATACAAAAAATCAGAAGAGTAGAGTATAATTTAAACCAAGCAGCTAATTGATTGGGCACTCTTTGCTCTCTGTTCCTAGGTTTTGACAAAAAAATATATTACTGCTTCCTAGGTAAAGGTTGTACTGGATCGTTTAAACTAGCTGGAGAACCGAGTAAAATTAAGAAAGCTGCAAAGTCCCATGTAACGGCTCGTGGCACCAAAAAGCAAAATGTACAAAAGCTCGCTGAAAAAGTGAAGAAATCGTCAAGCAGAAGCAAGACTCCAACTTCAAAGCAGACGTCCAGAGACGACCCTAAAAACGTACCGGGACATAAGCGCACAAGTGTCTTATCCAAAGAAAAACATAATTAGTTATTAGTCTTATTTATTTACATTTTTATGGACTTTTTTACTGATTGTATGGAATAAAAAAGTGTTATACTATTTACTATATAATTACTGCTTGATGTATCAAAAATCAAGACTCAAATAATTTTTTCAAGGAAATTAGATATCTATGTACCTAATATGTAATAAATATTTATTTAGACGCAATTATACTTACACAATGTCAGTTCTTCTTGTCTTTATTTTTTCCTCACGTATGCAAATGAAAATATTTGCTCAAAGCTTAAGAAAATCACCTAAAGTATTTGTGATTTTTAAAAACTTAATAAAACATTTAGTCGATCCGCAAATGTATTCTTACCTACAATGACTTTGTCTTCTTCAATATCTGTAGTGGACCTCGACGAGGTTGATTTTTTGTTGGAAGACGAGGTTGAGGACTAAACTGTAAGTAGCAACAGCAAAAGGTGATTGTTAATTTCGAAATTTTAAAGAATGTTTTTTGAAGCAAGTATAATTTTAGGTGCTTAAGTCTTTACTCTTTTTTTCATAGGTGATTACTTATTTTGGTCTACTTACTTATAAGAATGATTTATTTCATTTTTATGACTCACAAGTCGAAAAATGTATGCACTTGGATCTTCTGTATTTTAATACATAATAAAATATCTTTTTAATTTAGATGGCTTAATTTTCTTTTGAGTAGTAGTAAACATCTGTATTTTAAAAAATGCTATCGACCTATCGGTCTTTCTGCCCTTGTTTAATACATGTAGTCTTAGATTTTTATGGAAAACCATTTTAAGCGTATTCTAGTAAATATGTAATTAGAGAAGTAACATGGTAGGTATACAAAAATTTATGTTTTAAACACAGTGGCTTTTCAAATTTACTTTAGAGTTCAGGCATTTCTTACGCTATTTTCTTAGTGTCTCTCAATTGTTTCATTCAAAATTTGAAGAAACTCCTCAATTTGGAGCGGAATTTCTCCGACGAGAATTGTTTTATTATTATACTTTCTAAGGTGGTTTGTGATTGGGAATAGGGTAAAAATAATTTAGCAGTAGGCACCTATTATATGTCTCAACGCTTCGTAGATATATTTTTGCTTTACCAGAGCTTAGCAAATTATTTTCGGATTTAATAAATTAATAATAATTTTTGTAATAAGCAACTAGCCAGTTCAAATACAAGACGATATTCTTGGAAATTATATAGGTAATATCTCAGAGTTTTTAAATTTCTTGTTAGAAACGAAGACAAGTAGGACGCATATTTAGATGAATCTATCAACTATAAGTTCGTTTAAAATTCAATACTCATACAATTACATTACACTAAGAGTAGAAATGTTTTGTTGATTTTGCTTGATTTATTCAAGAAACAAGTCATTTGTGACAGAATTGGAAAAATATGAACACCCTTAAGCCAACGGTGCAACTGGGTAAGGCCAATCCTCCTTCCCTAAACAACTCTCTGAGCGACTGTCCTCATTTTACTCTCCCTTACCTAGACGACAAAGTGCACATTTTCTTAGTGTATAACCACCCTCGCTCTAATATAGAGCGAAACATTCTAACGAAAGCAAGTCTATACAAATATGCCATAATTATTGAAGACCTTAACATGAACAAAATGAAAAAGAGGCAATTGAACAGATTTTTACAAAACGCAGATTTTATAATACGACACACTCCACCGACATTTTTGATGCCTGAGAATTAAGACTCAACACCAGACGTTTTACTACATACAAGAAACTTTACAAACAACATCGACACGATAAGATTGACCAACGAACTCGGATCAGACCATTTGACTATGACTTTTAACTTCAACTCACAACAAACTGTGAGTCCTACCTACTATCCCCACAGCAAAACCCAGCAGAAGAAAAATTCAACTTAAACAAGACCGACTTGGACAAAGGTAAATCACACACACTGGACTACATAAAGGCAAACCCCGGACTTATCTCCATCGAAGATCTGCAACAGCACATTTCACATAACATAAAAAAATTCTCACCACAAATTAAAAATGCCTTTTACCAGCATACTCTACCCAGGTTTGTACTAAGGCAAATAAAACATAAAGAGATTTATACAGACAATACGAATTACACAGGACGACTCTATCAAAAGAACAATTAACAACTTAAACAGAAACATTAAAGCTATGATATTTCTAATACCGACAACACATATGGATTGAAATATGCCAAGAAATCGAAAAAAAAGGAAGAAAATATTGGCGGAAAATAAAAAAAATTTCTAAATACAAAAAAACAAATCCGATAGGTATTATGAGCAGGGAACACAACGATACTCGGACAAAGACAAAGCGGACGCCTTCGCCGGCCACTTTCACAGGGCCTTCAAAAGATCAACAAATACAAACTTTGACACCGACAAATGGGAACGGGTGAACAAATGGCATGACGAATTTTCAAGAAACACAACGGGTCTAAATCACGAAATCATTACAGAAACCGAATATCTCGAATCCTTAGCACAACTGAAAAACACGGCACCCGGAAAAGACAATATTAAAAGCAAGGTACTTAAGCATTTAACACAAGAAACACATGACTTCATATTAAGAAAACTTAACGAATGCGTCACTTCTAACAAAATACCCAAGTCATGGAAGAACGGAATAATAATTCCTATTTTAAAGAATGGACTAGATGACACACTAACAAAAAACTACAGACCCATCACGCTACTTCCGGTGTTGAGCAAACTGTTTGCACACATAATACAAAACAGATTACAGAATTTAATAGGACATCTATAGGAATATTCTTTTTTTTTATTATATGAAAATAAAATTTTCATATTATATGAAATACCCAGGAATAACAATGGACAATAAAGTAAAATTCACAAAACACGTACAAAACATCAGAGCAAATTTAACCAAGAGAACAAAACACTTCCGCAAACTTACTTACAAAAACAAGAGTATCAGCACCAAGACAGCAACTATTATATATAAAGCGATCTGCAGACCTCTAATAGATTACGCTCATATTTTATTCGTCCAACGCTACTGACAAACCTAAACTGGCGTTTACAGACAACAGAACAGATATCACTTGAGACTGATAACGAAGATCCGACACCCAGCGAAACCCATTACACAATCCATCCAAACCGACTACTCTATGAACGCACAAACTTGACAAGGATCTGCAATCAAGATGGAAACACAACCCTCACAATCTGACCTTCCTGGACCCCCTCTGTTTAACAAGACCGACCAGACAAACGCGATTCCTCTTCCCAACCTCAACCCTATTGGAGCATCTCCAGACCATAAATCATGTACATGTTTGTTAATTACATTAGTTATTAGTTATTAAGTTTCCAAACAAAACTTTGTAATCAACCCAGGGTAGAAAGACCGATAGGTCGAGAGCCTTTTCTAAGAAATAAAAATGTTTACTACTACTACTACTATACTACTATGAACACCCTGTATATACTAGAGTGTTCCAGCGCCCCATGTTTAAAAGAAACCGTTTTCGTTCTGTTCTTACAAAGTGAAACACCATTTGATTTATGAATTAATAAGATTTATTATTAAGATTATAATATTTTCTTACATACCTTTCGTGGCTTTTTCCCCATGGCAGTTCTGAAAACTTACTAGACGAAAAATCGCTTTTTGATTTCGGTGCGCGTTGTTTTGGGGGCCCCATTAAGGGCACTTTTCTTCTATCGAACGCAGCCGCTCCCGGTCTACCTGCATTTCGAATCGGTTCGTTCAAATTCATTATTGTTCACTATTTTAATAGATAATCGCTGTTTTAGTGAGTTTTAGGACAAAAATTAATAATTTAGTTTAATTTAAGTGACTATAGTTGTCAAAGTGGATAATCATTAATTGTGATTTTGACTTGACCCCATTACAGTAGTCTTCCAATATGCGTCAAAAACGGAAGTTTCTCTGCTCCATGTTGTCAGTGATCAGGAAATAAGCATTACACTTTTTAAGTTATTTATCGTTCGATACAGTTTCCGGATAAGTTTTGTTGAGAGAAAACCGAGTAAATTGAATGTAATTTTTAAATGTTCCCGTAAAAGGTTCCATAATTATTAGAATCAAATACAGAAACAAATGGAAATGAAACAACAGTTAGTTAAGATGCAAACTTAAAACCGATTTTTCAAATTCAGTGAAGCTATTTTGTAAATAGCACGCTTTCTCGAATGTTAAAAATATTTCCATCATTTGAAACTGTGTTATTTCATGAGCTTCTGTGTTATTCCAGTTAAGTTTTGTTAAGTGAAATCCGTGTGAATTGAATATAATTTTAAAATGTTTGGGTAAGGTTCCATAGTTATTAAAATCAAATATAGAAAAGAATAGAAATGTAATGAAAATTTAAATTATGGTACGACTTGAATATGAAGTTGCCATTTAGGCAGCATTTATGCAACCCACCGAGCAGCAAATACCCAAAATCTCGTAAAAATCTAGCAAGAGAATCACCCGAACTAAAAGTCAGTAGAAAGTAAATATTTCTTGTTTAATTGGAAGGTATACATATGTAGAATTCGAGATTATTTTACTTCTGTATAATAAAAACGTTTAACTATCGAACGCAGTTTGTTCCTAAAAAATTGTTAACCACACATTCACAAAATATCAGCCTTCTAATTTCCAACGGTTCTCCGTCCGAAGTTAAGGTATTTTGAAGATATCCTTGAGTGGGTTTGGTGTTTTTAAAGGAAATCTGAATATGGCACAGTTGCAAAAATCGAATAAAAGCCAAAATATTTTGGTGGCTGTTCGAGTTAGGTAAGTATTTTTGAAGACATTTTTAAATTTATGCTTTGGAATGAGCTATCAAAATCATCAGCAGAATACATATATCAATTAAGTCTCTGAATACGTTATAAAATGAAAATGTGTACTGGCGAGCGTTGATTCAGTACAAAAAGGGTTTAGTAGAATAAAAAATGTTCCTCAATTTAGGACGTTAACACTTATTGGGTCGAAATGGCAAGAATAATCAACTTTAAACTTTAGCAACTTTCTTCATGCACCTAAAACACGATTTGACTATGTAGGCAATGTAGAAAAGGTCATTGAGCCAATTGAACAAAATAATAACATAAAAAATACACTTGCGTGCATAGAAATCGGCCCACAGTAAACTTTTGACTTTAACTATATATTTTTTTAAAACTATTCATCAGATCAAAAAAAGAAATATGCTGTTTGAAAGACAATTTAATATGCTTTAATGTGAGTATAAATTATTGTGAATATCATATGTTTAACATAGTGAAATTAATGCATTGAGCAAATTAAGCTTTTTTATTATTAACATAAATAGGGTTATTGACAATTTAAAACTTAACACTTAAATTTTTAATAATGGGTATGACCTCCTCTTTCCCTAATAACTTCTCTCATACGATTAGGCATAGATCTAATCAAGTTTGCTATTGTTTCTTGAGGGATGTTAAACCACTCCTCTTCAACTGCAACAATAAGCTCTGGGATCGAGTTTGAGGTAGAAGACTAGCTCGAATTCTTCGTTTTAGCTCATCCCATAAGTGTTCGATCGTATTTAGGTCAGGACTGTATGCTGGCCACTCCATAATCCGAAAACCGACTTCTGCAATGTAATATTACACGATTCTTGTGGTGTGCGGCCTGGCATTGTCATGCATAAAGGTAAATTCGTCTCCAATGTAGTCAACGTAAGGTACCACATGAATTGCTAAAATCTCAGACAGCCGTTAAACCTCTTCTTCCCTGAACACGGTCGCCTCTACGAATGAACTCAGGGTCGGTTCGTGCTCCTATAGAAATTGCACCCCAGATCATACAGGAACCACCTCCATAAGCATTCCGCTCTTCAAAGCAGCAATCTGCAAATCGCTCTCTTGGTCTTCGGTACACTTTCCTTCTTCGGTCGCTACCATGGAGGCATATTCTGGTCTCATCTGAGAACAGAACAGATCCCCATTGTTCCAACGTCCAATTCAGATGATCCCGTGCAAAACGCAGGCGTGCTTGCCGATGAGCTGGAGTAAGTTTTGGACCAATCGCAGGTGTTTTAGGGGTCAGGTTATTTTCCTGCAGACTTCGTCTTACTGTCCACTGACTAATAGCCACTCCTCGCACCTCACGGAGCTGTCGTTGCACTTGAACGGCATTAAGGATGACGATTTCTTAATGTGTTGACACAATAAAGCGGTCATCACGAGCGGTTGTAAATCGCCTTCTGCCTGTTCCAGGTCGCCTATGAAAGGATCCAGTCTCCTCATAACGTTTGCACACTCTTCGAACCGCTGCGCGTGTCATATCCAATTGTCTAGCAACAGCTCACTGACTAAGTCCATTTTCGATTAAAGCAATAACTTGGCCGGCTTTTTGTGTTGTAGTATGCATTAAACTAACACACTTAAACACTATTGAGATTATGAAAAACGAATTAATATGCAAATTTCAGTTGCAAACGCAATAATTTTAATATTTGACAATTTTTTTTATTTTCGTTACAATTTGAGAAATTTATACTCACATTAAAGCATATTAAATTGTCTTTCAAATAGTATATTTCTTTTTTTGATCTGATGAATAGTTTAAAAAAAATATAGTTAAAGTCAAAAGTTTACAGTGGGCCGATTTATATGCACGCAAGTTTAAATAAGCTAGTTTGTCATTCACTTAACTTTTGTTAAAAGCACCAGAAGTGTGTTTACAAGTTAAAACCGATGTTTGTCTGAAAACCTGAGTTTCAAAACAGGAAAAGTTCTTTCCCGTGCTGAGTCAAAAAAACAAGAGCAATATATAAATAAGGAAACCGTAATAAACTCGAGGAAATAAACTTAATTGAAAAACTGTAATTCATAGCTTTACATCTCTATAGTAAACTCTTAATAGCTCATCAGTACCCAACAAAACTACGAGTAATCTAACTTTCCGATCATGGACTTTAAGGGAAAATAGGGCAATCGAAACAAGTAAAAGAGAATCGATCAAGACATTATGAAAAACACATCAAAAGAACCTTGCTCAGATTCGATTATGGTGAAATGTAACACAAACTAGATACTTTACTCATGATTTTCAGATATAATGCACACTGTACAGTTCGAATCCAAATTAGAAAAAAATATATGTATAAGACAAACTCGTGATCTCATAGAAAACGAAGTTATGAAAATCGCATTAAAAGCAGCTGTCATAAAACAGTTTAATGAATCTAGTTTTCCGGAATATTAAATCCAAAGATGTCTGTCCTAAGGAAATAGGTAGGCAATAATGTCAGCATATTTAAGTGGCTTACAGATTATTTTCTTGTCGTACAATATCAAAATATATGCCTACTAATAAAAGATTAAAGTTCTTGAAATCAATAACGTCCAGTTAAGAATTGTTCTCGTTCATTTTTGCTATCTTCCGGGCAAAATGAAATGCTGCTCTAAATATGTAAATCTTTGAACCAGACAACAGATCCACAAAGGTTACTCTGGAGATGACTCATTAATTAGAAAGTTAAAGAAACTTTCCAAAAACCTAATAACTTGTGTAGATCATACAAATTTAATTACATGCAAGAAATAAGTTAGAAGCGAGTTGCAAATAGAGTTTGCAAGTAGTGACTGTTAATACACTTTAATTTTTGTAAACTGTATAAAATATTTTTGAACAGAGGCTTTTCTTAAATATTTGGTACTACATTCTGAAATTTGTTGTTTCTGCCTCGCAATTTTTTAATCCAGAAGATTTTTTTAATGTACAGGGTGGGCCAAATTGGACACTTTTGAAGGGAAACTCCTATTTCTGTAGCAGATGCACGAAAACTGATGTTGGTGTCTGAGCCTCGATTTTTATGAGAAAATGAATGGCAAAACCCGTGTGTCAATATCTCTACCCGTTTCAGAGATACAGGGTCTATTCCAGAAATCTGCACTTTTGGAAAGGCTCTCTAACTCTTTTCTTGTGGTTTTTTTTAAACTTTCTGTGGAAACATTTCCAAAGCACTTTTTCAAGTAGTATCCAATAATGTAAGTTTCATTTGCGATAAGCAAATATTTTCCGAGTTATTAACAAAAATTTTTTTTTTAAATGGGACACTGTATATTTTACAATATTTAACTTGCGCTTGAAATTACCTTTCCAAAAATATAGCACATTCTATGTTTTGCTTAACTATTCAATGAAATATAGAGGTTTATTATTGATTTTTTCAAGTCTAGACTGCAAGAGCCCGCAATGAACGAGTAGGCTTTGGACGACGAGGCGAATGCCAGTGTCAATAATGGCAGTTGTCAAAGTTTTTCTTAATGCTGTCTGAAGATGATGATTATTTCTGAGTTTTAGTGGAATGATCGAAATTAATCTGAAATGAAATTTGCAAATTATGAAAAGAAATTAAAAAAGTTGACAAATTTGTTTAGTACGTAAATTAATATTTAAACATATCAGATAAAATAACTTGGTGTTAAAACGTTTAATAAAGTCAGACCGTATTGTTAAACCACCAGTGAAAAATTAAAATACAAAATTTAGGATTCTCCAAAATCGACTTTCCATCATATCTCCCAAGGGAATTATTTCAATTGGAGCCTAAATATAAATCAATCAAAACGCCTAAATATAAATAATTTTTAGATTAAGACTGCATGTATTAAACAAGGGCAGAAAGACCGATAGGTCGATAACCTTTTTTAGAAATAAAGATGTTTATTACTACTACTATAAATAATTTTAGTTTTCTATGGTTATTTCTAAGATTTTTCTCATTTGCAATAAAGAATAGATGTTTTGTTGGTTTGTTAAATGAGTAAATATTTTTAGACCGTTTGGTGACGAAGAGAACGCCAGGAAATTAAAGAATATCGTTAATTGCGTTTCAAAACATGAACTCCAATGTAAAGACAAGAAATACCGATTTGATCGAGTGTTCAATTTCGATAGTTCCCAACTAGATGTTTATCGGTTTTCTGTAGCTCCCATGATCCGAGATGTTCTTGCTGGCTATAATTGCACGGTTTTTGCATATGGTCAAACTGGAACAGGCAAAACACACACCATGATAGGCGACGCCTCGGATTTAACTTCCAATCAATCTTGGAGAGAGGTATATGAGTATTTAGTTTTTTTATATAATATACAGGGATATTCACGCTTTACTGCACGGAAGTTTGCGAGTAAACCGTTTGATTTTTACAAAGTATTATTTGATGAATCCACAGATTCCTACCGGGCGCACATTTTAAAAATATTTTTGTAATGTATAGGGTGTCCCAAAAGCCTTAAAAGTATCAAAGTTGTGTTTTTTTAAATGAAATACCCTATATATTATTACATGTTTAGATTCTCTGATCAAAATAAGTGTTTGTTTTAATAAGGTTTATAATACCTAAATCTTACGGTTTTTTAAATAATCCGAATTTTATCAAAATGTAATATAATTTTCACTGTGTCAAATACTTTAGAAGTCATTTAAGTTATGTAAGCGTAATTTATAGTGAAGTGTAACAAATAATCATATTTTATATCCCAATGATAAAAAACTTACCATGTTATACAGGGTGTCCACCAATTTAAACTAATCAAATAAGAACTTTAAGTGGCTATAACTTGATTAATTTAATTATAACCCCATATTTTTTAACTTACCAGGAAATGCAATTTTTAATTACCTATCGAACGGTATTGGGATGTTAATAGCTAAGTTTTTGACTTTTAACAAAATACGCCAAATAATGGTTCTGGGCACCATTTGGTGTTTTTTTTATGAAAAGCTCTAAATAACATATCAACAATAACATAAAAGAAAGCAAATTATTTATAACAACTGTTCGAAATGTTGACCGTTCATTTCCAGACACTTGTAAATTCTTTTTTCAAAACCACTGCTAACTCTGGACAACATTTGCGGAGTTACAGTTTTAAAAGCGTCTCTTATGCGTATTTTCAAATCGTGTGAAGTTCTCGGAAGCGTATGAAATTACGTACCCCCACAAAAGGAAATCTATTGGAGTTAAATCCGGAGGTCTGGGGAGCCAATTTTGAAATCCATTTCTGCCAATCCACCTGCTTTGAAAGTTGGCATTTAAAAATTGCCGAACTTCGCAATGATTATGAAGCGCAGCTGCATCCAATTGTAACCACATGTTGGTTCTAATATTTAAAGGGACTTCTTCTAATAATACTGAAAGATGGCTTATTAGAAACTGGAGAAACATCAAACCATTTAGATGTCCTTCAAAAAAATAGAGTGCAAATAAATATGTTCCCAGTATTCCACCCCACACATTAACTGACCACATATTTTGATTTTTCATGATCCTGTCTGAATAATAATGAAAGTGGTGTCTATTCACGAGACCATTGTTTTAAAAAGTACATTCATCACTAAATAACACATTCTCGAAAAACTTTTCATTTTCTGGGAATATGGGATTTTCGAAAACTGAACCAGTTACCGTGAAAAAAATTTCTGCATCTTCAGTGACAGATTTCCTTGTAATGGGTTTTTTATAATTGACACTCCCACTTTCCTCAAACTGCTGTAATAAGCGCTTAAAAACGGCTGGCTTAGGATGATTTCTTTCAGGAAACTTTTGAGCATAAACTCTAGAGGCCAATAAACAATTTTTATGACATTCTCCAAGGGTGAAAACCATGTCGATACACTCTTCTTTTGGATAATTCTTCATATTCACTAAGCAACACAAATAAAATAAATGATTTGACATGTGTAAATGCCATAGGCAACTTAGATACATTGGAACCTTAAATCAAACAACACCAAATGGTGCACAGAAAGATTATTTGGCGTATTTTATAAACAGGCAAAAACTTAGCTATTAATATCCTAATACCATTCGATAGGTAATTAAAAATTGCATTTCCTGGTAAGTTAAAAAATATGGGGTTGTATTTAAATTAATCAAGTTATAGCCACTTAAAGTTCTTATTTGATTAGTTTAAATTTGTGGACACCCTGTATAACAGGGCAAGTTTTTTATCATTGGGATATAAAATATTATATTTTGTTTCACTTCACTATAAATTACACTCACATAACTTAAATACTTCTATAGTATTTGACACGTGAAAATTAGATTAGATTTTGATTAAATTCGTATTATTTAAAAAGCCTTAAGATTTAGGTATTATAAATCTTATTAAAACAGACACTTATTTTGCTCAGAGAATCCAAAAATGCAATAATATACAGGGTATTCCATTAAAAAAAACACAACTTTGATACTTTTAGGGAATTTGGGACACCCTGTACATTACAAAAATATTTTTAAAATGTTCGCCCGGTAGGCGTCTACCAATTCATAAAACAATACTTTTTAAAAATCAAACGGTTCAGCCGCAAACTTCCGTGCCGTATAGCGTGAATAACCCTGTATGTATATGTATTTCAAAATAATTTTTATCGTCAATAACGATAAGGATTTCATGATTAACCGCTTACGCTTTCTTTCATCTACATTTATTTCCATTACTCTATTACACGAAACTAATCAATTGTGTTCCTTGGTTGTTCATCTAAACATTCTATATTTACATCTATCATTCTATTACATAAAACATTTTAGCTTGAAATGGCTGGATTTATTCCAAGAGCTGCCGCACACATATTTGAGGAACTTCTTATGTTGAAAGTTCGTGATTATAATGTAACGGTTTCATTTCTTGAGCTATACAATGAAGACTTAAAAGATTTGCTAAACGAAGATTGCAACGCCCCCCCTCTGAAGTAAGTTTATGAAAAGGTGAATGGTTGCTTTCTTGATAATGATGGATCAAGATTTTTTATTTGTTCAGATCAGGGACTGAAACTTTAAAAAGTATATTAAAATGAGTGCAGACCAACTGTCCTATATTTTTCAGCATCTTCAACGATTCTAAAGGAGCTGTGTGCATTCAGAATCTACAGTCAGTATCAGTTTTGAATAGTTCGCAAATTTTTAAACTGCTTAAAGATGGATTGTTAAGACGGCAAACAGCGTCCACGCTAATGAACAATCACAGTTCGCGATCACATGTGGTGTTTACCATCACTGTTCATACCAGGGAAACACTTGTCATTGGCGAAGAGGTTTTAAAAATCGGCAAATTGAATCTTGTAGATTTAGCTGGAAGTGAAAATATTGCCAAGTCGGGAGCGAAAGATAAGCGGGCTCAGGAGTCCGGAAATATCAACAAGTCGTTGTTAACTTTAGGAAGAGTTATACACATTCTTTCCGAAAGTAATAGCAAACATGTCCCTTATCGAGATTCAAAACTTACAAGAATACTACAGGATAGTTTGGGCGGTAGCACCAAGACTTGTATGGTAGCAACTGTATCTCCTTCTAATGCTTCTCATGAAGAAACACAGAACACTTTAGAATATGCAAGTAGAGCTCGAGATGTCAAAAATACTCCAATGGTTAACGAAAAAATTACTAAAGCACAGATGATTACAGAAATGTCTATTGAAATTGAAAGATTGAAAAGAGATTTAGATGCTAACAGGCGTCAATATGGAATCTTCCTTGATCCTGAAAATTGGAAGGACATCACTTCGCGTCTTGAATCGGATGATCATGTTATAATTGCCTATACCGACACCATACATAATTTGCAAGATAAAATTTCAGATTTGGAAGCGATTCGTGAATTTAAAAAGCAACAGTATGAAGGAAATGATGAACCAATGTAAATATAAGGATAAATTGATTAAGAAAGCCACAGATTGTTTGAAAGATAATTGTATTTCCCTCAAGCAAGAGCAATACTTATCAAAGTGCTATGCAGAAGCAGCTGATGAAAAAGATACCAAAGTCAATGAACTATTGGATATTACAAAGGATTACGCCAGATGCCAAGAAGTTTTACATAAAAAACTGGAACATCAGTATTTTAATAACATGTGCAATGAAAATTTAATTACAGATAAATCAAATGCCCTCAGTAATCAGTGTAATTTAGGTTTGGCTGCTTTAAATAATTTGCGAGATGGTGCACTAGCCGTAATAGATAGGCAAAATGATGATATTAGTTATATTAAAAATAATTGGAAGAACTGCAAAGAGGCTTTAGAAACATCTGAAGAAAATGGCGAAAATTTCAAGTCAATTTTCGAAAAACACTCATTGCCTAATATACAACAGTCTTTGCATCTTGAAAATAAACTACTATCTACAGGCAATAATGAGGAACTACATCATGCTATTGGTTGCATTCAGAACAATGTAAGTATTATAATATATTATGTAGTATTTCCCATTAAATGGTCTCTTGTTTTTTGGTGTGTAAAACCCTGATTGATTATGGACGAATTTTCAGTTTCACGAATATGACAAATTCAACGCCACAATTACTGATAAGATTACGAACACCCTAACAAACATGTCTCGAAGATTGTTAGCTGGAAAAAGAAGAAAAGAAATACTTCTAAAAGAATTCGGTTTAGATTTAAAGGATGATGCTGATGGTATACTGAAAGATGTTGAAACAGCGAGTCACTCCTGTATAAATCAGATTAAGTTGAACGAAGAGAAGAAATCCCAGTTTGCGGCCGATTTTAATAATGTAAGTAGGAAAACAACAATACGAAAAAGCGACTGATAAATTTTGTTTTTGTACAATTAGACGATACTCGATTTTTCAACATTGGTTAACAATAGTAAATCTCAAGTGAAATCGAATGTAGAGATTTACGAAAAACAAAGAAATGCATTGTTGGTCGAAACTCATCAAAAAATCCAAGAAGACTTAAACCTACAGGTTTGCTAAACTAGGCTCATTGTGAAGAAGATAATAGCTTGTTTAAAATATGGTTTTCTAGTTAAACAATCAACTGACTAACAAATTAGCCTTCATTGAAGACCAGAACAAGCAAGTAAGTTTGTTTCAAGATGAAACTAAAGAATTACGTGGTCACATCGAAACAAACACCTCAGAACTGAATAGTATTTTGCAAGCCATTGAAGGTATTGGCAAAACTATGTCTACACAAGTAGCTAAATCACAACGTGTAGGCGATACCCCCAATAAGAAGAGGTTGAGCTTTACTGCATATCGATCTAATGGAACTTTACCTAGAGATATTTTGATCAATAGGTTTAAACAGGAATTTTCTGAGGTAATGATTATGTTTGTTAAACCAGTGCTTAGTTTAGTTATGACTGTTATGAGCCTTACACTGGGTATATTTTTAGGACATCGAAAAGGAACCTTGTAGCTTAAATGTATCCTTTGACTGAAAAGACTACAACAATACACACGAGGTAGGTTTACAATTAATTTGAGATGTTTTCACTTTAAGTTTGTGACTGGTTTTGCTTCGTATAAATTTTGTCTTTAAAAAAATGTTGATTTTCTTGCGAACACATTTTTTCAGATTGGGACAGGAACAAGAGGTGATCACAGTCCGCCCCAGAATAGTTCCCTTATATTGATGTTGTTTTTAACTGTTTTTATTATATAACGTTTAATTTTCTTGTTCTTTTTATTAATTATAAATGTAAAATAGAAAATAGTGTTGCTTATTGTAGAAACATATTTTTTGGATTATTCGCCAGTGCTTTTTTGTAGAGACTTTAAATTGAAACTTCCACCCTAACGTATCTACCTGCAAGGGAGTCCTGCAGAATTGGCTCTAGTGAACTTGTTTAAGTTTGTTTTTTTTTCACGATGACAATGATATACTATCGCTTGTATTATCTATTTCTACTGCAACTAAAGTAACTTTTTAATAAAAAAACCGAGATACTAGCATAACAAGCTCACTATTGTTAAGACTCCAGCAAATTGACGTCGTTAAGGCGTCAGCAATTGACGTCATTTAACCTGTGACATTGTGACGTTCTAATAACGGCAATTTAACGTCAGTTAAATGACGTCAGTCGGGCATTAGCTGCCCAAAAATTGACGTCAAAATCACGGCTATCTGCTACCTGGGTGAGAAACCATTTATCATAATATCATTTAAATGGTTTCATACAAATCTGGCAAAGGACTCATTCGATAATAGTGCGAGCAAAAAAAAAAGCATTTACAAATCATGGCATGGTTTGTTGTGAATATCCCATGTAGTAGTAGAAAACGCGCTCAAAGATCCATAAAAATCGAACAAAGGACTGATCCGAGAGCCGAAATTTAATTTAAAAAGGCCTAATGCATTCCTTGATCGGAAATGTTTATCTTTATCTGTAGTGTATTGAGTGTAGTGTGAGCTTTTTGAGGATTAATGGGTGCAAAATGGAGGATGGAGGGCCAGCTTACGCAAAGCTGGTAAGAAAAATATCTATCTATAAATTATAAATTCTTCAACTTGCACACGAGAAGTAACTGAAGTTTTATGGATTTCTCTATGTTTCTTTCTTTCATTTGCTGATTTCAAATAATTGGGATTTGGACTAGGTTTCTGTTATGTTATGCTAAAGAACGTTTTTCTCGCTTTCTAGGTGGCCACATGCAGCTTTCGGTAAGTTTGGCATTACTTTGCAACTGGTTCGCATGTAGATGTAGATCTTTTAGTCCCATATTGTTAACTTGTATTTTATGATATTGTTGTGACGAGGAAGTTTCTGGATTTTGGATTAAGTTTTTTAAAATTTCTATTTTTTTTTCTGTAAAATTGACTGAATCAGATATCAAACATTTTCAAATGAGATTTTCTACAATGGACTGTTTTCATTTGAACTCTTTTGATTGGCTCGTAAGGTAATTTGTGTAATTTTTTGCTCTTTCTTCTGTAAATTACACCCCAGTTTAAACGGTTCTTGTATTCTCAGTAGGGATGGTTCATTTTCAAATTCGAAATCCTTTTCAGTCAGATTTGAGTTTTCTTCATACAACGCATCATTTTCGAATAAGAAAATAAAAATCGTATTTATGCACCTCTTAGAATTCTCACAGCAACAGTTATTTTAATTTAAACTCTGAAATTAATTACGATTGATTTAAATAATTTAATATTCACGTATTCAAACTGATGAAACTTAATTGAGGCTCTCAATGACTCCAAAAACATTTTTGGTTTGCGGTTTTAAAGAAATAAGAAAACGGCGTCTTAGGACGTATAGAAAATTCTATGCAATGGAGACTAAATGCTTATATTTTGGCTGAGGGAGGACATTTCGGACAATTGATGTGAAATTGGGGAAAATAAAACCCATAATTTCATTTATTTTTCAAGCATCTTTAGCATATTCCAAACCTGATCGATAAAAAATAGAACGTTCCATCCGTTTTCAAGTGGCCCAACAAATACCAGTCCGCCGATAGTCGATTCAAAAAAATAATAAAATGGCTCAAAATCATCGACAAGAAGCTATTAAACCAATAGCGCAAGCTATGAATACTACAAATTAATATTATATATTGCCCTTTTTCAGAAAGTAATAAAATTGCGACAAATTCTAACAGTAATAAAACAAACTGAAACACAAAATATATGTTTTCAAATATTTTATTATATGGATAATGGTAAGAAACGTTATTCGTATTTTATGTACATTATTGATATACTACAATAAAGTTTTAGCTTAAATAAAACAATTTAAAAAAATTCTGCAATTTCAGAATTTCACTATGAGAAGACATTTTTATTTTATTTATAAATTGAATAATGTATCTAATCTTAAAAGAATTTTCATAACATAAAGCAAATGAAAAGCTTCTTACAGCTTTCAGAAACAGTAGTGGGTATGTCAACGATATATTATAATTAAATTAAATATATAAAAAACTAAAAAAGAAACGAAGCAATTGTTCTTTTAACGTATTACTGTGTAATATTTACCAGCATCCAGTGCCTGGGCATTAAATTGGCTGTTTAGCTAATGAAATGAGTAATTAGTCTTTCTGGTCTGCATTTCGCATTTCACTACTTTCAGATGCTAAAGCAATTTAATAAAGTAATACATTTAAAGAAACATTTCTGGTTAAATATTTGAAACATAACGAAAATAAAATCTTTATAAGAACTTACTCCTAATATGTAAATAACAATTGAAAAATCACATAAAAATGACTATTAATTTTAGTATTATATTTGATAGTGGTATAGCATACATAGTAACCAAAACTTAAACAATAGCTAATAACATAATACCTATTGAGGTAAATATTTTAAAACTAAAAGGTAGCAAACTTTATATTTTACCTTTCAAGTAATCAAAGTAAAAAACAACTTAAACATTTTAGCGACTGCCGTCCTTTTCACCGTACGTTAATCAGTCATGCCAATAAAACCAACTTCATTAACAGAGAAGATTTAAAGAACTGTTAGTTTTTCGCAATTGTGCTCTCCACGGAATAATATTCGGTTCTTCGTCGGAAGGTTCGTCGTCCAAAGAATTATTACTCAAAGTCATATTGCTTTCTTTATCGTATTCTTTCATGTGATTGTTGTTGATATCTTCCTGTTCTTTTTCGTTATTCGGTTGTTGTCTCATATCAGGGATTTTAACCTTTGGCTCCTCCACTACTTTCGGCGTGTAGATCATTTGTCTGAAGTAACGAATGTTGCAATACAATGTTGAGGCTTTTAGTGATACTAAATACTCACCTTATTTTATTTTCCGTCTCTTCCTTCTTGGCCAGCAATGGTCGTTTCCATTGAGGAATGGATTGTAAACGTTTTTCTTCAGCATCTCTTTGCAGCTGTTCTTCCATTTCCTTCTTGGCCTTCTCCGCAGCTTTCTTAGCTAGCATTTGCCTTTTCCAAGCAGGGATTAGGTTTCCAGTATTGTCTTTATCTGGAATCTAAACGCAAGAAACATGAAAAACTAGCAATTTTAGTAATTAGTGGCTGAAATTTCCTAATAAATTTCACGAAATTTCAAAATGTAATATTAAGGTGCGACATAAAATTAACTGCAAGTACATACTGCTAATGGTGGACCGTGACGACTCAATCCGCTCTTGTATATACTTGCCTTCTCTATAAAGTTGTTAGCAGTAAACTGTTTTCGAATTTCAACTATTACTTCTCTCTCCAATGTCTGTTCCGTTTTTGCCTTTTCGATCTTCATTTTCTTCAGTCCTGTTAAATCCTTCGACATTTTGAGCTCGGCGATTAGGTCAGTTTTCTGAGCCATGAATGAATCAGCAGTATTGAGGCATTGCAATGACACACTTCTAGTGGGTGCTGAGAAAGTCTGAAGTGAAAAGTTGACGAATGGGGGTAATTAGGCCGAAATCAAAAAATGGAAAAAAGTTGTTACCTTGGAAGCAACAAGTTTTTCAGTTCTTCTCAGCTGGACCGAGTTCAGGTCTTGGATACTAATCGCTGACAAAGGTTGATGCTTTTTTACTTTCTCCTGGTGTGTTAAGGTGCTTTGTTTTGACATGGCGTTTTGTGTTAAATCGCCTGCAAAGAGGAAGTCGTTGAGAAAAACTTACCTATTTAATATGCCGATTTAAAAGGCTCACCATTAAACTCTGGCAAGGGTGGTGGTGGAGGCCCAACAACTTTACTCTCGCTATTGGTCTGTTCTTCTTCCTTGTCCATATCAGCATTTTTATCATCCTCACTCATCGATCTTTCTCTGGGCCCATCATTTCTTTTGTCAGCTGAGCTGATACTTCTAAGAAATTCGGACGGTTTGATCAGCTTGTTCGAGCCAGCTAGTGGAAAGCTGGGAGGCACGAATGGTAAAACTCGTTGGCGATTCACTGGTGTAGCTAGAATAGCGCTGGATGTTGACTGTCTGTCTTCGTCGTTAAGACTGACGATTGTTAGGTCGGAACAGGAAGAATTCAACCGACGAGCAGCTAAAAGAAAGTGTAGGAAGATTTTTATTAGTTTGAAAATATCGGGAACATGTTTGATAGCTTTACAGCCATGTCTATACAACTGATTCAAATGTTCGAAAGCTGTAAATGTAAGTATAGTTCACTTTTTTGTTTATAAATATGCTTTAGCGGTTATTCCTTGAAATTGATGACTATTTCGGTCGTGAATTCGAATTTCTTCCTGACGTTTCGCATACAGGAGTGGCATGTATCTTCAGAGGTGGTTTTCTCGTAAGTTTAACAAGCCATTAGTACAGTGTAAGTTTTCGAGCAAATCACCTCTGAAGATGCAATCACTCGTGTCTGCGAAACGTCAGGAAGAAATTCGAATTCTCGACCGAAATAGTCACCAATTTCTTTTTCTTTTGCATGTATTGAAAAGTACGGCTTCAACACTGTGTGAATATTGTACAAATATGGTTATTATGTGAATTAACTTATTATTTAATAGACATTTTTTAACCGACACAGTTAAACACATACAGGGGTCTAAGTTCTTTGAAATGTATTTACTAGTTCGAGTTGTTCTTCAAATAACTTAAATGTGAAAGAAGAAGCATTACGTCTGTTTTTGAAGACTTCAGAAAGACTCATACATCTACAGACAAAATGGACAAACAACCCCTACAACTGGACCATACTGAATCCCCTTTGTCTCACAAGACCAACCAGACAATCCCGCTTCCGTTTCCCTACATCAACACTACTCGAACACTTACAAACGCAACTGACTGGTGGACAATAAAATAATTTTTTCTTGTCATTAGAATTTTATTTAATAATATTGTTGACCTAGAATAAGAGAATTTTCATATTTGTTTTTTATTTAGATTAAGACTACATGTATTAAACAAGGGCAGAAAGACCGATAGGTCGATAGCCTTTTTTAGAAATAAAGATGTTTACTACTACGTCTGTTTTTGATATTTTAGTAAATGGTGGCTCATCTAGGAAGTGGTCTCCATTTATTCTGTTATTAGAAATGTTTGAATAAATTTATTGAGGAAAATAGAACCATGATCTGCATTATTTTAATTTTTTAAAAAGACTATGTATTTCGTATAACTTATTAATTAATATATGGACTTACATGTGTCTTTGAGGAATATTAGTATTCATTTTCACGTAATACGTATATTGTATTTGCTTAAATAATAATTATTTATTTCACGAAGGACGAAACGGAAGAAAATTGATCCTTCACAGTACTATGGAAAACACATTTTGTATCGTCTGCTATAAGTAGGAGATGAAATTTCGGAGAAAAGTTGATAATCATATGGAAGAAATTATTAAAACTGTTTAAAGTTAACAAAATCATAAAGGCTGTGTGATATATAAATTACAAATAACATGAAAGAGGCAACGCATAATTTAACATCAATTTATCAAAATGAAACTGTACCTATTTGTATCTTACAATAAGCAACCCAAAAACTTAAGCAAAATTTCTTTATGGCCAAATTAATAGTGTTATTTGGATGAAAAAATTGCTCATCAGAGACTAATTTACACTTAAAAATTGGGTTAAAATAATAATATATAATAATATTATATTATAATAAAATAATAATTTCCTCCATAAAAGCAACGTGAGCTCGAATAGTGAACTACTGGAAGTCCAGAGCGTTCAGGTTCGGTTCTGAAAGCACTAATTTTTCAAAAAACAACCATAAACTGAGTTATAATCCGGCTTTAACATTTATATACTTCCGAAAGTTTTATTCTTTAATTCATTATATTAAGTTTTACATTTTCCTGTGAAAAAGTCAGTCAACCACTGTAAAGTAAATTTTTTAAGTCCAACTCGCCTTATTTGCAGTCGCGATCCCAAATCACTTCCGTTTGACTCAGGAGTAGCTAATTTTTAAAATTCCATTCGCTTCTTCGCTTTCAATGCGGGTAAAAGTGAAAAATAAACCTGGTAAACATTAGTTCTTGGTAAAAATTAAACAATAAAAAATATTTACATTATTCTATTGCCAACGTTTTAATAGTCAGTTTGATGTGAGTTAATAAGCAAAAACATTATTCGTTTAAAATCGGTTGGAAATCTATAAATGGCGTTATTCGAGAGCCATTAATGAAACTTGCAAACCGTAAATGCAATTGCAAATAACTAATTAAAAACTGCTTTTCAGTTGGTAGTTGATTGAAGACAATTTAAGTGATTAAATTAAAGCGAAAAATTCTAAGTAGCACAGGCGAACACCAGCTGGTGCATGTACGTCTTCAGCGGTAACATACAAAGATTGTTTATGCAGCGAAAAGTCTGTTTATTCTAGAAACTGAAAATTTCCAATTTCCCCAATAAGAATTCAATATTGTATATTTACGAAATCCTTTTTCAATATCAACTTGATCATCCTTCTTGAATTCTTTCTTACATTTTCTTCAGAAGCACTTCAATTATTTTCTGGATTTGCACTAGAAGCGTTTTCTTATCTGTTTTCTATTTAATCTGTTTTAAAAAACTTTTGGTAAATATTTCTAAGAGGTCTCATGGAGTAAGAGTATGCAACAATACTGTTGGGTAGATCTTCGAGCAGCAGTTTTTATGTTATGTTTTCTGCACTCTTATTTATAGTACGTTTTTCAATAATTTCATTATACAGTACCTTTTTGTAGGTGGACTGTAATAGTCGAAAGACAAAGAATTTTATCGACATCGACTACATTTGCAGTTTAAAATCAACCATTGTCTGAGACGTGAGGTTTTACTCCTTACCTTCATTTAAAAAAATATTGCAGTAGTGCAAGAACTCTTCATACATAGTTCTTGGACATAGAACTTGACCTCACTTATTGCAGATATTGTTTTCTTTGAGCAGATTCAAGTTTTTGGTCATAAAATATTTGAAAATTATTCAACGAATGGGTTTCATAATTTTATAAAATACAAACATTAATTTGCGAGCGCAATGAGCACTGGCAAAGTTTTCGTTAACTACTTCATAAATTTTGGCTTATTTTGGAGTCGCCAAGTCGTTTCTTTGTCTAAGTTTTAATAAAAAAGAGTAGTAGTAGTAGTAAACATCTTTATTTCTTTATAGAAAAGGCTATCGACCTATCGGTCTTTCTGCCCTGGGTTAATTAAAATTACATTTATATGGAAAAATAAAAAATATTTATATTCCCAAATTACTTAGTATAATTGATTAAGATAAATTACCTTAATTATCTTTATTTAACCATTCATGCTAATTTTATGACACTACTTCCTTAATTATTTCGCTTTATTTTGTATTCACGAATAATAATTATTTGGTTCCAACTTAATGGTACTCATTTTATTAGACTGAATAAAGAGAGCCTGTCGCTTGGGTTCTTCGCTCTAGTTAGTTTTCAGTTACTTGGATTCTTCCAAAAAAAACAAACTTTTGTTACCCAACTTGGAAAAGATGTACAATGATAAAACATATTTTCCTTACAAGATAAATTGCTCAATTGAATCTATTATGCGAAATTTCAAATTCAATAGAAATCCGTTTTGATATTTCGTAAAGTGAACGCATTTAAATTCGCTAGTGAGTTATTTTTGGCTTTTTACGAAGGATCTTTTCCTTCGTAATTCTTCTATAACTTCGCTATTTATATGAGCTTTCCATTATTAATGCAAAAAATCAATTAGTAATTACAACATCTACTTGTAAACAATGTCCATTAAGCAAATGGTGGCAACAAGTAAAGTATACATAGAAATTTGTGTTCATATTGCATGTAAGTGAATTGTTTGAAGCAAATTAAAGCATGACGAAACATTGACTATATTTCCATTATCCGATTTTGCATTTCTTAACTATAACCTGATTTTGAAAATGTTTTTAAATAGCACTTGACCAATAATGTCCTAAGAATGGATATTTCGATTTAAGTCTAATGTTGATTATTAATTATTCGAAACCTGATCTTCATGTGAATGTTCCGAACAGTGTTGTTGCCATGTAAACGTAAGCTTTATTTCCGGCATTCATAAACTTTCATTTCTTTGCACTTGAACGCTTAGCACAAAAAATGTGTTTCAAGACCGTGTAATATGAGTAAAAGAGGTTTGAAATGTAAGTGTGCAGCATAGCATTTATCTAGGACTCAGCTGGGTCATTTACCTAAAATTTTAGAGACCTGTGTAAAATAGATATATCGTTTTATAATGAATTACTAGTAGTGATTACGCATTTTTATTTTTCTCTGAAGTTGATTTCATTATGCTACAATTTATTTCGTCAACACTTTGGCGCTTCAGTTCACGTTAATCGGCTTTTAGAATCAACTTTTAACAAGTTTTTTTATTATTAATGTTTCCTAAACGTTTTCAATGTTTACGATCTGATTATTCGGGAATTTTCACGGTTAATGAATAATTTTCCAGCCTGGTTCGTAAACTAATAGACCCCAATGTATTAGGTAATTTTTTGCAATCCTGCAGATTACAGTTTGCATTTTCGTTTCATTTTACAGGTCAAGCACATAAAATAGTGGGAAACAACTGTCCAAAACTGAAATCCATTTACAGCAAATATGTTGAGTTGAGGTGCATGCTTTCCGCGAATTACTGGAAGGCGCATACTAACCATCTGTTGTAATCTTGACCAGTACACATTTATTGCCACTTAAAAATAAATAAAATTCCTGCAAAAGAAAATATTTTTGCAATATGAAAGTTGTTTGGATGTGGGTATATGGCGAAATCTGAACCAACTGAAAAGAAATGCTTTTTGACAATAAACGTGAATACAATAAAATAAATACAAATAGTATTTTTAGTTGATGAATTGATTGTTTAATGGACATAAACTTAAGGCACACTCACAGGCTGCACTTTCCAATCAATTAAACCTGGCTCAAATTGGGAAGATATATCTTTCGGTTTCATCAGCGTTAGCTGTAGCGATTGTTCATCTAGTAATTAGAGGCTTTAATTGATATTTGCCATTGTTTATTATTAAATTGAGTTGGGGAATATGACCCACTTAGACATTCGTGTCAGTTACTGCTTTTATTCCAATTTTCCTTTAGAGTTTCAATGTTATAAAATTTTATTATTCTCATTCAACAAACTGTTCTTTCTGTGTGTTTTAAAGAGTTATTCATACCTGGAAATCGCATCCATATTGCACTAGACATAGAAAACTACAAACAGTTCTAACTTCTTTCAACTTAAGTCAATACTCAAAATGGTAAAACAAAAATTTCCCAAAAAAACGAAATTTCACAGAAAAAATAACGATCAGTAGATTTCTGAACGGATTGCGCGAAAGTACTGTCTGTGGTACTGTACGTATCTTCAGCGAAGAAGAATGGTGGGAGAATGAGGTAAAATTTGATGAGGAGAAAGATGAAATGGAAATATATATACGGAACGTTAATGAATATTCCTGTAATTGCACTCATGAGCGACCGCACAGCATGCTTAGGATTCGAATCCGATATAATTGGCGATAAAACGGTGCTTTTTGCAATTTTCGACAGTGGCGTCCTTTATTGGAAATGGTCCAAAAAGATGAAGGCATTATGAGTGAAATTATATGCATCATTATATTTTAATTATTTTTTTATAAATTGATATGAATGTGCGTACCCAATATCTTCTATAGAATAAAATAACTGCAAATTTAGATTGCAAAAAAGAGGGACTAATAAAAATTGTAGAACTCCTTGAATCGGAAGGAATATGGCAAAACTTGGTGTTGAGGTGAATAAAACTATGAGAATGAATATCTTAAAAATGTATATTTTGACTTATTCTTGTATGCAGATTCTCCTGAGAGTTACTCACGAAAATACTTTTAGACCTTCTGTTTGCTGTGTTTAACGCAACTTTTAAAACTTTTCGGTTCTTTGATTTTTTTTTCAGTAGCTTTAAAACAAACATTCTTCCTTAAACATGTATTTCTAATAAGTTCAAAATTTTAGATACATACTTTGCTAAGAAATCATGATATCATTATAATAAGTTTTTGAATGAAAGAATTTTTTTTTAACTAGCAATTCTTTGTACTGCAGAAGCAACATAGGTATATGCTAGGTGACACTTTGTTCATATATTGATAAAAAAGCAACTTTTATTTTTAAACAATAATTTTATGTTTGCATTTTAGGTAATATATGAATAATAACATTTTTTTTAATTTCATCTTTACTTATCGATACAGTAATGATCACTCGGAGCTTGACATTCAAAAGAGTGATTTTTTAATCAATTTTCTGCTTATTATTGTTCACAATTAAATAATATAAAACTATATTATTTTATTCGGAAAAGCATCTAACTAAAAAGCTTCAGTGATAAGTTATAATAGAAATAAATTTAAAAAATCATTTTCCATAGGTTTCTTGCGAAACAAACCGCAAAATTGTTCGTTTTTCGGAAAAGTTCGAGCCACAAAAGCCATGTTGTCGATTGATATTATATTCATATCCAGACTCGCTGTAGTATTTATTAAAAACACTGTAAAGTTTTTTACTATTTATCTTTAGATGTATTTTTATAGTCAAAAGTAAAGTAAATACCTTAAATTTAGTTCTCTGAACATTGACTTTTTCACGACTTTAAAAAATGTACTTAAAATTTTGAATTTCATTCATTTATTATATGATAATCTAATTTAAATACTACAGAGTTTATTGTTATTAAAATGCAGTTGATAATACAACAAAATAGATATATTTGTAATATTTTAAAATTTTAAAAGTCAATGAGATTATACGGTAAAATAGGGCTTAAACTTTATATATTTATTATAATTTTAATTTCGAATATGGAATACTTCGAAGTGGAAAGTGACATTTGAATAAGCAACAACAGATCTATTAGCAGCATTTATTTTTAAGACAACACAATTTTGTCTATTGAAATATCTGTTAAAATCATTTAATTTGACCTATAATTAAAAAGTTGCAGATTGTGTGCATTAATAAGAATCATATCTCAAGTCATAATTACCTAGTTGAAATTACCCATCAATTAAAAACGAAAAACACCGACAATAACTATATCAAGTGTGTGTGTTGGCACTAATTTATTTCTCCTAATGGTTCTAATGAATAAATATTTATATTGAGTTACATTCTATTAGTTACAGCACGTAAGTACAGATAGATGAACTAGATAGATGATAAGCGAGACAATAATTTTTAAAATTTTATTGTAAATTTATCAATTTAGTAGATTTTGCTTTACTGATATAGTCATTTGACCATCAAGTCACGAGAAAACTTTCGGAATCAAAATAACACTTTCGAATACTGTACTTTATCTTGCTCATATATTTTACATCGGGGAGGGGGGGACAAAAAAGTTGGAGTGTTAACTTCAGGTTAAACCTAGTTGATGAGATTTTATAGTTCCGAAACCGGTCTTGGGAGTGTCTGAGATTAGCACACCTGGAAATATGAACTTACATTTCAACATAGCTTCTGTATATTATTGGCTTGAATACGCAGACGACACAGCACTTATTGTCCATGACAAAACTACTGAGAGAGCAGCTCAAAGACTCCAAACACTAACAAACAACACAATGACATGGTTTTATAAATGGAGACTAACACCAAATGCGTCAAAAAACCAACTTCTGCTCACAAACCACAGACTCAACGCTGACTCCCCTACAATAACTGCAGACGGCCAAACGACACAACTAAAAAACGACGTAAAATACCTTGGAATCACAATTGACCAGAAACTTAAATTTACTAAACACATACGAAACATCAGAACAGAAACGATAAAAAGAACAAAACACTTTCGCTCACTAACATACAAAGACAAAGGAATTAGTTCAAATACCGCGACAAAAATATACAAAGCGATCTGCAGACCCCTCTTGGACTATGGACATATACTCATGACCAACGGAACAGAAAGGGCAAAACGTTATATACAAACAACAGAACAAATTGCACTAAGACTAATAACACGAATAAGACACCCCCAAAACCCACTACACAACCCCTCCACCCAGCTACTATACGAACGCACAAACATGACAAATATTTCGGAAAGACTCATACATCTACAGACAAAATGGACAAACAACCCCTACAACTGGACCATACTGAATCCCCTTTGTCTTACAAGACCAACCAGACAATCCCGCTTCCGTTTCCCTACATCAACGCTACTCGAACACTTACAAACGCAACTGACTACTGGACAATAAAATAATTTTTTCTGTCATTATAATTAGAAAATTTATTGAATTAAATTGCTAACCCAGAATAAGAGAATATTATCTTTGTTTTTTTATTTAGATTAAGACTATATGTACTAAACAAGGACAGAAAGACCGATAGGTCGATAGCCTTTTTTAGAAATAAAAAAGTTTACTACTACTACTCTACGCCTAATTTAGCGCAAGTCTTGGATTGTAGTCTTTTCCAAATATTCCTTTCGGTTTATGTAATAAATATTCCTGTATTATTTGGTAATTCTGTGATTCCAATTTAAAAAACTAATTTTTAGTAAATTTTAACAATCTTTTATAAAACCACTAGTAACATTTTTTGAATCGTAATCTCCTATGAACAACAGGTAAAAAGCTATAAATATTTAACGGTTTTTTGGTGTTTTCTATATATGTATGTACACATTTATATCCAGTTGCTTCCAAAAACACCCAATTGTTCCGATTTACATGGTCTAATGATATTAATTAACCCAACGATGCCCAATTACTCTGTTATTATAAATTAATTAGTTGTTCGAATTATTATAACGTGACTATTAACCGTTTAGGTAGATGTTTGGGTAGAATTTTCCTCACGATTTTAGTTAACCCCGGTAGTGGTATAAAAATAATCAAAAAATTAAAAAGTTTTACATAGAAGATCATTAAATGATCGTTTTCAGTTGGAAAAGTACTATATTTTTATTTTTAGTACATAAGTTGAAATAATTTCCATATGAAAACAAAAAAATAAACTGCAAAATAATGGCTTTCCGTTTGAAAGAAACATTAGCATCTTAATTCTTATGGCGACTTTAAATCTAAGAAAATGTTGTATCAAAATATAAAGAACTACAAGTTCTTTGTTAATTTTTGATCGATATGTGTCGATAGCAGCAGATCTGTTTCTCTACTAAGAATTTTTTTTAAAATTCTGTGCTATAAAGAACTTATTTTATATTTTAGTTGGAATGTGAGAAGCGTGATGTAAGTGATATACCTGTATATTGTAATTATATTCCACGGAATTCTCAAGAAATTAATTTTTACTAATAACATTTATTGTATTTTACATTTGCTATGCCCAAAAATCAAATTTTTTTTTCTAATATGGAAACAGCAATAGACGTAGAGTAAATAGGAATTAGGACCATGCAGCATTTAAACTGGTTGTTTATGAACAGGAATATTCCCATTTAGAGATCTTGCTTGTCAAGAATAAGGAAATACAAATAATATCAATAAAATGTTAAAATGCCACTTATATAAAATATAATTACAAAATTTATATTAATTTAACTAGTTAAGAGACTCAAAGTGTTTTGTTGCTTAAATAGTAATTAAAAACTGTTCGAAAAATTGTCAAAAATCATTTGAAATAATATACTTCATATACGGGGTGTCAATTTGAAAACTTCCCACCATTAATATCTTTCTTGTAGTTAGAAATATGAAAAATCCGAAAGACACGTCAATTTTATTTCTAAGGGGGACACTTTAAATAAATATTTTGAGCCTTCTTGTTTCAACTGCCTAGGAGGGGTAGATGTCACCCTTAGAATCTTAAATGGGAATGGGGGTCAAGTGGCACATCGTTTTATAGGGCCTTCAATTCTCTTTTCAGTGGTGTCCTACGTTGTTGCTTTTTATTGAGAGGTTTCCGACTAATCGCGTTTCAAAGTTGAAGAAACAATTAAAATTTCCGGCATTGCGATGTTGGCTTCCAGGTTAGTGTTTACACAAAAATTATTGCATTGGCTCCTCCTTGCAGTACAAATGATTAGAAGAGTAGGTGACACCGTTAAAATCGTTGAATAACAGAAAGAAAATGTAGTTTAAACCATTGATATCTCTTTATTGATTATTTTACTTCGACAAAAATAACTTTTTATTTGCGGAAGAGAAATTTCTACAAGAAAACATATAGGATCTATTCACACGCTATCTTATCAGCTGTATTCGAACTCCCCCCTAACATTTCGGAAAACTTTATCGGGAATTGACCGGCATTATGCTGCAATTGGCCTTTTAAGATCATCAATATCAGCAGGTTGTGTCTTATAAACAATGGACTTTAGATGTCCCCAAAGAAAGAAGTCTAAGGGTGTTAAATCAGGTGATCTTGGAGGCTATTCAATTGGCACCCTTCTGCCGATACTATCTATTCGGGAAGCTCTCGTAAAACTACTGTCGGACTGGAAGAAAATAATGAGGTGGAGCACCGTCCTGCTGGAATGTTAACCAATACTCCTGTAAAACTGAATCTGCATTAATTTGAGCTTCTAGCTCATGCGTGATAAGAGGATTAATCTTAATAAGGATCTTCAAGCATCATACAGATCACCTGTCAAATTTCCTTGAGAAATGTGCGAGGTTTCGTCACTCCAATATCGACAGTTTTGTTTGTTAAAATTTCCATTTAGAAAAAGTGAACATTCATCGCTGAAACAGATATTCGGCAGAACATTGGGGATGGCGTTGACCTGACGACTCATGAATTCACATAACTCTATTCTTCTATCAAAATCATCGTCATAAAGCCCTTGAAGTATCTGCATTTTGTATGGATGGAGTTTATGCATTTTCAGTGCTTTCCTTACAGTCTCGTGTGATATTACCGTCTGTTCTAGGTACTGTCCGCAAGGAGTTGGTGGGCTCTGCAGCAAATAATCCCAAAACCTCATTTTGAGCTCCTTTATTCATCACTCGTAGGTTGTTTCGTTTTCTATTACTCAGCGAACCAGTTTCGGAGAACTTTTTGTGACTGTGACTAATTTCATGATTCCGATTTCTTTCATTGTAAACCAATGCTGTCTTTCGTGCGCACTTTCTAATCTCCATAAATGAAAATAATGTCAGTTCTTTCTTGAAGAGAATAAACCATTCTCACATTTTATGCACTTAATAAAAGTTATCACTGCACAGTCCAAGAAGCAAAAGCGAATTAACAATATTATTCCTATTTTCTGGCCATGGTTAAAAAAACAACGTATTTTTAGAATTTCTTGATATAATTTAAGGTTTTGACATCGAATGAACGCAAATTAACGAGGTACTCGTAGTACAATCGAAATGTTATTTACAAATAATTATTTTCAAATAAGGTTTGAAACGGTGCCACCCATGGGAGTAGCAAGGAAGAAGCAGGGGAGAGTCATGCCACTGAAAAGAGAATTGAAGGCCCGTTAAAACGATGTGCCACTTGACCCCCATTCCCATTTAAGATGCTAAGGGTGACATCAACCCCTCCTAGGGGGTTGAAACAAGAAGGCTAAAAATATTAATTTAAAGTGTCCCCCTTACAAATAAAATTTCCGATTTTTCATATTTTTAACTGTAAGAGAGATATTAAGGTATAAGTTTTCAAATTGACACCTCGTATATTACAAAAAAAATAATAAAAAGTTGAAAACGACGACAATTTGATCAATTGTGTGTGAGTTAAGGTCAATTGTGTAACCAATATTTTGCGAAAGTAAATAACTGCTAGGCAGTAAGGAAAAAGTAATTATGAAATAGAATAATAAATTACTTACATAGAGCTGACATACTTCTGCACATGCCCTTCACAATGTCCGAAGGTCTAAGCGTGGGTTCTTCAATCACTTCCACGATTTCTGCTCCCCTGGGTTCATTCAAATGGGGGTCATTGGGGTCAATGAGTGAGCGGGGGTTGTTTGGTGGTGGAGGTGGGGGTGGTGGGGGCGAAGCCTCTACCGAAACTGATGAAATCTGAAGAAAATTTCAGAGAAATGTAACACATTTACTTTACTGCACACACTGGTTTGAACTTTTTTTCGCTTTTTCTGTCCTTAAACCGAGCAGTTCTCGTGGTTTTCTAAACAATTTTTACGGACTGTTTAAAAATTTCAGACCGCACAAATGTAGAAATTTAGCAGGTTACAATTTCAATAAACTAATCTAGTTGAATTGGTTGGTTCATTAACGGCCTTGCACAGAAATTAAAAACGAGTGAAATCAATGGACTATTTCATTTGCCAACGTGCATTTTATGAATGCGTAATTAGACACACATAATGAAAACCAACAAGTGGAACTGGGATAAATGTATTCGACAAAAATCAATCCTACATGTATTTGCTTTTGGTTCTAATCATGTTGTAAATAAATAGATATTTGATGCGAAATTGCGAGTTTTCTATTTTACCCCGCTCGGCTTGATAATATTTGCAATATCCTGTTTTATTCAGTTTTTCTTTTTAGTAATTGATTATCTGAGATTATTTTTGAATTCACAAAAGTGAAGTTTTAGCAATTTGTTACAGTTTGAAAAATTATTAAACTTTTAATTATTTGCAATCTGAGTTTTGACCTAAAAAGAACATGTAAATAAAACGCTTCCAGCAGCTTATTTTTTAAACATTATCTGAAAGACTTTTAATGAAAATTTATTATGTGCAATGTCGGTTTCAATTTGGGTTAATCAAACTTGTCTACTTACGTTTGACAATCTTTCTCTATCTTGCATGGATTTTCTGTCTGTTAACTTTTCAATTTTCTGCGGTTTAGGTAGGAACTCGTTAGATTTGTATATTCCGTTCTTGGTATTTCCATTGGGAGTCATTTTCACTATTACGTTACACCCTGAATTGGATGAGCTGATTGAACCTGATCTGCTATGTGAACCTGAACAATAAACAAATATAATAAATTTAAATATAAACACTTTGAAAACAATATCAAATTCTCGTTTAAAAATCATTGCATTTTATAAAATAATGATTACTTATTTAATCGTCAATTGTTATTCGAATATTACTATGCTGATAGCAATAGTAGTACATTTTTTATTTTTTATATTTAACTGTTTTCTTCTGCCTTGCTTTAGTTGCTAATTTCGTTGCTTGCTTAATTAAAAAAGAATTTGCAAAAAATTATCACCAGAGTCTCTGGATCGTGATCGTCCGTTTATATTGTGAATATTAGTTCTTTCTTGATTTCTTGCTTCTTCTCTAACGAGGTAAATGTCCTCATAGTCGTTTTCGTGGTCATTCGATCTAACTGAAGATAAATCCGAAGATGACAGATTTTCATCAGATCCTGCCCCGGATGATGAGGAATGAACTTCAACTTTCACTGAAAGAAACACAAGAAATTGTCAAAAATCGTTAAAAATATTCTTTGATTATTTGTATTATATCCGTTTGCTGGTGTATTATATTATAATAATTTTAATTACTCTTGTTTATATACATTTTTCCCGATTTTTACTACATGGAATCCTTGTTAAATTATTGATTGCAAACAAATTGAAATAATAATGCGCACAATTACAATCGAAAAACGGTCGATTGCAGCCCTTTAAACATAAAATTTCATCAAAATTGCGTTTAACAAGATTTTGTACCCGCTCCTACTAACCGACCCTAAAGTTTACTTACAAATAGCTTCGCTTTCGTCTTGTATTATCACCCAGTAGAACGTTTCGACCGAAGATTCTGAATTTTTGACTGAAATATTCATGTTTTTATCACTTTCACTACGTATTTCATTAATAAACAATATCAAATATCGAACCGATGTGAACTAATCATCACACACCAACTGAACCAGCCAACAAATTATACGGAAAAGTTGTAGATTCAGCACCCCTGCCTCACGTACGAACATTTTTACTTTTTTTAATCAGGAGATTGTTTTTGTGATTTAATTGCAGTCTGCTTGAAATAATTATTACTACTTCCTACTAAAACTCCTCTTCCTGTACTACTGCGTTATGAAAGTATTTTCTTTGAATTTCTTTGCTGATCAAAATCGTGTTTTTAATCGTTTATTAATGCAATCAACAAATGCTTGTCGATATTTTAACTAAGCAAAAAATCGTGATTTATGGCAAATATTGCAGGCTTCGCGAACCACGCAAGGGAAAGCGCTATTTAATATTAGAGAAATGGATTGATTGAATATTCTGTTCAATTTGGTGGCATTCGTGTATGGTTTTAAGCATTTTCTTTTCTTATTAGCATTTATGGAAAAACCGAAACATATCATAAGAATACTTAAAAAAATGCGTTTTATTCGATCCTTTTCGATAATTTTCAGTTTCGTAGTTTATATTAGTATAACTTCTATTACAGATTTTTTGCTTTTAATCAATTTTAACAATCATTTTCATTAACTGTATTGTCACTATTACTTTTTAACACTTTCCTTCTCGCATTGTGTGACACACACTCATTAAATAATCACTGTAGTGTTGAACTGTAAATTACTTCGCATGCTTTATGACTTCTTAACAAATATGATGAGGAAATTCGAATGTGCAACGGTTGAAATCATCTGAATAAATTCGTGGGCTTTAAAATAAGGAAGTAAAAAAATGAAATTGTTAAAAATAGATTAACATCAGAACATGCCTTAATTCAGTTCCTCGAGTTGATTGTGCGATTTTAAAAGACTGGCTGTGCCCAATTAATTAATTATTTCACAGAAAGCGAACGCCTACTATTGTCCCAATCTTCACTACATAATTACCTTTTAATCCCGACATTGGTCGTTGCTCCCCATTCGAATCGAACAACCCCTTAACTCGATTGTAAACCACTTCTTTGCTCACTTCACTGGGATTATGAAGATAGAAAGACTCACTTCCTACCTGAGCTGGTATCTGAGCAAGTTGAGGCACTGAAAAAAGGATTTCTTCAACCTCAAATATTAAAAAAATATTTTTATTTGAAACTACCTGTGTCTATGATTGGTCATCGGATTGATATAAAGTCCATTCTCTGGAGCATGTGCTGGTTCCATGCTCCTACCATTGAGGGGAGGATGTAAATAGAATGGCTCCAGAGATGCCAAAGAGCTTTTGGAGTTTTTTGAGTTACCTACAGCCTGTTTGGGCTTACAGGTTGAGCAGTCGGATCCTGTGCTATTTCCCTAAGAAAGTCGTAGTATTTTACTTGTTTTTAGTTAACTTTATATTACATTTACAAAGAGCGTGCTTAATAAATTGGTGTGTGTTGCATCTAGAAGTAGATACGATCTAATTGATATTATATTTTCTTTGAAGTTAAACTTTTGAAACTGGGCAACTTATTGCATGAGACAATTAAATTTTTCCCATTCATGCTACTTTAAAAACTACCTGTTTTTGCATATCGACCTAAATTGTGCTCATGGTTGTCGTAAATTACTTCAAGACCAATTCATTATAACACTTAACATGCCATAACATTATTAATGTCCCATTTGCACATTTTTACGATGCGATTTACCGGTAAACCTTAAACCGGTAACCGAGAGCACGAGCAAATTGGAATTTTTCAAATATCTTCTGGTTATAAACAATCGATATTGGTCAACATGTATTTCAGTTTTTGTTTGTGTGAAACACGTGTTTTAATTAGTACGTGCAGGTATTTCAAGTTGGAAAAAATCAATCTGCTAAATGTGGGAAGCGAATTGAAAGGCGGTGAATATTCAATTGGCCCCTGGTTAACGTGTTGAGAAATATTAGCGATTTGTTCTTGTCAATCAAAAGTTTAGCTCATATTTAGTAATGTTTTATACATACTAAGTTATATAATTCTATTATAAGCGAGGGAGAATCTGGGCTTGATAAATTTCACGCTTACTGTGCTCATTAAATAGTGTTTAGCGGCATTTTTGCGATGTTATCTTGCAGTTTTCAGGAAACTAAATTATTACCGTTAGTTCTTCAATTTTTAGTTGTTCTTGTTGCAGGTTATACGTTTTGCATTAAAGTCTATAAATAATTCTTCTTTGTTTTTTATTTAGATTAAGACTACATGTATTAAACAAGGGCAGAAAGACCGATAGGTCGATAGCCTTTTTTAGAAATAAAGATGTTTAGTACTACTACTAATTCTTGGAAGATATTTTTAAAGTCTTGCCCCAATTATGCATTATAGAATGCTCTATTTTTTTTTCTTTATCTTCACCGCATTTTTCTTGCAGTATTTATTAAATTTCAAAGAAAACTTTTCGATCAGCAGAATTATGCATATTTACCCGGCTGATTACTGTACATTCCTCAATTTCAAGTTGTTTTTTTATGTCTTTGATGCTTTAACTGTTTTATTACAGCATATAAAGAATTCTAGGAAGATATTTCAAAAGTCTTGGGCCGATTATACGATTATTCGTGGTTTTAGAAACTGGTCAGATTAATGCGGTTGTAGAAGATTTTATTGTGACCTGAATATGCGTTCAGGCAAACAGACACTTTATTATTTCAGTGTTTGTGCAGCTGGTTTATGATTCCAGAGAGTCAAAAGGCAGCGATATATTTTAATTTTTCATTTTAACATTTCTTGCATCTTGCATTGGAGTTATTGTATAATATGCAAAGTTAATATTTAAGGTGGCAAATTTATTCTATTTGACGCTTCTAGACGACATATTGCCCAACACGTTTCGCTTGCAAAATACCTGTTTTTACAAGAATAAAATACATGCATTAATTTACCCCGCAAAATTATCTCTGGTGGATTTTAATAAATTTAGTTTAGCTTGCTCAAATATTCATGATTTATTAGGTGCCTTTCGAGTGTCTGAAACTTCACTTAGTAAAGCTCTTCCTGCGTAGTGCATAACACCCTGTAGATTTTATAAAAATGTATTTTTTTTGGGAAAAATAAAATATTGCTTTTCTCATGTTCACTGTTCTCCATCTAACCAAGTTTGAAAGAGAAATGAAAGGAAATACAGACCTTAAAACAAACAAGAATTTCTTGGAAAGTTGAAAAAAATATCAATATTTTTAACAGAGAAACAATTATTATTTATCATAATCAATTTACGTTTTCTTCGTTAAGTCATGGGAGGGATAATCGGCTTTTGCTATTGAGTTATTATTTATTTTACTACTGGAATAGATGGTATCGGTTCAAAAAAACACAGAAAAGAATGCCTGGTAAGCGGTAAGTAATTGGATCTTAGTCTCGTAACTGGCCTTGTAGAACTTAAATGATGAAGAACGATTAATTGCAAAAAATCATTTATGCTTATTCTGCTTACTCGTTTTATGTGATCTCCTTTTCTTGCACAAGAACAACTTTTTCCGTTGTTAGGTTTATCAGAATCGTTATAATCTGGAGTGGTACCGTGTTGCACCAAGATGTTCAGACACTGGAAAAGAAAATCTATTAAAGACTACTCCACTTTTGCAGAAATTCGAAAAGTAGTGCCACTATAAAAAGAACAATTGTTAATGAAATAGACTGTGTGTATGATAATGAAAACCTTGCGGCATTATATAAAGTTTATTGAATAATACAAATACATTATTCAATAATCAAACAATCAATAATTGTAGGAAGTATTACTTTTCCTAAGTTCATACAGGCGGTTAAATAAAATGACGGTGTGGGTAATGAAAATATGTGATTCAGACAAATTTGAATATTTTTAAGTCAATGTTTATTAATAAAATGAAATAAATAATTTAAAAAACTTTTGGCAATTATCCCGCGTGGAGTCCAATCGAATTTTTTAAATAAAATAAATAAAACTAAAAGTTAAACTGACAAAGAGATGGCAAGAGAAGACCTTAAATAGTCAGCTCTTAAAAAGAATTATTCCACTTCACGTTTATAGAGGAGGCACTCAAGATTTCTTCTTCAATACAGGAACCACTTACTTCTACTTGCTGATTTTCAGCAGCATCATTTATGGGGCTTTTTCCGAACTTATCCAAGCTCAATCTAGCGCCGTGTTTGAGCAACCATCTCACAGTATCCAAATGACCCCTGGAGGCGGCAAAATGCAATGGGGTCGCCCCATCTCCATCTCTTAGATTAGGGTCGACACCTTGATCTTGAATCTGCAAAGTACAATTGAATGGTCCCCAGTAAAAGTGTCTAGTTAGTTTGAATATTGCTCAGTAAAAATTACCATCCATTTGACGCAATTTAAACATCCCATCTGGCTAGCAGCGTGAATCGGAGCCATTCCATCTTTGGCCCTCACATATAGGGAACCTCCTGCTTCTAAAACGAGAAACTTGAGGACATCGAGATGGCCCTCCTGGGCAGCTAAATAAACTGGCGTCACGTCATTGTCCATTTGAGTATTAGCGCTGAAATAAAAAAAAGTACATAAAATCTAATGGTAATATTTATCAAAGCACTGTTTTCACAGCAACGTTTTCTTTTCCTGTCATTGGAATCTTAAATTTTGCAAGTATTAACTGTTCCCTGTTTTATTAAGAAGTACGCGACAAATATTTATCAAACATTAGTGTTGCTGAATATGAAATATCCATGTTTGGGAATCATTTATGGACACTTTCTCATCACAATCTGCTTAATTAATTACAAAATGAGAAAGGTATGTAGTTTGAAGCCTAAAAAGTAAATTCACGTTCTGTTTGACCAAAATTAGGACACATGACTTAAGATCGCTTAAAGCCCTTCACTTAAAGCATGCTATTTGTTAAATTTAACCTACTAATTATTTTCGGGTAATTTTGATAGCAATTTGAGCAAGAGGGAATGTTGAATTCAAATTGTTTTGCAACTAAGCAGGTAATTAAGAAAATTTTGCAAGTAACGGAATTATTTAATTATTTGTTATTTTGCATTAAATCGATCAATCTCTCGTAGATAAGAAACATAGAAAAATTATAATTTCTGGCAAATGTTTGCAGTTGCACAGTAATATGGCGTTTCATATGAAATTTTTCAGAAAATAATCGATTTGCCCCGGAAATAAAAAATGCTTTCTACCGACATACACTACCCAAATACATACTGAGACTAATAAAACATAAGAGAGAACTGTATAGACTATATACAAACACTCAAAATAACGACCTAAAAAAGACAATGAACCAACTTAACAGAAACATTAAAACTATGATTGGACAATACCGACAAGACAAATGGCTAGAAACATGTAAAGAAATACAGAAGGACAAAGGCAAAACATACTGGCGAAAAATTAAGAAACTGGCGCAATACAGGAAGACTGGCACTACTGACACAATTGACGAAAACGGAATAGAACGCTACACAGACAAAGAGAAAGCGGACGCATTCGCCAGACACTATCAAAGGGCCTTCAGCACATCGACAAACCCTAACTTCGACAATGACAACTGGAATTTGATCAACGACTGGTACTTGAAGTATTTTAACAACTCACCAAACTATGCCTGCACACTGATCACAGACATAGAGTACGATGAAGCCCTAGCGCACATCAAGAACACTGCACCGGGGAAGGATAAAATTAAGGCAAAAGTCCTGAAAAGCCTAACTCAAGAAACACACAAACTGATCCTAACTGAATTGAACAACTGCATCACAAATGGCAGAATCCCAGAAACATGGAAAAACGGCTTAATAATCCTTATACCCAAAAATGGACTGGACAATACACAACCGAGCAACTACAGACCAATTACACTGCTTCCAGTACTAGGCAAGATTTTTGAAGGCATAATGAAGCAGCGGCTTGACAAAGTGATTGGAAAATATATACCTACCTACCAATTTGGTTTCAAACAGCATCACTCGACTGTTCATCCGCTCTTTATTTTGGCCAACAATATACAAACTACCCACCTAACTGACAGAAAGACAGCTTGCCTGTTTATGGACATTAACAAGGCTTTTGACAGTGTCTGGCATAGAGGCTTACTATACAAACTATACAAACTACACACACCAACATATCTACTACACACCATAAAGAACTTACTAGAAAACAGACAACTACAAGTACGAATTGACAAAACACTGTCATTTTCTTTTTCCCCTGAACAAGGGCTCCCTCAAGGATACCCGCTCTCACCGTTTCTCTACAATATATACTGCCATGACATATACAATTACAACTTACCAGACAAAAATCAAATCGACAGATCGGCATACATATTACAATACGCAGACGACACGGCACTTATTGTACATGACAAAACTACTGAGAGAGCAGCGCAAAGACTCCAAACACTAACAAACAACACAATGACATGGTTTTATAAATGGAGACTAACACCAAACGCGTCAAAAAACCAACTTCTGCTCACAAACCACAGACTCAACGCTGATTCCCCTACAATAACAGCAGACGGCCAAACGACACAACCAAAAAACGACGTAAAATACCTTGGAATCACAATCGACCACAAACTTAAATTCACTAAACACATACGAAACATCAGGGCAGAAACAATAAAGAGAACAAAACACTTCCGATCATTAACCTACAAAGACAGAGGAATTAGCACAAACACCGCCACCAAAATATATAAAGCTATTTGTAGACCCTTGCTAGACTTTGGACATGTACTCATGACCAACGGAACAGAAAGGACAAAACGTTATACACAAACAACAGAGCAAATTGCACTAAGACTAATAACACGAATAAGACACCCCCAAAACCCACTACACAACCCCCCCACCCAACTACTATACGAACGCACAAACATGACAAAGATCTCGGAAAGACTCATACAGCTACAGACAAAATGGACAAACAACCCCTACAACTGGACCATACTGAATCCCCTTTGTCTTACAAGACCAACCAGACAATCCCGCTTCCGTTTCCCTACATTAACACTACTCGAACACTTACAAACGCAACGGACTAGTGGACAATAAAATAATTTCTTCTTGCCACTGAAATCTTATTTATTTAATGACATTGTCAACCTAGAATGGGAGAATTTTCATATTTGTTTTTTATTTAGATTGGGACTGCATGTATTAAACAAGGGCAGAAATACCGATAGGTCGATAGCCTTTTTTAGAAATAAAGATGTTTACTACTACTATTGTTAACCTAGAATAGGAGAATTTTCATATTGGTTTTTTATCTAGATTAAGACTGCATGTATTAAACAAGGGCAGAAAGACCGATAGGTCGATAGCCTTTTTTAGAAATAAAGATGTTTACTACTACTACTAATCGATTTGCTCCTATAATTTCCGTCGCAAAATATATTTAAACTAACCTAAACAAGAATCTGGCAAAGATGTGAGTACAATCGGTAACAGAAATTTTTAGTTTGCAAAATGGTACTGAAAGGAAACGTTTTCAAATAAAATAAATTCGTATCCAGCAACCATTGTGTAAGCCAATTCAGAATTCGCGTTTTTTTTATCAATCTAATCTCTTGCTCCAAGCGATTTTTTAAATCGAAATGTACCGCCTTTTGATGAAACCATCCATAGAAATATCGAGTAGAATAATGTCTGGTCATGCTTCCGTTAATTCATACATTTGCAATTAAGCGGTGATAAAAGGCATATAAAAAATCAAATTTTATCATTTTAATTTGCTTTAAATGTCGATGTTTTAATAGCGTGCATTTTTACAGTGTTTTGCAACTGTTTGTAGCTTTTGGTTAGCAGAAACAATTTTACCAATGATAATTTTAAAATAAAAAAATCTATCTAAAATGATTTTGTCATTAATTATTGATAAGGTCTTCGGTTTCGCACTTGAACTTTGGCACATATGAGAAAAATAGCTAGATTCTATCGAACGGGTTCTTAACTAAGCATACTCTCAGTTCATCATTAACGCTGTCATTAAAAAAATTATTTAATTCAAATGTAACCTTAGCGTTACGTTTAAAAAAGTGACTATTAAAGTAGCTTCAACCTTCCCTGCTTCGCCTTTAAATTCGAAAATCTATTGTTTGCTCACTTACGACTTCAGAACCAATCTTACAATATACGTTTCTTTTATAGCCCAACTCCAGTTTTTTAAATTTATCAGATTTTTATTTATACCTACAACCAAGAGTGTGTGACACATTTTTATGTACAAATAATTATATTTGCTGCCATAAACATTGATCATTTTAATGCAAAATTTAGCGCCCTTTAGCATCAATGGATATTTTTAATAATACTCTATCTTTTAAATAATTTAAATCCTTTGCTTGAATGTCTATACACTGGCATCTATACCACTATAATTTTCATATCTACTTTCTCTTACAAACTCCTCTTTTGAGGCCTCATACATGAAGGAACTATTTCCTGACATGCTTTTAAACTTGCTTAGTGGTTTCTATGCAGTATATTTCCTTAAACTATTTCACAATGTAGTTCTGTTTAAAAAAACGATAAAATAAGTGCTGAATATATAAATAAATAAAATAAATTCTTTAATTACTAACTACTCAAATAATTTTTTTGATTTTCCTTACTCCGTTACATATAGCAAACCTAAATCCTGCCAAAACCACTCACTTTTATAATTATACTGCCGGTTTTCTCTGTATAATATTTAACAGTTTATTTTCCAATTAAAACGCAACACTTTCTCAAGTTTTCAATCAGTTTGTCAATTTGCTTCAATATTAGAATACAATATTCATCAAAACTGGGTTATTTTACTTTGAAATAATCATTGCTTCATTCTATTGCAGTTTCTCGTATAAAAGATGCAAATATCTATTAGATAATACGTTCTCTATAATTTTCCACCTTACAAGAGATGAAATTTCTTCATCAGAAAATATAATTATACGGATCAACTTTCCGCTTAACAAGCACCTATGAGCAAGTCTTGATGCGTTCCAATTAATGCAATTAGATTGGATCTAATTAAAGCGTTACAGTTTTTCAGATTTAACCGAACGAAGATTAGATTAGAATCTCGATCAGTAGGTAGTTTGCATTTGATTAGACTTATTATCTGAGGAGATTAGAACGGTTTTTATCGAGAAATTATTCATGGTGCCATACTGCTAACCGTACTGCAGATAGATGCATTTACTTGAAACGGTTTTGAAAGTAGCATATTTACTTGGGGTGAACAGGTTTCAATTCTTTCTAATTTGATTTATCGTAGCCTAATTAACATACACATGTACTGAAATAGTTGTAAGTGTGATGCATGTAATTATACTTGAAAATGTGCATTCATAATATTTGCAAAGGCGACATAATCCAATATACATTTTGTGTCTTTCTTACAAGTTACAAGTGCTTTGTTTTAAACATGCTTAAAGTGGAAATATTTCAAATGACTTACGTAACAAAACGAAACAACTAAATATAAATATAATACCCATATGCATCAAGGCCGACTTTTTATAATAAACCATTGAACAAGAGTGAAAACAGGAAAAATTGCTATAATGTTCTTTTACAAGCAATTATTACTTAAATTAATGCGATATAGTTTGAGATAATGACGTTATTTGAATTTGTTCTTTGATATTAGTACGTAATCATGTGAATTAATTTGTTTTCATATACTTCGCAATTATCAATGCAAACATTTTAGCTTTTTTTTAATTACATTTCAACTAGTTATATCGTTATCAAAATCGTTCTTCCTTGGAAAGAAAATAAGCACTTTCATAATTTAACAGTTTTTCAAAATGACGCTCAGCAATAATAACTGCGGCTCATTAATATAAAACTCTTGTCCCTTTACAGTTTATGGTAATTACTTATTTGGAGGTACGTTTGGCGAATTTATTTCTGATGTACGCAATTATTTCTACCCTGTTTTAGCTCAAACGTTTCAAGCTGAACCACAACTGTTTTCCATAATTTTCCTGTAATAATGTGACTTATTTTTATCTTTTGAATAGTATTAAAACTAACAATTCAAATAAATCTATATTTAGTCACTTTTGCCACTCATTTCACCAAAAATAAAAGAAGAAAATAAAGCTTCATTATTAACTTTTGAGAGAAAGTGCAAGTGGCAACCAAATCCACAGACCATAAGGTTCATCACCAGCGATTTTGATTTGATTTGGGTGAAATTGCTCACAATCTTGGTGGTTTTCGGTTGGTGTACGGAATCAGAAAGTAGAACTAGATGTCGGATATAATGGTTAATTTTTAAAATAATTCCTTTCCTGCATTAATTATGTTTTCGAATTAGTTAGTATGTTGCGCATTACTTTGCTATGCACCAGTAAATTTTTTAATTCGTGTGGAATATATCGTTTTAGAGAAACTCATCTCAGTCTCGCAATATGTATTTAATTTGTATTTTACAGCTTTAGAAAATTTATTTTGCTCACGTGCAGATTATCAGTTTATATAGTTTTAATGAGCAATTAAAACTTTTCAAATCTACGAAAACCACAATAGTAACATGAAAATGATTTTAGTTGGTGAGTTGTGATCTTTTCTGCACAGATATTGCAACCTCAGTCAATTTTATCAAGAAACCAGTGATTTAAGTCAAATTTGAAACGAAATCCTCAACCAAACAAATAATAATTTAAATCATCAATACATTATTATTTATTTATCAGTTCATAGATAATAAAATGATTCGTTTCGATTAGTGGATTCTTCTTCTGGCTAAACATATTTATTTAAAGTGTCCCCCTTAGAAATAAAATTGACGTGTCTTTCGGATTTTTCATATTTCTAACTGCAAGAAATATATTAAGGGTGGGAAGTTTTCAAATTGACACTCCGTATAACTTACTAGAAATAAAGACCATTTTTAAATCCACCAAATTTAAATCGACGTTACTATATGTTATTGCCTCTGCATAAGAAGCGCCGGAAAAGCTCTTTTTCGGAATATTTATTTTTCTTTTAAATCGAGTTTCACATTCAAAAAGCAGTAATAACTTTTACGAATTTTTTTTCCGAAACTTAAAACAATTTTTGAATTGGTGGTTTGAGCAACAGTTCAGCCTTTAAGGAGCCCTCAAAAGGTTGGAAAATTGATATATCGGGAACCAGATGGAAATAAAGAGCTGCTGATCAGAGCCATTCTGAAAAAGTATACCGAGAACTGTGCTGGTCAGAGCTCCCTTGCTTATGGAAACCGCTGATAGAGCGTGTCGAGAAGAAACGTTTTTCGACAGATAAAATTTATTTTCGATGTGTAATAATTAGATTTTTGTAAAAGTCCTCTGCCCCATCTTTTCCCAGTATAATTTAGGTTCGTACACGAGTAAGCAGAATTACTTTTCTACTACATTTCCGTTACTTATGTTGACCTGAATATATTCCTGTTTTGGGGGTATTTTAAGCTACTTTTTTCAATTTCTACCATTTCATAGAATCAAACATTTGGCTTTAAGTACAGATATTTATCAATCATCAATGCAAACTAAAGCTGAGCGAACATTCCACTTTAAATTATAAGTGATACAATGTTAAGGACGACTTGGTATTCGTCTAAAATTTTGCCAAAAATAACGAGCTTATAATAGAATTATGAAATTTCGTTCGTTGTGAAACTATTAGAGGAAAATCCTTGCATCGCGATAAAACGTCTGATGAAGGATTTTAACTGAATTAATCCACATCACACTACAGAGAAAGCTGTTTTTATCACTCGTCCGAGATTCGACATAATGCAACCGACAATTCTAATGTCTTATGCAATTACCTTTATATTATCTGTAGTTTTATATTAGCCGCACGTAATAAGTGCATTTCACCATCGAAAATAAACGATATATTTAAATTGTTTTATCAGTTGCAATTATTATCATTACCGTAATAGCAGCAAAATCAATTCTCTTGCAATACAGCATTCGACAAAAGTTAACAATAATGGAATTTTTAATAAAATAACCATTATTCAAATCGTTTACTCGCGGAGAATGGCGTAACATGCAAAAAACTCGATCGCAGTTGCAAAGAAATTGAATAATTATTAAATGTACTTTTACATATTAATTAAAAAGGAATATTATTTATAACATTGTATCGCTTTTATTGTTTATGTGTTTTATTTCAATTATGCATTTTTGTGGAGCAGTTAGCTAATGTGTAACGTTTTTTTTCAAGCATTCCTTTTGTCGTAGTCGCCAATGCAATTCAATAAAATTTTTGCGCTATTTTCCATAGTGTTGGATAATAATTAAGCCATTGCAATCAGTGAGGATTATAGGCTTAACCGCAGACTGTAATTGCGAAATACATTTTCCTGCATGCTTGATCAACTCGAATGAAATAATAATAAAAACTTTCTCTTCAAAACGTTTATGAGGAAGATCAGGTCGACTGACCGCTTAGTAAAAATTAATAATTCAATTTATGCAGTTTCAAATCGATGGACAAGTTTTTGTGATGTATATCGACATTTGCGAAGCTAATAGAATAATTGGTTATAATATATCCAGCTTTGAGTCATCTAGAAATGGTGCTTTCAGTCTCGTTCACAAGATACACAAGCTTTATTGAAAGAAACAAAATAATTATCTTAAGAGCATGTTTGTTGTGCACTATTTCCAATTGCTGCATGTTTCTAAATGCAGTTCTTTCCAAGGAATGACGACATACGGCAAATGAGTCGTAGTATCAGATAACTAACATGCTTAAGACTCAATCAAGAAGTTTTTATTGCACAAACAACTGGTCTAGTCCCTAAAGGAACGCTAATAATTACGTGAGTAATCGCGCGAATGATGAATTTGCAGATATAATTGTACAGACAAGATGTTCTTAGTAATATGGTTATGGCTTTGTTAATCTTGAAAATCAAAGCTGATGCATAAAAAGTTTCGATATTTTTTAATATTTATGAAGTTTATTCAACATTTGTTCCCATGTCATATCTGCACTAAATAATAATATTTTCTCAGATCAGATATCACATAAAATCGAAGCTAAGAATGTTCTGATAAAAACCATACAAAACAAACATTAAGCGATGACTATCTGGTTTTAACATTAAATTAAGTTAAGCTAATAATTTTATAAGATAATCTACTCTATAGAATTATAAGATAAGTGTCCTTATTGAAGGTGAACCATCTTGGAAATTTCCCGCGTATATCTTCAATATTAAATCAATAAAAAACGAGAGAAGGCAAATATGATCATGAAGCGAGCACCTCAATGGTGGTCTGATGTTAAAGACCTGGGTGAATACAAGAAAGAGATAGACCTTGAACTGGAGAACTCTGTGTTTGCGAAAAATGAGGAAGTAAATTTCGAAGCATTAAATAGAGAAATCGACAACATTTTAAAAGACGCACAAAAACGGTGGTGCTCAAAATGTAAGAAGCCAAAGGATAAGCTTAGTGAAAAAACAAAGAGTCTTATGAAACAGAGAAGGGAACTAAATTTCAAGCATACCACGAATGCAGACCAACTACGAATCCTAAATAGAGACATCTCAAAGGCCGTCAGGAGAGGTATAAGAAAGTTTAAATCCGAAGAAATAGAAAAGGTCATTGAAAACATCAAAAGTTTGAAGCTCCTTCGAAGAAACTTCTCTAAGCTGGAGAATGAGGCGGGCCGTAAGACCTTAAATACGACGTTTATACAGAGCTATACAAAGAAAAAAAAAACAAAATCCGCCTGAGAACTTGCCTCATGTACAAAGCCAAGGTTCAGAGGATATTCCGGATACTACCCTGAATGAGATAAGTGCGTCGCTGAAAGAAATGAAGGACAATAAAGCCCCAGGCGAAGATGAAATTGTTATTGAGTCTATTAAGGCAGGAGGAAACATATTGCTTAAGAATATATGCAGGCTTTTCAATGCATGTCTTCTGAAGGGAACAACACCTTCCCAGTGGGATAATGCTATAATAATCATAATGCACAAAAAGGGAGACATCGCAAAACCAGAAAACTATAGACCGATAAGCTTATTGTCACATGTCTACAAACTCTTTATGAAGATTAGCGTCTGATACCTAAATTAGATTTATACCAGCCTCGTGAACAGGTGGGATTTAGAGCAGGGTATGGAACAAACGACCACCTTCAAACTATTAAAACTCTAATAGAAAAATGCATCGAGTATAACAAGGTTCTTGTCTTGGTATTTATAGATTTCGAAAAGGCTTTCGACTTCGTAAATCAACACAAAATGTTGCTAGCGCTGGCGGACTGTCGTATTGATCATTGATATACTTCCCAATTGAAAACGTATACAAGCGGACAACTGCATGTGTACGGTTACATGCAGACACAAATAAATTTCAAATCGAAAGAGGAGTTCGTCAGGGCGACACAATATCTCCGAAACTGTCTTCCACCGTATTGGAATATGCATTTAAAAGAGTAAACTGGGAAGAAATCGGCATAAATATCGACGGAGAGCTGTTTGAGCCACATGAGGTTTACTGATGACATTGTCATAACTACCGACAGTATTGACCAGGCACAGACTATGTTGGAGAGCCTTCATGAAGCGTGCAAAGAAGTCGGTTTAAAAATAAATTTTACGAAGACGCAATGTATGACCAACTTTCTCATGAGGGAGAATATCTCAGTTGACTGTAGGAGTATTGAGCTGGTCGCCTCATATAAATATTTGGGACACGAGATCAGGATTGGCCGAGACAATCAAACCTGCGAGGTGAACAGGAGAATAGGCTTGGCGTGGGCGGCATTTGGAAAGCTTAGGGATGTTTTCAAATGAAACATTTCTAAAATATATCTCAAACGGAAAACTTATAATCAATGTATACTGCCAGTACTAACCTATGGGGCAGAAACGTTAACGCTTACCAAAAAAACGGCGCTCAAGCTGTGAGTTGCTGAGAGATCTATGGAGCGGCCAATGCTGGGACTCTCTGAGAGACAGGATACCCAATGTGACTATACGGCATAGGACGGGTGTGACTGATGTCATAGAGAGGTTTGCAACCTTGAAGTGGAACTGGGCTGGCCATTTGGAACGAACAACGGATGGAAGATGGTCAAAGCGTATTCTGGAATGGAGACCAAGGCACGAAGCCTATCGAAACAGAGGCAGATCACCAACAACATGGACGAAATATTAAGAGAATCCGGGGAAACTGGATAACTGGATACGGGACGCACAAGTCCGAAAGCGGTGGCAGACACTAAGGGAGGCCTATGTCCAGCAGTGGACGCGAACGGCTGTTTGATGATGATGATAATGAAGATTCAAGCTGAATAGTGCTGTAATATTTAGCTATCTGGGTATACTATAAATATTTCGATCAAACACATAATATTTTATGTGTTGGTAGAATATAATTTTATTGGGATGTTTGCGGATCAAATTTTTCGTTTATATTTCTTAACATTAAACAATACAACAATGTTTCCAATCGAGGTTTATTAATGAATTTTACTGCATCAGAAAGTTGAAAGGTTAAAGGAAATAAGAAGCATTATAAGTAACATTACAAGACTTTATCAAAAACTAATTTCTAAGTTGGTCAATCTAAATCCATCTGAATAAATTTAAACCTGCTAATCCTATTAAAAATATATTTATTCTGCTTTTGAAATGTGGCTCTGCTGAAAATGCATATGCTGTTCTCAAAGTTTTAATTTAATGGCTTGTTGCTCAACGCAAAAATCCAACTGATGCCGAATAATGTGCTAAATCAACCTCAAAGATGAAGGACAAAATATATTCTTGGTTCTGATTTATTACTAAAAAATCCCTTAAATATTGTTTTTCACTTGCCTTCTATTAAACGCCCGTTTGGTTGTGCCTTGTTTCCTTCATACATTTGTAACAAGCTTTGCTATTATTATTAACCTGCAGAATATTACAAAACTATAAATCAGACTAGTCTGACCAGTATCAGATAATGCACATCCTGTAGTTATATGTATGGAAATTTCGATATGATATACACACTTATATGCATTTAAAGTGAAAGAAGGCGGTAGAAGGACCTCTTGAATCTAGGGCGCAATTCATAATTTATTACATCAGACATTCTCCTTAAGAATCCACTGTTATTCTGTGTTCAATAAATGCAAACAGGCTAATATATTTAAATTATAGCGGAACACAGTACTATAAAACATTACTTTTGTCTCTCATCGGTTTAATAAAAATTCTTATGCAATATGCATTCATATATAGAACTTAAAGCTCTTAATTGGTCTTAATTGCACTCAATTGGAAATAAAATGGGATTTTTTTAGTAAATATACTTCTTTAAAGCAATGTACAATTTATGAGCAAATTATCAAATGGGACACTAAACAAATGTTTAATGATTTTGTGGAATGTCCTGTGTGAAAAAAGGAGCGGAGTACCAAGTTTGAGGCAGAAGAAGGAGGAATACAGAGTAAACAAATTAATGTGAAAACGACTCCGGCGTAGTACTCATTTATAAATTGTCTGTGCAATTCGATAAAATAACTAAAAAATTATACACATGAAATATTTCAAATTATTAAATGCATTCAGTAGGACTAATTAGTAAATATTTCAATATGTATTAAAACACATTAATTCAAGTTATACTTTTACCTGACACGATATAAACAGGTGATAAATATAAAGCTTCTCATCTTGGCGTTGATTACTTTTAAGCTGATTGACTATTATTCATAAATCTTCAGCAAGGAGATTTTACAAGAGTGTCTTAGAATCAACTTTCGCTAATTACTGGCGTAATCCGACAAGTTTGAAATATTAAGCTTATGATGCAATAGGAAATGTTTAAATGGCGTTTATATTATATGAAATTAGCAGCCGGAATCTAATGATCTGATAATGGAGTTTCACATAATAAACTCAACTGAACATAAATATCTAGACAGTAGGTTATAAACTTTAGTACAGTTCTGATAGAAAAAATGCCATTGTGCTAAGCAAACATTTTTTACTTTCAACAAAAGGAGCCGAAAAAACCTGGAGGCATTTTGTAAAAAACCGACTATAGTTTGTTTAAATAAATGATTGATCTTCGTGGGAAAGCTTCCAATCTATTGCAGGTAGCCAATTACCGACACAATAATAAATTTCATTCACCAAGAGGTTCTTCCATATCTTCTTAAGGAGATAGAACAGACTTGGCAGGTTGGAAATGTATAATTTTTTAGCAGCTTTTTTTTGTATCTGTCTATGTATAGTTGAGATACTTATGTCCCGTTTACGCCTCATACTTGTTACTGCAACAAACCGCACACGTATTGTCGGGAATCAAACGACTCTCTTGGGCATCTTTTAATTCGCTTTTACTTGAGCTGTAGTACATGCTTTAAATTTTGATCAAGTCCTTCGGCACTTGTTTCAGTTTTTTCCATTTATAATTGTTAATTAATTTGATAAAACTGAGATGAATTTGTATATAGTTTGTATCTGGAATTATCAAGCGAATTGTAATTCCTCCTTTGAAATTGAGAACTTAAGCCGGACTAAAGGTTTTCTCTTCTCAAATTAACTGAACCCAAATAGTAATTGCACGGGTTTGTTTTTGTTTCCATTTCATTGCCCAAATTGAACAAATGAATTATTCAATTGGATAATTCGACAATCTGTTTAATCAGCGTTAATAATAAAGGTTGAGAAAAAGTAAGCAAAAAGTTATTGATGTTGTTCGGTTAATTTTTGCATTCACTTGGACATTTCTTTGGCACTAGGCATAGATTGCGACATTTTGGACCTTTATGCTATCGTTAATCAAGATTTGATTAAATTATAAAGGCCTACAATTTGATTGCAGAAATCTATTTAAAAACATTAATAAAAATGTTTTTCACTGTTTAGGTTTTTCCCGGTTTTAGTGAAAATCGTAACTTTCGGTTGCTCTTGTTAAGTTGGTTAAATAAAGATCAGTAGAAAATTTAATTTGGATATATATTTTTGTAATTCTACTCTAACACTTGATCCATTGGCCATTTCAGTAGCCGAATATATTTGCAAAAATGCAAAAAATTGCAACACTTACTTCAATATTTCATTAAGAACATTTTATTACATATATTTGTTACTCTAAATATTGAGTTAATTTTTTAAAGTAATTATTCTTGTCAACATTTTGCGTTCAGGTTAAATTTAACTTCGGAAAAACCTTTTGTTTTATATTTTATGGAAGCTGTTACATTATCAACTCTTTCCAAGCAGTCACTCCATCAAGTCCTGGTGTTCAAACTTTAGATGTAAATCAAAGTAACGATCTTCCTGTGCTACACATAAAAACCTCTGAAGTATTTTAATTATATTGTATACCTGACACTAATATTCTCCTTCATTTTCTTTCTTTTGAGTAGTTTTTTCATCTTCACGCGTAAGGATCCAAACTTCACACACTTGTTTCAAATCGAAAATTGATATGACTCGATTGAAATCCGCAACCGAACTGGTACCCTTTACTTTCAGTAATTATTTTTCAGTGATTTAGCTGCGTTTAAGAGTAATACATAACAATTAATCACAGTTAAGGGATAAAGTGGCACTCAACCTTGGTCACGGTTCATTTATCCGGTAGACATACGAGACCCAACTAAATGCACATAAATAGAAAGTATTTCCAGCTTCATTGAATGAAAACTTATAAAAGGAAAACAACTAGTTAATTATCCTTCTGGGGTTTTTAAAAACGCTTCTTATTAGAGGCCTTATATGAATCTATGGAAAATAGTACTTCTATAATCGCAACTAATGAACCAGCTATAAGCATTGAGAAAATAAATAATTTAATTATTTGAACCTGAAGGTCTGCATGTTTATAATTAGAACAAACCTTTTTAGCAACCTTAAAGTATTAAAAACCAATAGGTTGGTTTTGTGGCGCTCACATCATTTTATATTTATTCTATAGATATTAAGAATGTTTGAATAAACAAGTAACTCATACAAGCCATCTTCACCTGCGATCGAATATTTTACACTTTGTATGTTAAATTCTCGTATTATTAATATTTATGTGGAATTTTGCGTACAGTGCTTTAGGGATGACTGGAAATTGCAAAAATATGTTTTGATTCTGATCAAATTATCATTAAAATCTACGGTTCTTGCTTGGTTTGAATTATAAATAGAAAATGGCTCAAATTTGTAAGTTTTAAAATGAAACGAGATACTAAAACCATACAAATTTGTTGTTCTTAATTCGATTCCAGCTGAAATTAAATACATAATGTCGCTCAATTTATAAATATTACCAGGTCTATGTCATATACAGTGTCTAAATACATTTGATTCCTATAAATTATATTTACGGAAATGCCTATTTGTCCTTTTAATACACAATTTTAAAGTTTGGTTTTGGATGCCGAAATTTATGTATGATGATGCAAATAACTTTATGTAAGAACGTGATATACCGATTGGCAATGTGTTAACTATTAAACCCAAAAAAAAATGTTAATTGGATAATTTTAACTTACTCATTTACAAGTTTTTTAATTAATCGTTTAAAGTTATTTCGTTAGACATAAAAAAGTCTTCAAAATAGACATTTTTAATTATGCATATGTGGAAAGCTCATCTAATCCAATTAAACTGAATGTTTAAATATTTGAACAGATGAAACGGGTTTCGCAAATTACTAAATTCGCAGCCGAAATAAATTGCCATAAATGCAGTTTCTTTGTTTTCTTTTTTTTTCTAATTTTTTGATTTATTTCTTTTAGCATAAAATTTCCATTTAAAATTGAATTTTAGATTTTGTGGCCATCTAATATCAACAGCATTAAAACATATATTATAATATAATGAAATAATGTTTAATTAAATGAAAAATTAAAGCACGCAAATGATTTCTGAATTAAAGAAAAACAACACCTGCGATTTTACATGAAATATATTCATATGAAATGATAAGTTTTATGTCATTTTATGTTGATTTTTTATGCTACTGGTAAGATCAAAACTATTTCAATTTAAAACCGAATTTTTAAAATTGGGTGTTAATGTTTTTTAAATAAAACATTGTAAAACTGGACTCTCATCTTCCTTTAATAATTATTAACTTTCATTTCTCAGCCTTTATATTTTTTCGAAATTCAACCTATGGATGAGAAACGACAAAAGTAACATAGGTACTCTAAAATTTCTCTACAGTTTGGAAAACACCCTAATCAAACTTGTCATACATTTTAATTTTTTCCGGCGCTTTTTAACTAACCGCTGATGTAGAATAAATCATCAGAAATAAGCTAACCATAATTACCTCAATCTACAAGAATTGCTCCTAAATCTTCTTTTCCTCGACAGAGTCGTCATTTTTACGTGTTTCCACCACAAATTGTTGTTAAGTTTTCTACCACATATGAAATCACAGCATTTTCGGGACTTTGAACTAGCCCATTGAACAGCTAATTTTCATTTATGACTAACACAACATCATCCTGGCAAGCAAGAAATGTGCATTCGAAGTACGCGCGAATTATTAGTTACTTTCAACACGCGATTGTTATTACGGGTACTTCCAGTGGTTCTACGTGCTCGATAGACAGTTACCGTACGGTACCACCGTTGGATGGGATCTACCAGACGCGTCAGCCTTTCTTCTGCTTTTTTTTCCTTTCGGGTGGTAATAAGAACTTTTATTTGGCGCTGATTGTTTTGATAGTACAATTGTGCTGTTACTGTCCATAAGTGCTAATGGGTACTTAGAAAAATGCTCTTGTTTTGGACCATACAGCAACTGACAAGTAATTTAATTTATTCATGATATGGAAGGCATGGGATGATGCTGGCTTGCAGCCTTGTATAAATTGATAGTTTTTCAATCTTTCTTGATACATTTAACTTATTATTGCTTATTTGTTATAAGTAGATTGTTTTTTCCAAATTACGATTTGATAATATCTCAAGAACCATTTGATACAACCAGTTAGAGAATTCAAAATCTGTAAAAATGTATCAAGTGAAACTAGGAATTAGGAAAAAAAGTTACAAGTTACAATTTGAATATTTCACATTTGGGAACAAAATAAGGCCATCATTTCAAACCTGACGCCACCTTTTAGCTCACATCTCAGACACACATTGAGCTAGCGGGTTCATTACTACACCAGTGGATAGACAGGAAATTCCTACAGCTAATTTAGAATTGAGAGACTCAATGTTTGATCTTCAAGCATCGGATTGCGTATTTTGGATCAAGTAATTCTAACTTATTTCCTAGCTAATAAATATTTACATCTTTGAAAAGTAGATACCTACCAAAGAAACCTATTCAATTTCGTTTTCTTCAGCTGCTTTTAAACATCTCTAAAATCATGTTGACTTAATAAGAAAGCTGAATAAATTTAAACGAGTGGCATTTAATGCATTTCTAATAAGGTACAAATATTTATTCCAGCATTATTCCAATAATTTCAATAGGTGTTATTCAACAATGTAGGGAAAGGACATACTTGGAATTCTGATATACAGGGTGATTCACAACCTTATATATAGACACAGAGCAGGGGACGTGCAGAGAACCTCAAAACAAGTCGAGTTGCCATTTAAGCTTTTTTCTCAGGTCCATGGTTAACGAGATAAAAAATATTGGTATTTTCTCTTTAACTCCTACAGTTTATGACATATTTTGGGCACATTTTTAACGTAGGCTACTGTTTAGATCCTCTACCCATAGGTAAGCTAACTGGTTGAGAAAATCTACAGGGTGTTTTTTTTCTAGTGTCATACCCACCTTTTACCCCGCGAATTTTTTTGTGGTGTGCCACTGACTTCGACCGAACGAATTTTTGAATTTGTTGTTTAACTACTACTCATCTTTGCTCTGTGTCCATAAGGTTGTGAATCACCCGGTATAGTGACAGGATTAAAATCTTGTTATCAAACTAGTTGCAAAAATTCTAATAAGTAAGAAATACTGGCTTATAAGTGTACATAAACTATTTTTTAACAAAATTATCTGATCCACTTGGAAAATTCATATTTAAAAACAATATCTTATTTTGTTAATTCTTATTTGTTTAATACTTTTTTATATTTACTGGCGAAATTGTAAGAACTACTTCGAGGAGTCGCACTTGCAACTATAGCTGTTGAATTTGTTCCGATTCTTAACTTCGCACTTGAATCTAGCACAAATTCATTACTTGCTTTACTTCTTTTAAAATGAGCCTTTTTGCAAATTAAACTATGAATTGAAGCCAAACTGCTTAAGTTTTGAGGACTTTTCCGCATTGCATTTATCCACAATATATGGCAATATCTACATGTTTAATTAATATAGCCATGGAATGATAATTAACACCTTTTTCGGACAGGTCTAAATTAGAATTGACACAGTATTTAAAATACATGTTCAACCAGTTTTATTAATAATTAGTGCGCTTTTGCGATTTAACCTCTTCTCGTTTTATATTTCAATATGCAGCAACGAGGCATATCATGATACGCATGCTATTGTTCCACATATTTCATCTAAAACAACAGAGTGTGTTTATGAAATTATCAACGCCACTATACAAGTTTTATAATTGGCTTATAACCCGGTTTCCAACTAGTACTGTTATAAATTAACACTTTAGAAGTAGTATCTATATCGATGTAAGTGGTATTTGAATAACCAAGACTAATAAGGATATTACATATTTGCTTATAATCAGCGACAATATATTATTCTTATTTGTCGTGGTTATGCCAATATCGAGAAATTGGAGTAGGAAAATCAAAATCAATTATCCACTATTCTTCTATATGCTTACACAGCAATTTCCAACGCGCATATGGTTAATTATTGAAAGCAAACGATTTCATATCTGTTTTCGTTTTTCTATAAAATGTATATATTTATATATTTCTTGAGCTAAAAGTTTCGATCTCTTTTCAATTAATACTATGTTTGAAATCATCCATTCTTCTAGATAATTCCGAAAGTTGATGTGTCAAATCTGAACTTTTAGCCGGCCATTAGTTTCTCCCAAGCCCTCAATTTCTGAATTATTTCAAAGTATGGCTTCCTATTTACTGTAGATTAATGTTGTAAAAAGCTACCTGGAACATTCTTCCATTTAAAATGTCACATCAAACGGGTATCGAGAGACGATCAGGAGAGTTTATCGTCCTAGTGAGATGCTGAATTACCGTCAAAGGCAATTTTTTCTTCATTAAATTGCAAATCGAAGCTCTAAATAGAAATACTTTCTGTTTTTGCTATAGCAGCTTTTAATCATTTCGCAGTAGTAATAATTGTGTAGTGATTTTGCTTGTTTAAAATATTTGAGAGTGGATAATAAATTTTCTTTAGTTTTTGTCAAACACCAAACTAGTAAATTGGACTTTTATTTGGAAATTGTCAGTATTGTCCGAATGTAATACTTTTACTTATATTAAACACTAAATTTAAATATATGAATGGCGTAGGAAACTTGTTATAACTCGCATAAAATCAGGGGGAGTTTTTGTGTATAAAATATATTTTTATTGTAGATACAACTGTAAGCCAAGAAACTAGTTTTTTCGTTTGCTTTTCCAGGCTGAATAACATTTTTCATGTTTTATAAAATTCGAGAAATTTTAACGTTTGAGCTTCAAGGCATGTGAATTAATCGACTTTATAAGTTAATGTAGCAACCACAAACTTAAATTCACTAAACACATACGAAACATCAGGGCAGAAACAATAAAGAGAACAAAACACTTCCGATCACTAACCTACAAAGACAGAGGAATTAGCACAAACACCGCCACCAAAATATATAAAGCTATTTGTAGACCCTTGCTAGACTTTGGACATATACTCATGACCAACGGAACAGAAAGGACAAAAGGTTATATACAAACAACAGAACAAATTGCACTAAGACTAATAACACGAATAAGACTACACAACCCCAAAACCCACTACACAACCCCCCCACCCAACTACTATACGAACGCACAAACATGACAAAGGTCTCGGAAAGACTCATACAGCTACAGGCAAAATGGACAAACAACCCCTACAACTGGACCATACTGAATCCCCTTTGTCTCACAAGACCAACCAGACAATGCCGCTTCCGTTTCCCTACATTAACGCTACTCGAACACTTAAAATGAGTGAAAGCTTTGGACAATTCTGACAGGTTCAAGTTTTTCAACAGTTCTCTTCTAATGCTTATTCCAGAACTAATTGAAATACATCTTTCAAAAATGTTGGAGTCATTATTTTTTTATTTGCCAAAAAATCCTGTGTGCCATCATTATTTTTTTCTCTTTATTACTTTTCATGCGATAAATGTAGTGCGGTTTAAACAATTATTAAATACTGTACGATTTTAAATCGGAAAAAATTAATAGGCATTGCCGTGAAAAAAAGTGTATTTCTGTAAAGCGAAACGAACATAAAACAATGGGAAGCTGGCTATCAAGCATTCAGTGCATGGGTAACATCCGTAATGAACGTAAAATGGTCATCAATTTGACTGACGTGATTTTTACGAACTGGCTCACAAAACGTGTGAAGAAAGCGTATGTGGAGGTAAAATCGTTTTTAAAACCCATCTGGCTAGTTTGTCGTGATAATTACCACTATTTTCTTTTCGTTTCTATAAAGAATAACAATACTAACCTACTAAGCAAGCCAACTTAGCCCAATGAAAGAGAGCATGTTATTATATGCGATTTGAATAGTGCTAAATGAAAAAAAAATTATAAAGTTTGATATTTGACTTTTGGGCTTTAAGTTACTTATAAGTTCACGTCATATAAAACATGTAAAATTTTGTTCAGAAGACCACCCACCGTCAGCACACTTTATGGCCTTCGGATATCCTACATCCGTGTGTTAAGAAAAACTTTTTTATGCAACCTTATTGGTTCTCTGCATGCATTCTATTTAAAATATCAGTTAATTAGCCAGATAGCATTATAAAATAATCCAAATGATCAAAGTATACAGTGAAGAAGCTTTTATCAGGCGTAATTGTGAATAAGGAAGAAAGAAGGGTTTGTAGATAGTAACAAAGCTGACAAGATGTTTAGAAGTTTTCTACTTTCTACTAGAAGACCAAAAATGAATAACTGAATTTGCTGGTCATAGCTGGAATTTTCACAACGGTAGAGGATGAAAGTCTAAAAAGTGCACTAAAGTTATTGCCATTTTAATAAAAAAGTCATGAAAAAATAAAAAGCTTTTATTAAAACAAGTATAGACGACTGTAACTGCGACATGTAAAACAAAATCAATTGAAAAGCTCGAGTAAAATGCCAATAATACATTGATAGGAAACAGACATAATTAATATGATTTAATGAATAAAAAATTAATAATCTGAATTAAAATATTGCAATGTTTACGGCTTTTGGTATGAAATATTAAAAAAAAACAAAATTGATAAAAATTCAACCGCGATAATAAGAGTAAAGAAATAAAACTCAGAAATAAAATGGAAAACTACCTTAATTCGACTGAAGAATCCACCAAAAGTCGAACGCAATCCAAGCATCCTCTAGCAGCGGCATAATGAAGCGCCAAAGTAGCATTTCCGTTGGGAGGACCATGTGGTTCCCCCACTGAGGTTGTGGTACCTTTTTCCAACGCGGGCATGCCGCCGCAGCTGCCAATGGTGCTGCCCTCTCTTGATTCCGCTTCCCACAGTAGCCAGCGCAGTACGTTGAGACGACCGTACCTGAAACAGGTGGTACTTGTTAATATTCACCTTCACCAATAGAGGGCAGCGGTTTTCTAGGTTTAAGCTCCAGCAACCGCAGTCAAGAAATTTGCAAAATGCATTGTGGTGGAACCTCAGAATAAATAGTATTTATTCAAGTTTATTTAAAATTTATTTCGATTTACAATGATAGCCTTTATTTGCTTGAATCAAGCTGAATATTTTATTTAATAAACTGTAAAATACATTGAAAATGTAGAGTTAGTACCGGTCATATCATTTATTTTTAAACATTTAAATAATGTAGTTTTTTATAGTTATTGCCAGCATTAAGTGTTGTGTAGGGGGGATCAATTAATTCAATCTGCAACAAATAATGCTGTTGAAATGGTAGCGAGAAGAACTAAATAGATACAGTTCTTAAATGCAACCTTCTACCTAGTTGCTGTTCGTCTTGCTTAATGAAAATATTGTATATTACCAAAAGATACCGTTTAAACGGTTAAACTGGTTATGAAATGTTTATAATTAATGTTTTAGACTCAGTCAAAATATATGCAAGAAAATGATTCGATTTCATCTAAATAGAGACTGTAATAAAACATTAGAATAATTATTCACATACTTAAAATGTTTCATTATAAGCCCCGAAAACTCTTCAACCCATACTATGCCCTGTGCACAGTCTGTCATTAAAAAATAAAGGATTCAATCAATTTATTCTAACATGGTAGATTTCAGATATAGTATGATGGCCAGTTTGGTTGAACGGTAAAAACTAATATTTTTCCGGACATTCAGGATGACTGAAAAGTAAAAGTTCTCGTATTCCGGACAAGAACAACGTTTTTAACATCATAGGTGTGAACACTGGTGTTTTCTGAATACTTCGCTCTAAAGAATCAATGATAATAACTAGTTTTACTTTATTGCGGCAAATTTCGCGAAATAATTGTTTGATATTAAATTTTTAGACCAGATTTATCTGGCATAAATTGTGCATTGGGCAATCCAACATTTTTTCTCCATCCCGACATAGTAGGATGTCAATTAAACATAAGTGTTTCAAAACGTGGAAAAGAAAAAAGTAGTTAAAAGTGACAAAAATCAAACAGCTAAAGTGAACAGCTTAGTTTTACATCCAATTAATTTTGGTAATTTTCGAAATTCGCAAGAACACCAAAGCACGGATCATAATATCTACACTCAAATAAATAGTTTTTTTTCCTATAAACTTGCATTAATATCTAATTTATAATTTCACATGGGCAAAAACTAACACAAAAAGGACATCAGCTTAGGTAATGCAGTTAGTTCATTGTTTTGGGAATCACATTAGTTAAGTTTACACAACAGCCAAGAGTAGAATCCTTATCGAAAGGCGTGGTATTTAAAAGGATATATTTCGACATTACCGGTCGCTTACGCACCTGATGTAGCAATCATTCATTCTATACCGAAGAATATTGTTTACTAACAATGTTTACATTTGGTATGAATAAATATCCATGTTAATCCAAAAAAAGGCATAATCGAGATGCTAATGAGACCAGAATGTTTGAACACTCTACTTGAAGCCTCTTAATAAGGCACACTTTTCAAGCATTGTTTGAGTGTCTGATGGGTTCTATGAAATTCAGTTTACGATTCATTTAAGATGTTCCATGAGACCATTCAACCTGTTAAGCCAAATCTTTATTACCCTGCATATACATAAGTCCCTTTTCTGTGGAGGACTGACCATTTCTGATACTTCCTCTAACTGCAAGTAACGGTTACCGGTTTTCGAGCTTGAGTTATTCAATCTTAATACTTCTAGCCCGAAGCTGCTATTTTGCTGATAGTTTTTTTTTGCTGTAAGGTCGTTCAGTGAACTTAGATAGTCGCTAACGTGTAGTATGGATGGTCAAACAAGATACCTCCTATTGCGCAATGTATGTCAAGTATTTTTAGCAACATTTCAGTTAATTTATTTTAGTTAACTGGAATGATCGGAAATAGAATAGACTGAGGTTTGAATAGACTGGTAGTAAATTAAAATTGATTGATTTAAAATGGAAAAGTTGATACTAATTGGAAGCAATGTTTTTGCTAATTACTGCTATCATTAAATCAGGCAGCTGAGTTGATTTTTTGCTTCCGGTTTTAGGAAAGAATGTGATAAAAATTTTGCTTCAATAACGTGGAATTGCGCAAGAAGTAGTTTAAAAATTCGATTATGATATGATACGGATGAGGAAGACGAAACTTGAAAGTGAAGATGTCGAATTATTTTTTAGTTAGCTCACAGCTAACAAACAAATTTAATATTTCACTGTAGAAACTATTTTTTTCCATTAAAAAAATCCATACCAAAATTCTAAAGTTTTGAACCGAAATCCAGTAAGTCAACTGGTATCCGTGAACAAAGTACTTTTAATACAGCAAAAATTGCAAAGAAGAAATTGAAGATGATTTTGAGGTCACCTTACAATTTTGAAAATTAATCACTTAACAAATCAAACACATTTTTTTAAATAAAATGATAGCAATTTTCAATCAATATCAATGTTTTTTCCTGACAATGCAACATATTGTTTAAAGAATTTGGCAAGATTTTGAGTTATTGAGAGAAATAACACATATTCTGTGTATATAGCATGGGCTAAACTTTTTGATCTCGAAGACACATCAATTTAATGCAATAAACTATCTTCATTCACTTTTTTACCACCTCACACTGTCAAACATTTTTATTTACTTACACCCCACAATAAATTCATTATAAATTCTTATTAAAAACAAATCACACCATATTGTAAAGTCTCCAGAACATTGGTTTTCAGGTGATGAGTCGGACCCATTGTAAAAAACTAGAATTATGTGTTTAGAGATCGATTCATAGCATATATAGTGCTACCAATTAATTTTAATGAGTCACTGAATTTTTCCAAATTGTTCAAGGGCGAAACAAGAAAACTGTTTTATCTGTCTCATTCTTTGCATTAATGTTGGTCAATTCGTTAATATCAGATGTTTACATTTCATTACCTGTCCAAGCTTTTCATACATGCGATCATCTAATTAGCGTATGATGCACAGAGCTAAGATTGTCTGTATCTGACCTGAAATTTATTGCATTTCTGTTTCTTAATTTGTATCATTTCATGGATTCTTCTCTTATTATAGTTGTCCTCATTGATCAATTTTGTGTGTTATCGAAATCAAAATCATGCAACTTTGTTGTGCATGTTGTGCTAATGCTGTTGCTTTTAGTTAACCTTTCTTAAGCTATACTTATGTTCGTATATTCTTTTCTTTAAATATTGCCCTGTTTGTCCTAAGTATGTGCTGTCACAGTTCAAACAGTCAATCTTGTATATTACGTTAGGTGTGTCCAACTTATCGCTTCTAGGCTTAAATTTGTAAAACACTCTTTTGCTAAGTGTTTTGAGCTTTTTCCGCTATAGTAATATTATGCGGTTTTTAAAACATTTTTATTTTTGTGTGATTTCTGGTATGTGCGGTAATGAGACATACCTGACTTCACCCTCTTTTTTCTTTTTTTATATATTATGTTGTTCCATTTATTTGCATTGTATATTTTATTGATTCTTTGTTTTATAATTGGTTCGAAGAATTCTTTGGGATAGTTGTTCATTATTAGTACCTTTTTATTTTTTCCAGATTTTTTTGTCTGTATCCACAATGTGCCAATTTTATCGCTCTATCAGTAAGAGCTGTTACCACACTTTTTTATACTCTATAGGTGCATATGATTGGTAATTCAAGTATCTCCAGACCCCACATCCTTTGTGTACAGTTGTTTTATTTCCCCATTATTGTCATACATAACCGTCATATCCAAAAGTTTAATGATTTGTTTTTTGCCCTCCTCAATGGTGAATTTAATGGTTTCATGGAATGCATTAAATGAATGAATTAAAGATCAGTCAGGAAAAGAATATACAAAACAATTCTGTGTATATAGCATGGGCCAAACTTTTTGATCTCGAAGACACATCAATTTAATGCAATAAACTATCTTCATTCACTTTTTTACAATCTTTTACACCCAACTGCAAACATTTTTTTGTTTGCACCCCACAATAATTCATTATTAAATGCTCAAACAAGCAATATTGGTGTGCTCTTATTTTCCAGATTCCATTTGAACCAGCAGGTGTTTTGGTCCTTCGAGCCGGACCAAACTGGTTAAATAGCTTGCTGGTTCAAATGAAATCGGGCAATAAGAGCAGAACTATTTACCCGTTTGAAATTTTAATGATCACTTGTTTTGGGGTGCAAACTCTTTAAGGCACAATAGGCGAAAACATTGCAAAATCCCGTGAAAGGTTTGCACCTCAGAAGATATCACAAATCAACGCTCAAACAAGACGCATCTGTCTTCTGTTGATCTTCAGATTCTACCTGAACTGGGAAGAAATTCAACCACATGCATTAGGCATTTATAATTTTTAATGATAAAGCAACCCTTCAAATATAATGTGGGTCATACCCTTACAAATAATGAGTTTTTAAACAGAAATGCACATTTTGGTACACCCATTTATGTGACACTTGCAATTCAATTTTAAAATTTGAGTCTGAAATTCATAATTGTCGTGTTTAAACCTGTTTGCAAAAAAAATTACCAGAATTTAAATAACTCTGTTCGACTCAATTGTGATGTCTTAAAATTATTTTTTGAAACTCACAAATTAGATTTTTGCTAATTTTTATAACAGCAAATGAGAAATCAAAAGTGTTCCCTCAATCAAAAAACCTCCATTGTACAAAAAGTAATAATTGCAGCAAAATTTCATATTTTCCATTTCCTAAAAAAAGACCGTTTAAAACTTCGAAAAGTACACCTGATATTTGCTCGACTTTAAATGGGTATAACGGGATATTCGTGTAGGAAAGCTGGCACGAGGCAATTTGAGTTTCAATATCGTGATCTCTTAATTGATATTGCACACTGTAATTAGCGGTAACGCACAATTAACACTGTAAATATACCGTAGCCGACTAACTAAGAGAAATTGCTAACTTTTCAATCAAAAAAGTGATAAGTTGTTAACATTGACTAAAATACTTCCTTCGTACTTATTAGCGTATCGTGTATTTGAAATTTCAAGTATGTATTCTGTTTCGAGGATGCAGGAAGACGTCGCCTTTAGCTTTAAACTGCAATGTTTATAAAATATTTTCGGAGAAAGCCATAATGCATGTGCATGAATGAAATACGTAGATGATGGGTGGTTTAAAAATAACAATTTTCTGTTGCTTTACAGATACAATCTGACAAAACTTCACGGAGATATATTATTAGTACGTTACTGAGAGGTCAATATCATTATGTTAGCCCCTGTTATTATAATTTTCAGGTCAGTGCAGGTTTAGCCATTGTATATATTACAATCCTAGGCTGATAGTCATCAGTCAGACATTATTCTAAGGTCATTGATGAAAATCACAACAAAAGTCGGTGTATTATTATATGTTACCGTAACCGTAACCGCTTCCGATCATTTTTATATTTTATGTTATTCCTAGTTTTTATTCAAAAATAATTAGTCAATTTGAAAGACTACACGTATAACATATGGGCCAATAGATTTGGAATGAAAGCAGAAAATAAAAGACCTTTTATAATTAAATGGAAGCAGCTGAAATAATAATATGCAATTATATTTTTAAATAATTTTTATGCAAGATGTTTCCTTTAGAAAAACTCAATAATTTTACATGGCTTTAAATATTGTGCGGTTGAACCTACGCATGCATTTAAAGTATATGTTAGTCAAAATTGTGTAGAAGTTTATTAGAATTCAACTGATTTGTGTTCTGTAGCAGGAAATGCAAGTACATTAAGTCGCTTTTGAATACCTCTAAAAATTTTCTGTTTTATTAGAAATTATTTATTGGCGGATCGGAAACCAGAATTATAGCAATTAGACACATCATTTCTTTTTCAATGAGCTCGTTGCATTCCGCGCTGCATGAAAATGAAGCAGTATTTTAGATATTTTGAGAAAATTGATATTTTTCGCAAAATCAGCCCCACTCCTTATGAAATTTTCGACCGAAAGTGACAATTCCACGTGCATGTTTTTCTAAGTGCATATATAAAATGTTTGGATCTATAATAAGGAAGATATCGTTGGTTAAAAGTCGTGACCGCTTAAAAACGTCTTAAAATCGGCCAAAAATATCGACTCTTTCGAATCTGAAGCTTCTGCATGTTTTTCAGCGAGCTCGTTGCATTTCTTGCTTCTTTTTTCTCAAAATTAAGTAGAATTTTAGGCGTTTTGAAATAATTATTAGTTGTTTTAATCGACCCCCATAAAAGAACTTTTTGATCAAGCTTGAAAATTTTACATGTTTTTTTGGCTCAATACATAGTATCTAAGGAGCTTTTCTATATGCATAGATGTTATGTATTTCGATGTTTTTAATGTAAAATATTTCGTTAATGTTAATTATTTCGAATCTGATGTTTCCAGTTTGTTTTTCAATGAGCTCGCTGCCCTTTTCGCTTCCTTTTTATCACAATGAAGTTGAATTTGAGACGTTTTGAAATTATTGAAATAAAAGAAATTTGACGGCCACTCTTAATTTTTGATCAAACTTAAAAATTCACATGTTTGTTTTTTGGGTTCAACTCATACCTTTCAACCTAAGAAGCTCCCCAATATGCATATTAAGGTGTTTGAGTCTATAATAAGGAAGTTATCGTTGGTTAAAAATAATGACCGCTCAAAAACAAAGCGTTTTTGAGCGGTCACTATTTTTAAATTGTCGTTAAAATCGTCCAAAACTGTCGTTTATTTTAGATCTGAAGCTTCTAGTGTGTTTTTCAACAAGCTCGTTGCATTATTTGCTTTCTTTTCATGAAAATGAAATATAACTTTACGCGCTTTGAGAACATTAATATTTTCTGAAAAATTGACCTCCGCAGCCCCTATGAAATTTTCGATCAAAAGTGAAAATTTCACATGCGTGTTTTTTGGGCTCAACGCATAGTTTTTGAACTCAGAAGCTTTTCTATATGTACATATAAAGTGTTTGGGTCTATAATAAGAAAATTGCAAGGTTCCCCGCTCTCACCGTTTCTGTACAATATATACTGCCATGACATATACAATTACAACTTACCAGACAAAAATCAAATCAATAGATCGGCATACATATTACAATACGCAGACGACATGGCACTTATTGTACATGACAAAACTACTGAGAGAGCAGCTCAAAGACTCCAAACACTAACAAGCAACACAATGACATGGTTTTATAAATGGAGACTAACACCAAACGCGTCAAAAAACCAACTTCTGCTCACAAACCACACACTCAACGCTGACTCCCCTAAAATAACTGCAGACGGACAAACGATACAACCAAAAAACGACGTAAAATACCTTGGAATCACAATTGACCACAAACTTAAATTCACTAAACACATACGAAACATCAGGGCAGAAACAATAAAGAGAACAAAACACTTCCGATCACGAACCTACAAAGACAGAGGAATTAGCACAAATACCGCCACCAAAATATATAAAGCTATTTGTAGACCCTTGCTAGACTTTGGACATATACTCATGACCAACGGAAGAGAAAGGACAAAACGTTTATACATAAACAACAGAACAAATTGCACTAAGACTAATAACACGAATAAGACACCCCCAAAACCCACTAGACAACCCCTCCACCCAACTACTATACGAAAGCACAAACATGACAAAGATTTCGGAAAGACTCATACATTTACAGACCAAATGGACAAACAACCCCTACAACTGGACCATACTGAATCCCCTTTGGCTTACAAGACCAACCAGACAATCCCGCTTCCGTTTCCCTACATTCAACGCTACTCGAACGCTTACCATAGCAACTGACCACCGGACAATAAATCCAAGATCTTTGATTGACAGAATTAAAATTATTAAATTATTAAGCTAGAATAAGATAATTTTTACCTTTATATGTTTGTTTAGATTAAGACTGCATGTACTAAACAAGGGCAGAAATTCCGATAGGTCGATAGCTTTTTTTTAGAAATAAAAATGTTTACTACTACTAAGAAAATTATCTTCGGATAAAAATCGTGAACGCTCAAAAACGCCTTAAAATCGTCCAAAAATGTCGATTATTTCGAATCTGACGCTTTCAGTGTGTTTGTCAATGCGCTCGATGCATTCTTCGCTTCACCATAATTAGACAAATATTATTATTAAAAATCAGTGTCATCTAAAAGCCGCAGTATTAAAAAAAGGAAAAGGCATTATTTAAAACAAATATTGAAAAATTACTTTTAAATCAATGTGTTTAACGCACATGCTTCACTGTCATTGTACGACTTTATTTTTATTTATAGATCAATTTCATCTTCTTTTAGTGTAAGTTCATTCTCATAACTAATTCGACTAAATATCCACATTGTTCGGTTGGTTCCTCTACAGTAAACGGCATTTAATTATTTCAACTGTTTAGTTCTTTATTTGGATAGTATTTTACTGTATTTTCTGAAATAATTTTTGCAACATTTTTTTTTCCAAAAGTATGCATCCAAAAGTAGACTGATGCTCATTTTTACCTTCTTTTAGTAGTAGTAAATATCTTTATTTCCAAAAAAGGCTATCGACCTATCGGTCTTTCTGCCCTACCTTCTTTTATTTTTGCAATTTTAGCATATTTAACAACTCTGTAATACATAAAGAGTAGTAGTAGTAGTAAACATCTTTTTTTCTAAAAAAACGCTATCGACCTATCGGTCTTGCTGCCCTTGTTTAGTACATGCAGTCTTAATTTAAACAACAAATAAAGGTAAAAATTATCTTATTCTAGGTTCCTAATTGAATAATTTTAATTCTGGCAAACAGAGATCTTGGATTTATTGCCCAGTAGTCAGTTACTATTGTAAGCGTTCGAGTAGCGTTGATGTAGGGAAACGGAAGCGGGATTGTCTGGTTGGTCTTGTAAGACAAAGGGGATTCAGTATGGTCCAGTCATGTTTATGCGTTCGTATAGTAGTTGGGTGGAAGGGTTGTGTAGTGGGTTTGGGGGTGTCTTATTCGTGTTATTAGTCTTAGTGCAATTTGTTCCTTTGTTTGTATATAACGTTTTGCCCTTTCTGTTTCGTTGGTCATGAGTATATGTCCATAGTCTAGCAGGGGTCTACAAATAGCTTTATATATTTTGGTGGCGGTGTTTATGCTAATTCCTCTGTCTTTGTAGGTTAGTGGTCGGAAGTGTTTTGTTCTCTTTATTGTTTCTTCCCCGATGTTTCGTATGTGTTTAGTGAATTTAAGTTTGTGGTCAATTGTGATTCCAAGGTATTTTACTTCGTTTTTTGGTTGTGTCGTTTGGCCGTCTGCAGTTATTGTAGGGGAGTCAGAGTTGAGTCTGTGGTTGGTGAGCAGAAGTTGGTTTTTTGAAGGGTTTGGTGTTAGTCTCCATTTATAACACCATGTCATTGTGTTGTTTGTTAGTGTTTGGATACATAAATTTTTCTCAGTTTTAAAACTTTAGCAACATTTATTTTTAATAACGGTTCCGAGCTCATTCTGACCTCTATCTTCTACAAATATTTCCATGCTTTTTGTTTTGTCATTAATCCAAATAATGGACGTATATTAGTAATTAATCTACACAAGCGACAAAAATTAAAATTTATGTTAATTAAAAATATCAAACAGCAAAAAATTAGTTTTGCGTAGTTTACGAAGTGGCTAAAAATTTTAATTGTTCATTAAGGTAATTGTATTTCTAAAAGCATCACACTTCAAATAAAAAATTACTCCTGCCTCTACTGTACTTACTATTTCCAGTAAATATCAAACACACTTTGTTTAAGAAAATTGACACATTTTCTGTCTTGCTCAAATCCCACTAAATATTAGCGGTTCAAATAAAAACATTTTATTATCCAATCAAATAAATATTTGATGAGATTTCCTACTGACCTGACCAACAGTGACTTCAGCCTGTCTTAAGCAAATTCAAACGGTAGGAATCCAGTAACGTCTCAAACGGTATCGTTAATCAATGCTCGAATTAACCGAATAATATGGCAGAGTAGTAGTACCGAACCGACATGTGGTACGCGCAAAGTTTTAAGGAAATAATAGGAAAAATGTTAAGAGATCTGCTGCAATGAGAATTCCGCATTTTAGTAAGAACATTATGAGAAATGGTCGACTAACTATGAGATGCGTTATTTAATACTATTAGAGACGTTACGCGTAAGATAAAAGCTTTGCGCTTAAATTTGCAGTTATGATGTAGTCAAGTTTATAAACTAATTACCAACATTTTTTTATGAAGAAAAATACCGGACATTATCCGAATATTCGAATATTACTACATAAATTAAAACATGAACACAAAAAAGTTATGCCTGGTTTAGAAGAGAAATAGCTCATTTTCATTCAAGAAACTTTCAACAAAGCCCAATTTTTATTGATTAGGTTCTCAAATTGCAAAATGATAAAAATTATGTCCGGTGGCGACATCCAAATTTAAGTGTTTGTCCGCAGTCTAATATACATTGAAGTTGCCATCGCCAAGAGCGAATTGAAAGAAAAACCTGGACCTCCAAAAAGAACCAAAACAGAAATAACACAAAATACACATTATCAGTCAAAAGCACATTTGTTTTGTATATTTTTCAAAGAAACAAAATATTCAAACAATCATACTGTATTTAGATTCTGTTAGGCGGAATGTTCATGGCTTTGAGCAAACACAACTAACATTTAATATTAAAAAAAAATTGACTGAAACCCAGGAATACATTGGAATAAATTTAATATTAATCATAGTTTCTTTTCCGAATGAAAATTAATTGCAACAATTTTCGACGCATTTTCACGATTTATCAATTAAAAAAGTAACAGCAGAAGGATAAAGACTGGAGCAGATTAAACATAAATAATCATACTATCAATTTAACATAATTTATCAGCACTGTTTGCTGTAAAAAGTATGATGATTTGAAGCACACATATTATTTGTGACATCCTTTGTTTTAAGAAGGAAATAAGCAAGGCAAATTCAACTGAGGATTAAAAAATATGAAGGCCATGCTATAATTTCAATTATAATACTTCTAGATTTATATATTTAAAAATACTTGCCCGATTTGTAGTTTTAAATCCGGTAAAAGCTCAACTTATTAGTTTTTCGTCAATGTACTCACTGCTCTGATTAGCCGCAGTATCTGAACCAAATATTCCGGAAAGAAGTGAACAATTCCATATGTAGCAATAACAATTTATGTTTCCAATATCAGATCATAAAAGCAATAAGGCAGATTTATTGCTCAATTTTTTATTTTCAGATAGCAATAATTTATAACATCATTAAACATGTAAAGATGCCATTAACGATTGTCGTGATAAGTAGAAAGTGAAACCTATTTTTTTTTATTTCTATTTTAGATTGAAAAATTACACAAACGCAAGTCGATTTCGATCAACATCTGTTGTTTTATGGCCGTAATTTTCATACGTTGCAACCCAGCAATGAGCACTTTCTCTATTGATGGTTAAATCTTTTTTATTATATCTAATTTAACTGCCATTAACATCAAATCTAGCACTAAGTATTTAGTGAGTTTGGGAGCAACAACTAAATTTCAATTAAAGAGAGAGAATGGACACATTTGAAAATGTGTTCATTACGTGTTACAGATGTTTCTATCAGATGAGTTGGTGTTAATTTTAATAACAAAGACGACTTGAATAAATAATACCAAATCGCTTCCAAGATGTGCTAATTAAAAGAACTTGTCTTAAACTTTCCAGTAGTTTTATTTTGTGTATGAATGGAACAAATAAATGGTACTTTTTTAAAGAAGTTTACTTTGCAACTGAAAAAGTTAGAGCTTGATTCCATAACGAACAAAGCTCAGAATCAAACCATAATTAAATGAGGACGAAGCCAAACAAGTGACTAAAAAAATGTACTACCCTCAATTAGAATAGAAATTTTGAAGAAATACGTTCCTTTAAAATTGTTTAAAAAAGTTTACATAAACAAACTGGGACAAGATTGAAATGAAAATCACATAAAAAACTCCGAGTAAACGAAGACGAAGCCAAATAATAAATAAAGGGAGAAAAAAGTTACAAAATTACAAATATTCCTAAAACATCGAAAATCTACCGGAAATGTTGAAAATGGCTTCTCGCTCAAAGAAAGAAAACAGGAAGAAATCAACTGCCATATTTTAGCGCAATAGAACTTAAAGTGAGAAAACAGGATAAAGACGAGAATTAAGCAATATAATCCCAAGTTTGCGTAAACAACATAGAACGACAGTGAAATGTGAACCCCACAGACAAAAACTTGTAATTAAACAAGCTTAAGAAACAAATGTATATTTACAAAATTTTAAAATGAAGCATTAAATTTCCAGAGCAAGAAAACTACAACCAATTGAAAACGTTTTGAACAATGCATTAGAAACTTTGTGGCAAGGAATTAATTAAATGCCAAAAAGTATAAAGACGATACTGCGAAATGTGGGATTAGGAACAGGAAAAACAGATATTTATTTTTTTTTAATTTCAGATCACTTTTTCCTTTTTTGAACTTTGCGTAATTGAATTATTTCAGAGATAATTTTCTTGATAGTATTCGTACTGTTTTGTGCGAAAAGAGAAACCTAAGAATAATTACCAAAAATACACGTTTCCACTCATTTTATTTGTTTCCACGTCTATGTTGTAACAAAAAATTTTAAATTACTTATTAAATTATATAAAATAAAAAACCTATTAAATAATGTTTGTACTTTCATACTACACACAATGTATCTACTTACATTATCTAGTTCATCGATTCATCCTATTTTTAAATTGTTTTCTGAGCGTTTAAGCCGTCGTGCAAAATAATTGTTGCTGACGTTTCGCCAGCACGAATTGCGTGCATCTTCAGAGGTATTTGGTTCGTGACATTGAACTGAGTCAGAATTTTAGTCCAGTGTAAGCTCGCCAGCGAAACAACTGTGAGGATGTAAGCCACTGGTGCTTGCAAAACGTTCGGAAGAAATTATTTTTGCGGCATCCTAAAAATTTGAAAATCTCACAAGTTTCAAGCAATGGCCCCGTATCCAAGTGGAAGTCATCATATGTTTTCTTCTTGATGCACATTTTTCAATATTTAATTTAGGTTTTACTCTACATGTTGTTTTTAAGAATTTATTACTGCTCGATCTTCGGCAATTTAGAATCAAAAATGGCATATAATTCATTTCAATTTGAGTGTTTTTAATCTTGCAGTTTATGGCGTGTGTAAGCATCCTTTCGTAGCTCTCGACTTTTAACTTAACAATAATAATAACATAACAACTTTGCCTCGGAAATTATTTTTCAAGTTTGAAAAGCTTAAATTTTTATTGTTTTATTTTTACGTTACATTTAGATCATTTCAAATTTCTTTCTTGACATTTAATTTGACCATAAACTTTTTTTTGCTTTGTTCTATGATTCCTTCAGTTCAAATAATTAATCGTAAACCAGATTACATTAAAAATGATTTCAATCACTTTTAGAATTATACTTGCTTTGAAAAAACATAGATTTAAAAATGTAATAGGATAGAATTAGAATTAGTTAAATGATTCAGTTAAAGTACAGTCAGGAAAAAGAATATACAAAACGAAGTTAAATGATATACAAACGTAATTACTAACTAAACTAAAGAATATAAGAATTAAAGGATTATAATAAATAAAAAAATTGAGTTATGAATAAAAGCTACAATAACAGTTATTCTTCGTCAACCAATTAAATAACAACCTGATAAGTAATAAACATTCCAATGATAAGTAGTTTTTTTTAATCTAAAACACTATTCTGCGGTAGATTCATTTTGCAAAACTAATTCCGGAAATTATTGATCTTCGACAAATATTAATAGAACAATTTCTTGTTCGTCTTTCATATAAATAATAATTTTATTCAAAATTTTTTCATGTAATTATCGGGGAAATAATTGATTGCAGCTTTCCAGTGCCTACATGCTACAGTGATAAATCTTCATTTTGACAATTCGACTTCGAATAAATAATGTAAGAGGAATTTTCGGTAAAAATTCTTATTTATCGTCAAATCGTCCCAAGAGATCAGGATGCAATTTCGTGATCAATCAAACGGTAATTAATAAACATTATTAGCAAAAAGCAAAGTCTATGATAAAGTATACATATTATTGGCAATAGAAAACAGGAACAGAATTATGATTTAGAATGTACTTTCAAACCGAATCAAAAATATAATCAAGAACATTTTGTATTTCAGTTGGTCTTAGAGTTTTATATTATTGTATTGTATATCTTGAAAATAATAAAACTTTGTACATACACCTACTTATGTGGATCAATATTATTTAGTGGACAATCAATTTGGGGATTTGAGCACTAAGCCCAACAGCTTAGTGAAGCCAAGCGCAGAAAATGTATAAATGTGCTTTCACAAATATAAAATTCTGTAATACAATGCTGTAAATGAACAAAAATTGATTAAAACAGCATGTTAGGTACCAGGCAACAATTATAATATAAACGGCAATCTCACTTCCGGTAGTCAGCGACCGGAACAGTTGGTTTACATACATCATAATTTTAGGCCAGGATGAGCACAACTTCACTATGGCGAAACTTATTTTTTATTTTTTTACGCGAATCGAATTCTTGCTGCAATCAAGTGTCAGAAATATTTCGGATTGCATTACATTTTGAAACCCGAACCTCATGGTTTATAACAATCCATTTCAGTGACAGAATGAGGATAAATAATGTTACTGCAGATTTTCATTGCTGCCATATGTTGCTATACTCTAATTGCAGCAAATGTTTATGAGTCTGTTGGAATCGTGTCAAAGTTGTTTGATAGTATTAAATTTCTAATTGAATGCTCTAGGATTAAACTGCAAATAATTTACTTTTAGAAGAAATTTTATTTCATAAACTGTCTACAATTAAACATTACCTCATGTTTTGAATTTTGATGGACGTTTTTCCATTTCCAATCCTCCTCTGCTCCTCATGCATTCTATTTATATTTCTCCTCATATCCTCTATTTCACCACTAGTTTTCCGGTCACTCTGTTTAACACTATCAATCTTCTTCATCATTGCTTTGTCGTCTTTAATTTTTTTTCCAATCCGCAATGAAAGCATAATCCTTATTCTTACGTGTCTTATGATATATTTTTCTGTTTTAGCTTTATACTTTAAAACTTCATCATTCCTATGAGGCAGCAATTGATATTTGTTTCTTTTGGAGTGACGAGATGAAAAATTTGGCGATCTTGATGAAGGTCTTAAAAAATTTAATAAAAATAGTTTCAGGATTCAAGGGTTATAACTAATGTTGACTTAGTTAAGAAAATTCAATTTGAAAAATATTTGTTCTGAAAAAACTTTAAATATTTAAAAAACTTCTTTTATTAATATTTATTTTTTACCTATTGATGTGCGTAGATTGTCGATGAATTTCAATATCCTTTGTGTGATTGCTGTGGAAATCAACAAAGTTTTGCTCAGCTGGCACATAAGCCGGATTGTAGTAAATATAACTTAGCGAATTAAAATTGCTCTCATCTGAACACTCCAGAATGGCTTCTTCGTGGATATTTGACTTTGCATTCAAGGTGTTATGCAATGCAATGTTTTTTCCTAAAGAATTCTTGCTGTAGCTGCGTTTAGCAGCCGTTTGCTTGAGCGGTGAGATTTTGGGCTCAGTTGGAGCAACCAAAGGGTTCAAGTAGCTTGGGTGCTTTGTTGAAGAAACTTCTTTGCTGGTAGAAGCTGTCACTCCATACAGCTGGTTAACAGTGAATTTCCCATTATAGCTTGATGACTTTGAGCCTAGTATTTTAATGTGTTTAAGGCCTTTCCACATGTCTTTTAGAATACTGTGCTCCTCTTCGGCTTTTTGTAGCAGCTTTTCTTTGTAGACGCTTGGTAGCTGCAGGTCATGATACCTACTGTTTAAAACACTTTTAGATTCAATTTTAAACTTTTCCCTGTAGTTTTCCGATATTTGCTCGAATATCTCAGTTATATTTTCGCTGCGTTCCTCCGCAGTGTCGTGGTAAAGAAGATTGTTTGTAGACTTTTGTTGGCCGATGGAGGCCCGAAGCTGAGTTGAATTATCCCGGTTATTATCGTCGGTTTGATTTGCTCCCAAAACAATCGCCTCCTGCCCTTCCATGTTGCTGATGATCGAGATCAAATCCTCCACATTAGAGATGGATGAACTGTCGCTCGCATCTTCTTCTTCAGCTCTCTCGCCATCAGTTTCGATTTTATTATAGGTGGCATTGTCCATTTTGTTTATCCCCAAAGACATCATATGGCTTCTGTTATGTACCCAACCCTTAGATATAGTCCATTCTTTTAACCAGGCGGGTTTCGAAAAATCTGGTTTGGAAATGAAGGACTTTTTGGGCTTTAGTTTTACCATTCGGTGGTTTAAATTAACTCGGAGCTTTTCGTTTTTTTGAACCGAATTTGGGGACCAATCTTTTCGTTTAGTTAGGCACATGCAAAAAATGCGCCAGATATCATGAGCAATTTTCATATTTCTTCAAAGCATGATTAATTTATTTGTTCGTAGTAGTTTGCGTGGTTTCAAAGGAAATTGCACACTGTGTTAAAATAATTCAGTGGGGTCGAACTTTCCTAACAACTTGTGCAAACATAACTACACATTCACAGGCATGATTCGCCACAGATATAATTTTCACACACTTTATTTAAAACAAACAATGCTGCTATTTGTTGCTCCGTTTCTAACAGTTTGTCTGACACTCCTTGTAATTACGGAAATTTTACCACTTAGTTTAGGAAGTTTTTTAGCACTGAGTTTATAGAGCTTAGGAAAATCCGATTGCAAAATAAACAACACAATTTTTATATTAATTTAAATTTAGTGAATTCATTCCATGTGTACGGACGCAGGAATCCGGATTTAAATACACGCCAGATCAGACTAAATAAATATGGGAGCCCAAAAATCAAAACCAGAAAAACGGAAGTACCATAATACGGGTGACTGATAGGAGGAACCCCTCTTTGTCCCTTTTTCTTCATGCTTCAATGCGGCGCCACTGACTGATACATTTTAATTTTATTACAATAGTCATTCGTTGAAGTGGTTTTAAAAATTTGCTAAATTTAACACAATCCCCCAAAAAAAAATTGAACATCTAAAAAGAAGGCCTAAGGTTACAACCATGAAATAAAACTATTATAATCATTGATTACGATTTGAAACGTTCATTCGAATAGCTGAATATTTTTTAAGTTTATAAAGTAGAAACAAAACCAGATACAGAAGATCTAACGGAATAAAGATGTGAACGAAAATGGTCCAAACTCTCATTTGTTCAGCTGCTAGAGGTACGTACCAGGATCAGAAGAATAAAGATGGCCTATTAGAGAATGTAACATACAAAGAAAAACATTAATCTTCGGGTATAGCTTAACCTATATTATTTAGACGAAACAGAAAAGGACTTAGGTAATTTAAAATTATCTAAGAGAGGAAATAATGATAATTTATTGCAAATATCTGATATTTCTTTTATAAGCAAATGATTTATTTCTATCTGCTAGTTACTGCCGTACAAACTGTCTGAAATTCTTGTGATATGAAACCAGATGTGATATGGCTCGTACATTGTTCTAGATTTCTTGTGAATGTTTAGAAAATAACATTTATGATATAAAATCATGTCAAGCAACAACTACTTATACCTAGACTCACATACCTGGCCTTTTAACATTAACAGGAATTGCTTCCTAAATATTAATTACTAAATAGTATTGCTTCTGTATCATATACTTTAAGGACAGATGCATAGTTTTAATGGATGTTTTACTTATTCATTTTTTTAGTATGAATTGTCACATTTTATGACATATTTATTCCACACCGTAACTTTCATAAACGTGGTCCAATTAATTCATCCAATCAGCACAAAATTCACATTTCTTTTCATATTGCCCAACATTTCTCAAGTTGATGAACCCTGTTAAAACTCCATTTCTTTAAACCCATACCAAAACGCGCTAACAAGATGACCGTGAGAGAATGCTTTCACTTGCAAAAGATTTATTTCTTCGACCCTTTCATCGTCACAGTGTCATTACCATTTCGCCAATGATTATGGGAATGTTTCGTAATATTTGAATAACAATATGCTCTAGTTTTTCCATGCGATGTTTTCTTCCATTAATTAATTGAATTGTATTGGTGCAAATTCTGAATTGATGTAGTTAGTGGATGTTAATGAATGGTGTTGCAAGTGATGATGATTTAATTGCTACTCTCAAATAATTAGGCATTTATATATATACAGTGTGTCCAGTATAAAATGATGTACATGGGGATATTGGAAACCGTTAGAGTTACAGGGTGGACCAAATGGGGAAAAAGTTGCGCAATCAAGTGCCTATAAATAATCTGTCATCAACTTGTTTGAACTCGGAATAGCAACGGATATACAGGGAAAAAAGAAAAAAGTGCGCTTTATAAAATCCTTTATATCGTATTTATTATAAAAGATACAATAACGAAAATTTCAGGGTGGGGGTAAGAAATGAGCGTGAATTTGCAAATAAAGTAAAAAATAATCTAGGCCCACTATGTTCAATGAGGCCGAAGTCAACTTTTGTTTTTCTTATGGGCGCCATATTGATTTTCTGCATTTTTAAATTCCCCTTTAAATATGCTCTTCAGCCATGTATAACATGTTTATGTTCGTCAAGATAAATAATTAAAATTAACAAAATTAAGATTTAATGGTAGTAGGCATTGATATTCTATTAATTATTACTTTAAATTATTATTGATCATACATCAAGCACTGCAAAAGAACAAGTAACATTTTAGGATTAAAGTAGGTGTTCAAATAAGCCACCGTTTTCTCGCACGCACAACATACATCGTCTCACTACTGCTTCACAGGATTTATGTTCATTTCTGGGGTAAGTCTGTTAACAGCTTCTATAACAGCGTGTCTCAGCTCCTCTTCGGTTGGGTATGACCTACAGTATACCACATTTTTGAGGATATTTTTGAGATATATATATATATATATATATATTTTCAACATTCTGTTATCAGTTTGAATTATAAATATGAGTTCTCAAGAACATACTGAGAATGCAAGGAAGAAAGGGGGCATATATTTTCTATTTACGTCGTACTTGTAAAACTTCCTGAATTTCGTTAATTAATTAATACATACTCTTACACATGTTTACACTTATTTTGTTAAGAAATAATATTTTTCGCATTATTCTCTGTTGTTATGGTTGTATTTTTATTTTATCTTATATTACAAAAATGTGACTAGGAAACCATATTTAAAGTTATCAAATGAGTTCTTCTCTTGATTTCGTGTCATAATTCTGTATTAACTGTCTGTTTCATAACTCAAGTATTGGTTCCGTTACGTAGATGATACCTTCGTTGTGTGGGAACACGGAAATGAAGAGGATTTTTTTAAATTTTCTCAATTCTCAGAACCCTAGAATCCAAATCACGATGGAACAGGAAAAGGACAATAAGCTTGCTTTCTTGGAGGTCCTAATCGAAAGGAAGAACTATAGAACACTAGGATAAACGGGATATAGAAAACCAACTCTTACTGACAGAGACCTACACAGACTCTCAAATCATCATCCGAGGCAGAAGAGAGGAGCCATCAAGATTCTGGCGGAACGAGCTCGTAGAATATGCCAACCAGAGCACCTTCAGGAGGAAATGGATCATCTGGAGCAAGCCTTTGCTAACAACGGCTATACGAGTCATGAAATAAAGAGGGCACTTCATCTGAGGATACCACTGAGGAGACTAGGCCGGAGAAAGGATTTGCTTCATTACCGTATATAGAGAATGTTCCTGACAGGATCGGCAGACTCCTGAAAAAATTTCAGATTAAAACCATCTTAAAACCTGCAAAAACCATAAAGCAGAGGCTCAGGTCTTCAAAGGATAAGAGGCCTCCTTTGTCTACTCCCGGAGTCTACCGGATCCTATGCAGCTGTGGATCGGTCTATGTAGGCACTACAAAAAGAAGCATCCAGACAAGGCTAACCAAACACAAGAGGAGTTGCAGAGGTTAGAGAGAGAGAGAAAAAACTAGCATTAAAGAGTAAAAGCCTTGAATGGCTAACTCTATGGAATTTCAATCAACGAGGGAGTTGAATCAGTCAGAGCGCTGTCACACGGGAGATCACTTTGACCGTTACCTCATCGCCTTTGATAATGTCTGCCGCAGCTGCAGACGAAACGTTAGGTTCTAAACTTTATGGACCACGGCCTACGAGCCCGGAAAAATAATTTTTTCTATTGAGTCCGGCCGTGAAAGCCTACATTTCTTGATAAAACCTTTATTGTTTGTCTGTCTATGATAAAGTTTAAGTTTAACTTAAGAACTTTAACTTAAAGTTATTATTTTATTTAAAAACCATTATTAATAAGAGTTTGTATAAATACTTAAGAGAATGTTTTTTCATTTTCGTATTTGTAATGTAAGTTTATTACTTGTACCCATATGTAAAATTCTAAACTCTAGCGAAATCATTAAAACGTTTTGAAGCATCATACAACGACAATTAAAAATGAACAACTTTAGTCGACATCAGCAAAAAAATGCCTTTTTTAATAAATTGCTGGAAGTTTCTAAGAAATAAATGTGAAAGTAATGAAATATTATCCACAATTCGTCCGAGTACGGTTTTTCTTTAAATCTCTAAACCTTTGGGCAATATGGTATCAACCGGGCATACAAATTTTGTGTTATGTGTTTTAACCGAAACATTCGGATTGAAAATTAATCGCTGAACATCTCGTTTAGAACGGACATTCAATTTTGGGTAAACCCGATCGTTAAACTTGGAATGACCACCAATTTAGCATAATTAGCCAGTATTTAGTAATTCGTAATCAATCATACGAATACTTTTAGTTCTCTACATGTGTTGTTTTTGTATCGATGAGAGGAAGCGCCAACTTGCAAGTGTTACCAACTCTTCAAACAACTTTCTTCAGATCCGATCACGATTTCACAAAATATCTGGGTCCCCAGACAGCCTGAGGACGCCACTTGGTGGACACCTGACTAGACAGATTTATACCTATTTGGTCGCTTTAGAAATCTCACTACAGCATCTAAGCTGATACTCAGCTAGTTTTTGTTGCTCGATTTAATTGTTTAGTAATTGTTACGTGCCGTTCAAGAACAGTTTCTTTTTTCGATTTCATTCGACTTGAACCATTGGCGTGTTTTCTAGGGAAATCTAATTGATTTCTTGATTTTTATTAGTTTAGTATCCTGTTGCTAAACATGCAATTGTTGTTTTTAAGAGGGAATATTTAATATTAAACACATATTACATTTTCTAAATACATGCACATGATTTATAACTGTTGCATCTTAAAAAGTTTAATAATAATCATGGTTAAATAACGTTTGCTAAGGATTAACGTTAAAGTTAAGGTAACTTTAAAATTGGAAAACATCACTTCCGAATCTACATTTGCCTTTAGAGTAAATAATACTGTTAAACGAAAAATCCAAAGTGTATTTCATTTTAGGATTTAAATCATGATGAAAATTATCAGCAAATAAATCGCACAAACGCAATCCAGACAACAGGAAGAAATTCAATGATTTAACGGGTAAAAACCTTGTCCCAAACAATTGAAATCCAAATTAATTACCAATTACGACGAGATCGATGTACCCTGACTGGTGCTATGCTGCTCAAATAATGAACTACACTTCGTGTAAAATTTTACAAATTGTAAAGGCAATGGTTGGAAGCTTTGGGTTAACAATTTTTTGCAAATGGGTCAACAATTAATTAAATAAAGAACAAAATGTGTGAAGCTTTCTTTTAAGCCTCTTGTTTTTGGATTAGATGACGCGGAAACTCATTTACAAAACACGTTCTCTGATACTTGAGTAGCGAAAGTCAATTTTTCCGTAGTAAATATTTATTTAATGTTCTGTTTTTCTGCCATTCTTAAAAAAGTTGAAAGTTACTGGAAATCGAATGGAATTTGTCACAGTACTAGTAGTGGCAAATAAGTGATTCCTCACATTTGCACTTTGATAAATACGTCTATAATTGAATTTTCACCAATCAGTGATTGATAGATTCAACATCCAAGTGCAAGTGAAATTGTTTCCATTAATGGACCGTAAACCGGCAAATGAAAGTGTCACAATTTTTATTATTTCACTTTAAAGTGGCTACAAATTACAATGTTTAAAAGCTTAATGTTCTTAAATGTTATTACAGTAAATTACCGCCCATTATATGTGTATGGTTTCTTGTTATTTTTATTTAGCTATCCACTTGATTTTCAGGATTTCACTTGTCACCTGGCAATAAAGCCTGAATTAAGAAATAGCAGATTTAACATGTTACTCTTCCATATTTTTATTTTTGCAATTAATATTATATTCAAGTTGATGATGGTGGAAAATTATATTCTTCTTCCGTTTGCTATGCATTAAAGTTTTATAGTGGAAGAGCAACTAAAATCATAAAATACTGTTACTAAACATAATAAACGTTTTTAAAAGCAAGCACAAGTAAAAAGTGGTAAAATAGCCATTAAAACGCAATTTTTGAGCCAAAGATGGTGCTAACTATTCGACCGGAGTTAGTTACCATAATTAGTATTTCAAATACGCCACCAGCGCAATTAAAAAGTGGCAAGACAACTACACATTAATCAAATAAAGACCTTATATACAAAACCGCTATGCAACTTATATGGAAAATAATTGTTTTTGCCTTTAAACAATGCAGAATACAAACCTGTTCAATTGCTTGGCACGTTAAAGCAGAATATTACATTTCTTAGTAATTATGTTGATTATTTCTTGCTAAATTGGATATTACACAGCGGAATTATAATAAAACATATATAAGAAATCGTTATTAGATGCAGAAGTAGTTATTTTCATAATTCCAATACAAACTACCACGGAATCTATGCATTTGATCGGGATTTTACTATGATACAGCAATTAATTACAAAGTCATTAAAATAGCGATTAAAATTAGCATAGAAATTCGAAATCGTGTTACTTTCTTATCATCGTATTGCTGTATCTATACAACATTAATTTATTTCAAGGTAGCTCATTTATTTCAGATTATTGTCAGATTTTTTTATAATTAGCCAAAGTTTCTTTAAATTTTTTAAATTTGTGATGACCACAGGCATTGTGCAAAATGAAGTTAACAGTTCCGATTTTGGAGTAATATTTAATATATTTAATATTTATATATTAATATATTATATACAATATTATATACAATAATATTTTTGAAAAACGTTTTGACAGTGTCTTTAAGTAAGAATTTCTTAAACTTACTGTGAAGTTTTGAAAACCTTTTCCAGTTGTACAATTTTTTATATTCCAGTGAATATTTTTTCTAATTACATCAACATTACATTTAATTACTACAAGCCTCATCTTTGAGGTAGTTAAAGTATTTTTGAAGCTGGTGAGTTTTTCCGGCTTTTACGCCATCGTGGAAAAGAATTTCTTCCAGACGTTTCGCAATCGCTGGTTATGAGAGCAAATGAAAAAAGTTCAGTTTTGAATACTTTTCAATAGGTATTTCAATTTAACTTAATTAATAACAAATTATTGTTATTAAATTGCAAAAAATTTAAGTCATTAAACGCAAATATCCATCCATACCATAATTTATATTAGGTGTGTGAACCGTAAATAAAATGCAATTCCTCACTGAAATTAATTATTAATTTCAATAAATTATACGGGGTGTCAATTTGAAAACTTCCCATCCTTAATATCTGTCTTACAGTTAAAAATATGAAAAATCGGAAAGACACGTCAATTTTATTTGTAAGGGGGACACTTTAAATTAGTATTTTTAGCCTTCTTGTTTCAACCCTCTAGGAGGGGTCAATTGACACATCGTTTTAAAGGGCCTTCAATTCTCTTGTCAGTGGTATTTACCATTATACTTTGTATAAGTGTTTTCGCTGAATAAATAAATGTAAATAAAGTATTGACTATGAAACTTGAAAAAACTGAAATCTTCGAAAAGATAAATGAATACAACGTCGACATACACCTTGCCTTCATAGACTATCAAAAAGCCTTCGTTTCCATTGAGATTTGGGCCGTACCTAGAGCACTGCATGGAGCTAGAATAGACTCAAGATACTCTAAATTAATAAGCAATATCTACGAAAAAGCATCCCTAAGAGTACACATTAATGAAGACCTGATAACAGACAAAATTACCATCGAGAGGGGCGTCCGACAGGGAGACCCAATGTCTCCGAAACTATTTATCCTAGCTCTGGAGGAAGTCTTCAAAAAATTGCCTTGGCAAGATAAAGGAATTAAAATAGATGGGAGATACCTGAACCACTTGAGATTGGCAGACGACATTATAGTGATCAGTACTGACAAAAACGAACTACGACTGCAAATGAATAATCAAGACCAAAATCATGATCCGAGAAAATATACAAATGAACATAAATAATCAGGTAATAGAAAACGTCAACCATTACGTATACCTGGGCCACAAATTAAGTCTAGGGAAAGAAAATCAGACCGAGGAGATATCGCGAAGAATAGGACTGACATGGGTCGCTTTCGGCCGGCTGAACTACATTCTTAGTAACCCTACAATACCAATTTTCTTCAAGCAGGAAAGTATATGAAACGTCCATACTGCCGGTGGCTACTTATGGCTTAGAAACTGTCACGCTTACAGAAAAAAGTGCAGAAAGACTAAGGGTTACACAAAGATCGATGGAGAGAAGAATACTCGGTTTGAGCTTAAAACAGAGAATCTGCAACGAAATCATCAGAGAAAGAACAGGCCTAACAAAAATTATCAAAAGAATAATGACACTCAAATGGCAATGGGTAGGACACGTTGCAAGGCAGAATACAGACAGGAGGACAACAAGACTGGAACATTGCAGACCTAGAGGAACAAAGAGGAGTGTGGGAAGACCGCAGAAAAGATGGTTGGACGATGTCAAAAGATGCAGGAAGACAATGGTTCCGAGTAGCACAGGACAGAAATTCGTGGAGAGTCCTGGGAGAGGCTTTCGTCCAGCAGTGGACCGAGAGAGGCTGAAGAAGAAGAAGAAGAAGAGAGGAGGGTATTGAATAAATGCGCCCCAATCTGTGGTGTGAAGTTTTGCCAACCTGAATTAATTACTGCTATAATTGTACTAATTGTTTTCATGTGATGCCTTTAAACTAAAAAAATACTTACTTGACAATGATCTACTTGCTTTATTAATGTAAATCCCACGAGCTTGCTCAGTTCAGTTTTATATAATAATAAAACTACTATAATTAACCTAGTTATCATGTAATCAATTTTTGTACAATAATTGGCGTTTTGCGCATAAATAAATTAGCCAGGTCGTTTACTGTAGCTAATTCAATCTTCATTGTTATTTTATTTATTACTGCTTTACTACCACTGGAATGCTTTCTCTATCAGCGACACTCTCAGACATTCAAATATTTCGCTAGTTAATTTAAGTTACCACGAAGAAGGATTAATTTCATAGCTAACTTGCCTAAACCGTATCATAAACCGTAGATTTTGGAATCAGTCCATTAACAACCGTGGCAAATAAGCAATTAACTGTTTGGAAGTAATCGTAAATTAATTTTAACAGAATCGAACATTTTTTAGATGTAAATTAGTATTACGCAAATTGCCTTTATATACGATGACTTTATTAAAATATCAAAGAAAATCAAAGAAGCCAACTCTTACCCAATCAGTCAATTAATCTAAATAATCAACCAGGTATAGCTGGCACAAAGATTAGTAAAACGCTCATTATCTAAAAATAGCCGACTCTTAGGAAATTTAAAAAAATCTAATTTATGGCGTTTGCTCATTTTCGAAATAATGCTGAATTATAAGATTTTAAGCAAAATATGAAGTGTGACAACATTTCTAAAATTAAAATGCCTATTTCAATAATTAATTATTCTTTAGAAATTAGATTGGAAAGGATAATAATTCATAGTTTATCGTAGAACAATCGATTCTTATTAAATATTTATCCACCTCCTGAATTATAGTGATTTTTTTTCTATTCAGGTGACTTTTTTTAAACTGCGGTAAAAAATCCTCATTCATACATTCAAGCTGGTTAAGCATCTGAAATTGTAAGTTGTGTAAAGTTAATTAAATCTGCAGAATTACTAAGTACATAATAATTGAATACACATTGGAAAATAAACCTTGATTACTACAGAATGAGTTGCCAGAATATAAATGTTTATATTGACTTTTGTTTTAGAAATCAATTATTAAATGGCATTTCATTGCCAACCATTCTTTAATGTTACTTTGTCGACTTCAAGAGATGCATCTGTTATAAAGCCTTCGTTAAATACCTGTTAGATTTTCTTTAAATTATGTTAACTTGACCTACTATACTGGGGAATTCTTCTGTATTCATAAAAGAGGACAATTTTTTATATTAAATTATTGTAGAAGTGGATGCAGTACGTGCTAATGGCGAGAGATTGTCTATGAGAACCAAGTTTCACGCGTATAAAATTCCAGCAAATAATTTTAATTAAAAAGCTAATAAAAACTCGACATAGGCACGAACCAATAAACGAAAACACTTGTCTATTTCCAAGATTACCGCCCCGCTTACGGATTTTAACTAGACCAGCACTAAAACCGAGAGTTAACCAATAACCACAAATCTTATTAACACAAATAGGCGAATAAAGGAATGCAAATTCAGTTCAATTTGAAACTCACTTTCATCGGTATTTTCATTTCACCTAGATCCTTTTTTATCTAAGTCTTTTTATTTGAATGGTCTGTGATACATAGTTGGATGGTGAGATTTCGTTTTAAGGAAAGTGAAAATTTCAAACATTGGACCTATTAGTTATGAGCAGATGAAAATTTTAGTGACTTTGGGGCTGAGCTATATATTTTTAAGGCAACATTAGAAAAGCAAAACTATCATGGAATGTCCAATATCGACTTACAAATTGCTGCAATCAAAAGGTTTGTCGTTAGTATAAATCTTTAATTAATTTTTTTAAAATCTTAGTCGAACTTGCCTAGCATATATCTTTATTGAAGAATTTATTAATAACAAAAAAACATAAAAATTAATTAAATATATAAAATTTCTCCTTAAAATTCCAGGCACGATTGAATTGCTTCTCTAGACACATTTGTGCGGAGACTTATACTTATACTTGAATAATGTATTTTGGGGCGAAGTAACTCTGATTAACTAATATTTAAAAAGTTCTGGACTCAAAAGAACGTTTTACTAAAAGCTTGTTTCAAACTTTGATAAAAAGTTGCTCAATACACTTTTGATGATTATTTTAATCCTACAGTTATTTTTTTGTTACTTCTCAATTTGTCTTTTCGTCTTCATAAATACACTAAATCGAAACGAGCTGTTGTTAAAAGTAAGTAGGTACATGTTCCAAATTATTTAAACTAGGAACTAACGTTTTAAAATGTAAAAGAATGTAACAACAGTATGGAAAAATATCAAATTAAAGCAAGAGTTTGAAACTTGAGACATTTTTCATAATTCTTCCGGAATCATCAGAAGTCAATCACAAGTAACAGAGAAATATGAAAACCAGGCTACAATTTAAAAGAAAAATAAATGGAAAGTAAGTAAATATAAAGGAAACATTAAACGTAACGAGTTATTCCAAGAAGGAATACATCAGAAGAATACATCATGCTCAAGAGGACTCTCAACGCAGCTGAGATAAAAAAAAACATTTTCGAACTCCAAATTGCTGCATTTAAGAATGTTTCATTGATACAAATAGTTAGTTGAATTTAATTTAATTGGCACATTTAATTCCACTTTTTATTTTTATTGTTAGCAAACTAATTGTTGCAAAACCTGACGGGTAGCAAATTCAACTCATGAACGTATGCAATAAACTTAAATTAATTAAATTCCTAACTATTTTCATATTTTTATTTCACTTTTAAAACATTTGATTGAAAACCTTTTAGTTTCTTCTGAACCATTCATGTCATCTAATAATTTATATTATTTAATATCATTATCATTTTCAAGCAAACATCTTTTTCACCTGCATTTCATTGCTTCTTTTTCTGCAATTTTCATTACGGAAATGTATAGAAAATATATAATGAGGCTCATCTGTAATTTGCGCTCTATTCTCTGAACATATACCTGATTCATCAACGACAGCATAACAAATCATTAAATCAATTAATATGATTTAATTGCTTATAGTTGCAGTTAATTATTTCCATTTGTGCAGACTGGCGGGTTAGAAATATTCATTGAATTGCATCCACAACGGTTTTTAATATTTATATTGTGTCAAAGTTATGTACATTTTACAGTTATTAACTTATTCATTCTACGTTATTATTATTTTGTGGCTTTCTATATAAAAAATATGTCTATATTTCATTATGTTCTAATGTAGAATTATTATTTGTTGTTGAATGATTAGCCAAAACAAACTTTGAAGAAACATTTAATTAAAAAGTTAAACAGAAAAATGTTCTTAAGTACGTTTTTAATTGGGTTTAATTTACAGTTATACCTACTTTTATTCATAATAAACTTTTACTAAATTAACCAAATTATCTTGTGTTTTAATGACTTTAACAAAGAAAACATGCCCACCTTTACTTCCGCTATTTCATGCAAACTAAACATTTTCATGAACATATTATATTTACCACTCGATTCCTGGTGATTGATCACAATGGCAAATCTTAATCATGATTCAAATGCCTAAGAAAATTCAAGTGATTGATTGTTAATCTCATTGAATGAGCAATTATGTTTCAAATAATTCATTAGATTAACATTGACTTCAATCAATTCAAATCAAGATTGAAATTGAAATAAATAATTCTGTTAATGAATAAAATAAACCGGTGCAAACGGAAAATTCGTTTGGTGTGAATGTCAAATTGTGTTCGAATTTTATAAGTCTAAACTCGATGTTATGATGTTCTTTTGGGAGTCGTTTTACATTTTAAATCAGTACGGTATTTTCTTATATAAAAGGCCTGGAATCTGTTTGCTCAGTCGTATTAGCAGTGACCTAGAGGAGGTCGATTAATAAAATGTCCAAACTGTTTAAAATAAATTTATTACACATTTTACCTCACATTTTCATGTGTGTTATTAATATATTGCTACTGGTCAGTTTTTACAGTTACGAATTTATTTAATTGAATCACGGCACACATCTCATTGACCCGATTTGGTTGACTGGGGCTACCAAGAACCACCACAAAAAGTAGGAATAAAAGCATAATTGATTGGTCTGTTTTATATTGATTGTTCTTTAGAAGGTCAATTATTATTTTACATGTCCTAGAAATAAACGTGCTTCAATATAATAACTACAAGCTAAAACTGACTAAAATGGCTTTTAATGGGTGTGTTTGTTATGCTTTTCCTTGCTGATTTTCATTTCATTCTTGGCTTTTACATATAAGTCGATATAGCTTTTGATTGATGATCAGTCAACTGATGCCCGACCGAGTTGGACTATACTTTAACTTTCTCAAAAATTAAAACACCATTTTTGTTGTCCATTGCTTTTGTCGCTTTAAATCACCAAGCTTTTACCACGTTTAATATATTTTAGATATATTTATATCAAAGTATACAATAGACTCATAGACAACTTTCACTATCATTTTCGCATATGAAACAAAAGGTAATACATATTTATAATTATGAAGTTCTTTAATATTCTTGTTGGAAAATTACTCCCGCATTATGTTTAAATTCAGTATTTTGGAATAAAAACATCCATAGTCAAACAAAATTGTTTGCATTAAACAATCGTTCTTTGGGAAATTAATTTTAATAAAATTTATATAATGTACGTATATAAATAATATAGAGAACATTAGTTACCAATTATCAGGTCTCAGTAATTAGTTTAATAATTAACATAATTTAATTTTTTTTTAATTTGCCAGAAATGCTCAACCCTTTACCGTTCGAGTTATTAATCCAATTCTGGTTGCTCAAATGTAATTAAATTGGTAAACAAACTTACAAATGAAGAGTACTAATGTCAAAAAATCACTAACCTTTTCTGCGGCTTGTAGAAACAATCCAATTTCGAGCAAAACCTAGATAACACTTTTGTCACAGTTTCTGGTCAATTGATCATAATCCGAGTACTTTTTGTTTGAATGTGGCCAGATCTAATTTTAAGACTTACTGAAGCAATACGTTTAAAATCAAATAACAGTCAGCTGAATAAATGTAGAAATGTAAAAACGGTTGTTAAATCTGATTAATCATTTCACAAAGGCAAACGAGCTAAAGCTCATTGAATATTCGACAATAGAAAAACCGATGAACAGAAAAACAGTCGAAGTTCACAATACCGCAAAGAAACGCAAGAAGATTTGTGCGAAGCTACGCGATCTTTACATGTGCGGTTTCTTCAGACTGAAGACCCGCATGATTTCCTCGATATGAGAAGGCTGGTATGAAATTACTCTCTCTCGGACTGTGCTGTTTCTGGGAAGAAATTGAAGAGAGTTGTGTGATTCCTTTGCGGCTGTTGTCGAATTGATAAAATGTTTCTCGAGGAAATTAATTCCAATTTGTTTCCGAACATGTGTTCGATGGTGTTTTGCGTGTACTTTCTTTTATCAACCAAATCTTTACGCATGTTTATTTATAATTGAATTTTAGGGTTTCGTTATTTATGTATTTTCTTCAGTATTAAGACAACTTAAATTAATTTTATGAAAACAGCATGAAACGTACTTAGGTGGGAAATTTAACCAGCCTTTGTAGTAGTAGTAGTAAACATCTTTATTTCTAAAGAAAGGCTATCGACCTATCGGTCTTTCTGCCCTTGTTTAATACATATAGTCTTAATCTGAATAAAAAACAAATATGAAAATTCTTTTATTCTAGGTTAACAATCTTATTAAATAAAATTTCCAATTCTAATGACAAGAAAAAATTATTTTATTGTCCAGTAGTCAGTTGCGTTTGTAAGTGTTCGAGTAGCGTTGATGTAGGGAAACGGAAGCGGGATTGTCTGGTTGGTCTTGTAAGACAAAGGGGATTCAGTATGGTCCAGTGGTAGGGGTTGTTTGTCCATTTTGTCTGTAGATGTATGAGTCTTTCCGAAATCTTTGTCATGTTTGTGCGTTCGTATAGTAGTTGGGTGGAGGCGTTGTGTAGTGGGGTTTGGGGGTGTCTTATTCGTGTTATTAGTCTTAGTGCAATTTGTTCTGTTGTTTGTATATAACGTTTTGTCCTTTCTGTTCCGTTGGTCATGAGTATAAGTCCAAAGTCTATCAAGGGTCTACAAATAGCTTTATATTTTTTGGTGGCGGTGTTAGTGATAATTTCTCTGTCTTTGTAAGTTAGTGTTCGGAAGTGTTTTGTTCTCTTTATTGTTTCTGCCCTGATGTTTCGTATGTGTTTAGGGAATTTAAGTTTGTGGTCAATTGTGATTCCAAGGTATTTTACGTCGTTTTTTGGTTGTCGTTTGGTCGTCTGCAGTTATTGTAGGGGAGTCAGCGTTGAGTCTCTGGTTTGTGGGCAGAAGTTGGTTTTTTGACGCGTTTGGTGTTAGTCTCCATTTATAAAACCATGTCATTGTGTTGTTTGTTAGTGTTTGGAGTCTTTGAGCTGCTCTCTCAGTAGTTTTGTCATGTACAATAAGTGCCGTGTCGTCTGCGTATTGTAATATGTATGCCGATCTGTCGATTTGATTTTTGTCTGGTAAGTTGTAATTGTATATGTCATGGCAATATATATTGTAGAGAAACGGTGATAGCGGGGATCCTTGAGGGATCCCTTGTTCAGGGGAAAAAGAAAATGACAGTGTTTTGTCAATTCGTACTTGTAGTTGTCTGTTTTCTAGTAAGTTCTTTATGGTGTGTAGTAGATATGTTGGTGTGTGTAGTTTGTATAGTTTGTATAGTAAGCCTCTATGCCAGACACTATCAAAAGCCTTGTTAATGTCCATAAACAGGCAAGCTGTCTTTCTGTCAGTTAGGTGGGTAGTTTGTATATTGTTGGCCAAAATAAAGAGCGGATGAACCCGGCCTTTGTATTGTCAATTGGAGTTACAAATATATTTTCTAGATTACTCTATTTCGGAAATTTAAAAAGCTTACTTAAGCTTGTTGGTATTTTTTCATCAAAACAGTGAAACTATGTTTACTAACGTTTCTATTCCTTTTACTTTTTGACTTAAATTTTAACTTAAAACTTACATTTTAACTTAAAACAAATTTCTCAAAATGTAATGACTTGTGGATATTTTGACTATATTAAACAGACCGAATCCCCAAGGAAGAAAACCATCTTTCTGTATATAATATTATATATTATACTTTTTTTGTTAAGCGAGAGCAAGTAATTTGATCAGTCTGATAGACGCTGATTTAATTTGAAATTCCTGGATATACTCAAATGGCCGGTAACTTCATATTTTAACCATGAAGTCATTATGAAGAAATTTAAATTCAACTGAGTAAGAAATTGTTTATTTAATATTTATTTGTCTATACCCGTATTCTTAAAATATAATTATTTACTTACGTTAATCCGTTTTGGTCGTCACCTAAGTGGGCCATATTTAGTTATATTTACTGGGTCATCTTTAATTAACAATTATTTAGTTCAATTACTGCTCGGCTGATGCGCCACAAATTTATTGCCCTGAATATTACTTTTAATTATCTCTAGTTAGGTACATGTTAATGAAAATCATGTTCAGATGGATCCGCCTTCTGCCTCTCTAACCGCAGATTACCATAGAAGAAGAATATACATTTTAAGAGCCAATTTTGACGAGTGTGTATTGTTTTAAAAAATTTCTAATGGGTTTAGTATGGATATCTAATTATTCTGCGGGTTATGAAAATATTGACATTATAAATTCGGGAGCTCACCTGAGGTACATATCCATTAGATTGAGCATTTCATCGTCCTTTTCAAACAAAAACCAATTGGATGTTTCCAGGAAATATTTCAAAACTTCTGCATCTTTAACCGGAAGATCCAAAGTTTCAACACCTCGTTTCTTCTTGAACTTCAAAACTCCCGTTTTGCTTGCTAGTTTTACGCATTTTTCACCGAATTTCTTAGGATTCGACATTATATTTGTTGAAAGGTGTGATATGCGATTGCAAGCTAGAAAGCATATTTAAGGAACATTTGAATTTGAAAAATTGAATGCAATTTAATAATGTGGAAATGTGTCTCAAATTCCTAATAAAACTCAATTCTTTTTAACAAATAAAGGAGAATTTAAAAATTGTGAAATAAACCCTGCAACTAATATTGCTTCACCTGTACAAAGCTTGATTTGCGACACCAAAACCACCACTGACATTTTTCGCTCTTGACGTTGTTTCTTTACCAAAAACATAAATACATACTACTTACCAAGAAAATATTGTTTATTTTGTATGTTGAAACGATAATTTCTCGGTAAAAATCTAAAAATTACATATCACAACAATGGTGGTTGCGCAAAGTCTTAATGATGTTCGATGATGGGTAATTTTCTATTGCTTCAATCGGGTTTGCAGAAAATAATTTATAGGTTTACGGATTTTCTGATTGAGAAAATGTTTGTTAATTGTTAAGATTTTTGAATGTTGCCCCGATATTTTAGACAAGTTTTAATTAAATATTCAATTTTCATTATCTTTAATTGCAAATATTTCACCGCGTGGTGAAATCAATGAAATAATGGTGTTGCAAGTGGAATTTGCTGTTGGAAATGAATTAAATTAAGTTGAAGATTTTTTGAAGAAAATCGCACTTTATACTTTTGGTTGGTTGTTGATATGGAATTGGTAAGGTGTGAAAGTATCCACTTTCAAACTGCATTGATTTATGTTTGTAATTTTTCCCAAGACAAGAACGGACAATTGAGTTCGTCTTAAGTCGAGTTCATTGGACGTTCAAGCAAAAGGGCGATTTTTTAAAAAGAAATTATGAAATGTATCTTGAAGTTCTAATCAACTGGAAGATACAATTTAACTTAGTTATATTTGTGTACAGAGTAGTAGTAGTAAACATCTTTATTTCTAAAAAAAGGCTATCGGCCTATCGGTCTTTCTACCCTTGTTTAATACATGTAGTCTTAGTCTAAATAAAAAACAAAGATGAAAATTCTCTTATTATAGGTTAATAATCTTATTAAATAAACTTTCCAATTCTAATGACAAGAAAAAATTATTTTATTGTCCAGTAGTCAGTTGCGTTTGTAAGTGTTCGAGTAGCGTTGATGTAGGGAAACGGAAGCGGGATTGTCTGGTTGGTCTTGTGAGGCAAAGGGGATTCAGTATGGTCCAGTTGTAGGGGTTGTCTGTCCATTTCGTCTGTAGATGTATGAGTCTTTCCGAAATCTTTGTGATGTTTGTGCGTTCGTATAGTAGTTGGGTGGAGGGGTTGTGTAGTGGGTTTTGGGGGTGTCTTATTCGTGTTATTAGTCTTAGTGCAATTTGTTGGGTCTACAAATAGCTTTATATATTTTGGTGGCGGTGAACCAACCGGTGTGCATGTGTACAGAATTTATAAAGTTTTCACATTTTGAAGGCCAATATTTTATTTCTGGGAACGAATTCTTAAAAATATTAATTTGCAATTATTTCGTATTTAAATATAGCTTGAGCAGCTAACGAAGAAGAATTAAAATATGTTGCAGCATTTTAATAAGGGAAATGTACCATAAAATAATGTTTACAATAATTGGAATTAAAAATAAACTTTACTATAGGTACATGTTTTGTGTACGCATTGAATAATCAAAAAGGTTTTTTATTAAAGTATTATACTGCTGAACAAATAATATAATTTGACTTCTTGAAATGGTTGCATTGCATCGCTTTTATTTGAAATGATTAATTAACTTTAATTTTTGAATATTTAATGATTTTTTGTATGATTCGTTTTAAGTCTTCTGGGTATTTGAGGACGAATGCGAAATATTTTCTGACCCAGGTTGAATCCGCTTAAACATAGTAATTGATAATGAAAACTTTAAATATTACTTGTTTTTGCCAACTTTATAAAAAACTATAATAAATAAAACGCTACCAAATTTTAATTTTTGCCGAAACGATATACTGTATGATTGTGAATGTATTATTTCCAAATTATCTATCAAAATTAATTAAAGTTTTCTATTAAAATTGTATACAGTGTGTCCAGTATAAAATGATGTACATGGGGATATTGGAAACCGTTAGAGTTACAGGGTGGACCAAATGGGGAAAAAGTTGCGCAATCAAGTGCCTATAAATAATCTGTCATCAACTTCTTTGAACTCGGAATAGCAACGGATATACAGGGAAAAAAAGAAAAAAGTGCGTTTTATAAAATCCTTTATATCGTGTTTACTATAAAAGATACAATAACAAAATTTTCAGGGTGGGGGTAAGAAATGAGCGTGAATTTGAAAATAAAGTAAAAAATAATCTGGGCCTACTATGTTCAATGAGGCCGAAGTCAACTTTTGTTTTTCTTATGGGCGCCATATTGAATTTCTGCATTTTTAAATTCCCCTTTAAATATGCTCTTCAACCATGTATAACATGTTTATGTTCGGTCAAGATAAATAATTAAAATTAACAAAATTAAGATTTAATGGTAGTAGGCATTGATATTTCTATTAATTATTACTTTAATTTATTATTGATCATACATCGAACACTGCAAAAGAACAAGTAACATTTTAGGATTAAAGTAGGTGTTCAAAAAAGCCACCGTTTTCTCGCACGCACAACATACATCGTCTCATTACTGCTTCACAGGATTTTCTGATCATTTCTGGGGTAATTCTGTTAACAGCTTCTATAACAGCGTGTCTCAGCTCCTCTTCGGTTTCGTATGACCTACAGTATACCACATTTTTGAGGAAACCCCATGCAAAAAAATCAAGCGGTGTTATGTCACGGGATCTCGCAGGCCATCTTACTGGTCCCAGGTTGCCTATCGACTTGTTAGGAAATTCGTGATTTAAAAATTCTGTGATAATACGTCCATTTTGTGGCGGCGGCGTCTTGTTGGAAATACAATTTTGCAGGGTAGCTACTGGAACATCCATAAGTGTTTCCGCAACGTTAGTTTGTAAGAGGTTCAAATATCTCTCGGAATTTAAGTTCTCATTTAAAAAACAGTCCAATCACGTGGGTACCCACAATACCTAACTAGGCGTTAAATCCAAACCTAACTTGGTGCCTAACTTGACGAACTAGTCGTGGATTTTCATCTGACCAAAAAACGGTATTTTTACGATTAAATAGTCCACATTTAGTAAATTGGCTCTCATCTGACCAAAGAACTTTTAAAGAAAAGTTTGGTATCTCGTTATTTCTTTGAATAAACCACTGACAAAATGCCATTCTTCTAATCGCATCGCCATTCTGGAGTCCCTGGCAGGGCCGTTCACGATAGGGGTGACATTTATGACGTTTTAAAATACTATTCGCCATTGACAGCGCAACACCTGTTGTGGCTTCAATTTGACGCAAAGACGTACGAGGTGTCTCAACCACGCTTTGCATTACCAAATTTTCTTTATTTTCGTCTAGAAGTTTATTTTTCTTTACCTTAGCAAAACTCCCGTAAGCTACAAGGTTGTCTTTCAGACGCCTAAACATAGTTCTACCCGGTTCTCGCCTTTCTGAATATTTATTTAAATACATTTCTTCAGCTTTCGCTTCATTTCGACGACAGAGAATAAAACACTCCCACATATCGTATTTTTCATAATTTGAAAAGTGATTCATTTTGAAACACACAATTAATTACAAAACTTGACACTGACAATAAATTCTACTTTGACAGTTACCTAGGAAATTAAAACAGATAACGAACGTCAGTATGGGAAATTGAAGAGAAATATCAATGCCTACTACATTAAAATCTTAATTTTGTTAATTTTAATTATTTATCTTGACCGAACATTAACATGTTATACATGGTTGAAGAGCATATTTAAAGGGGAATTTAAAAATGCAGAAATTCAATATGGCGCCCATAAGAAAAACAAACGTTGACTTCGGCCTCATAAACTAGTATTTAATAAAAATTTAAATTTGTTTTTCTTATTAAAACTATAAAAATAAAACGTTTAATCGGATATGTAATTGAAGTTATAAATTTTATTAATTAATTTTCTATATGTACGTTGTTGAACGCATAAAATATTTTAACTTATGTTTCCATCTCATCGGTTTTTGTTTAAATTTATTATTAATTTTGATATTTTGTGAAATGGAAAACTTTTTTATCCTGCTTGGCAAAAAATACATTATTTTTAAAACATCGGAAATTAAATATAGATTTGAAAAAGTACGGCATAAACACACCAGAAATTGTTTTATTCCAATATTTAATTCAAATATTTGAAACCAAAAACACATTATTCTAAAAATACATTTTAATAATGAGAAGTAAGAATTAACCAATCTATACCAGTTTTGTCAAAGTAGTAAAATGTGTAACAAGTTAGTGAGAAAATCAAAAAAATTATACTTCTATACGCACAAGTTCTGAGCAACTAGAATATGAGACAATCAAGATTTCATAAGCTCAATCAAATTTACAGAATATGTAAGGACGAAGTAACAAAATTCCAAAGTAGTCAACAATAAAATTTTAAGCGTGCAAATCTAGTCAATAAAACAATGACAATTTCTACAGCTTCAGCTTCATCCAGACAATTAAGCTGATCAAAGTATATTTCAGTTTATCTAGCTTTAAAGCATGCTTGAGTTGAAATAAATTTCTCACTCACTTCAATAATTACTGCTTACATAATGAGATATTATTTGTTATCATTTTTACCTTCTGCTCTGTTCTGCGAGTGTTGCATGAAATCCCGCGCAATCCACCAAATAATCCTCCAAAACAAGTCCTGATCGTGCCGCTGCTTTAAAGGCAAAGTCGTCTTCAAAATTCACCACTAAGCACTCTGAGTACTGGAAGGCTCCTGGTTCTTCAAAAATAACCGGATTTCTTCGGTAGTAAGATTTTTGGGAATTTTCAATTGAACTGTGTAACCCACGAGTTGAAATGTGGAGCTTGAGTAAATGTAGAAGACACATGTTCAGAATGGTGACTGATTCGTTAATTTTGAATGAATTTAAAATTGCGATAACACTAAGGAAATCACTACTCATACAGCGAATTAATGTTTTATCATATCGAAAATGTCCCGCGATTTAAAACATTCAAGCAACTCACTGAAAATTTTATACATTTTTCACTTATTGCACTTAAATCGTTGCTGTGAACTGGACTAAATACTAAAGACTTCCGGCCGATACCGTAAGAAACAACATTTTCGACTGTAACTTTGCAAACTGTTCCTGGTTGTTAATGTTTTTGTTTACGCACGTAGGGCATCTAATTGCCCATTTCTCAATATAGCCTAGCAAATGGTGTTTTCTTCGTTTGCACTGTAAATGTTGGTGTGACAATGGTCAACAGGAAAAGAAACAGATCGCTGAATTTGGACACGGTGTATTGAGCAAGATCGCTTGATTTCAAATCGACAATCGATTGGTTGTTCTCTTATTATATTAGAGTGAAAGAAAGTGATATTTTTGTTGTTAATTATCTTTAATTCGTTCTGTGAATTGTATATTTTCAAATATATCAGTTATTATGTTAAGTATATATTAGCATTGAGAGTCAATGTCACTCAAAAAACATACGCCCAATTGGCAATTTTAATTTAACAGCTTAAAATGTATTCAAAAGTTCCCATAAATACAGGTCTGCAACTGTTTTGCTACCTGATATGAAACTATCAGCAAATGTATAGGTTCTTTATAAATTCTCCAGTTTAACGCGCTATTGAAGGTGTGTTAAACCAGTTAAATCGCGTGTTCGATTTAGAAAATGTTTTCTCGCTTTCATTTAAGAAAAACAGGCGATTAGCAAGTAAAAAATGTTTTTACTGTTGCAAAAAAAATTGTTGATCGTTTGTTCATCATTGTTCTAATATTGAAATACATTGAGTTAACGTTTTGAGGATTTTGTGTATGTTTCTCGAAAAGTATGCTGATTTTCCTCACTACAATATCGACAATTTTGTTTGTTAACATTTCCATTTAGAAAAAATGAACATTCATCGTTGAAACAGATATTCGGCACAATATTGGGGATGGTGTGATTATAATTAATAAAATTCAAAAGAAATTCCTGGGTTCCAGTCAATTTTAATGTTTATTACTTAAAATATTTTACAAATAAGTTTCGGTGTCTTTCTCCACCATCATCAGTTTGTATGTATGGCTGTTTCTACCTTCACCTTTGGCAAGCCCCCATTTTTAATGACCAGAAAAATATAATAAAACTAATCAGTCAAGTAATTGTTTTCAATCGACATTAGAAATATTTGTAGAAATTGAAAGAATTTCATGTTCCATTGGTTGTGAGTCACTTTTCTTGCACAATTTTCGTGTTCTTATTATCTAATAAAATTGATGTAAACTACATGTTAGAGGGCAACGTAAATGAAACGGAACAAAAGAGATCTGAAAGAAGGAACAATAGTATCACAAACCAAAAATTAAAAAAAAATTATTTTAATGCCTCACCAGCCAGGTCATTGGCATTTAATAATAAATACAATACAATTTACCTACATTATAGTTGATTATACAACTCAATTGAGTTTAAAAACTGTAGCACGTTTTTGAGTTGATCCGATGCAAAGTTCTCTCGAAAATTTGTACTGATCTTGCAGGATTTTCTAGCTTCATCGTATTTTCGGGAATCGGTGATGATGTGCTGTATGATTAGGTTTGTGTGACATGATTCACACACTGGAGAATCCCCATTTTTCATCAAATATCCATGTGTGGCTCGAGTATGTCTGATTCTTAGTCTGTGGATTATTATGGCATCCTTTCTCCTCATTGGCGGCATTTTACTGGTTGGTAAGTTAGATTGAAGGATTGATAGCTTCGAACGTGATCCTGTCCGTTTCAGATCTCCCTGTAGTTGTAGTTCTTGAATGAGCAACTCCAATGTTATCGCGGCTTTGGCTTCTTGATCTGCTTTTCCATTACCACAGATCCCAATATGAGATGGTATCCAGATAATGGTGACATCGATGTTTTGGTCCGAGAGGCGTTGGCATTTTTCATGTATGTACTGGTCTAAAGGGTTTTGTGTGTATATGTTGTCTATGGATTGGATCGAAGATACTGAATCTGTACATAGGGTACAAGTCTTGTTAGCTCCAGACATTGATTCAAGAGCCATGTAGATTCCATAGAGTTCACCAGTGTGTAGACTACAATAGCTAGATACGACATGCTGTGTTGTCGTGACTGCACAACTAACAGTATATATCGTATAGTGTGAGTTGCTCTCTTCCACGAGTTTTAAGAAGCGTTGTTTGAGAAGTGCGCTAGGAGTTTCTTGTTTAGCATATAACGATAAGGATGTGTTAAAATATGGCTTTCGTTTCGTCCTTGGTGGTATAGTTGCACTGTGTTGTGGTCAGTTGTGGACAAGTCTATATTTTCGAGAATCTTATTAAGATTATAAGGAACTGAATAAGGGGGCTTGTCCAAAGTAGGTAACATTGTTCGACGCGTTGTGAAGAGGTTATAGATAGGATTACCTGGGTTTGTGGAAATTCGCGCCGCATAGGATAAGAGTAGCTGCTCCCGTCACCAACCAAAATTAACTTCGATCGGGAAGAGAAATATTCAGTCTTTGAAGTGACTTTGATTTAATACCCTTTTTTTTAATGCGACATCTTTACGAATGTAATTCATCCGATTTTTTCGTTTAGTCGACATTTAATTTTCTAATTAATTTGTTTTTGCTTTGTTTCGTTTGAATCAAGTAATAAAAATCTTAAATTTTACCCAATAAATTATGTGAATGCGAAAGTAAACTTTTTCTCTAAACATTGTCATGAACGAACAGTTAAACATGTCTCAATCATTTCCTAGAGATTGTTAGATTTTCTCATTTATTTATTTTATGTTTCTTCTTTTAAGTTCTTATGACCTGTTAGTTGAATTGCGTATACAATATATTTTGTTCATTTCAAACAATATTTTTCAAAGTCAATCAATAGAATCAGATTTTCAATTGCGCTTTAACAATTTGCTGTTGTAAAAATAACCTGTGTGTATTAGCACAATTACTTGCTTTGCAGGTGATTTTCTGAGTTTAAAATTAAAATTAATCTAAATATTATGTACTATTTTTTCATCAATTAACTCATCTTTTTTAGTCTTAACAGCATATGAAATTCTCTTATTCTAGGTTAACAATATTATTAAATAAAAATTTCAGTGGCAAGAAAAAATTATTTTATTGTCCACTAGTCAGTTGCGTTTGTAAGTGTTCGAGTAGCCTTGACGTAGGGAAACGGAAGCGGGATTGTCTGGTTGGTCTTGTAAGACAAAGGGGATTCAGTATGGTCCAGTTGTAGGGGTTGTTTGTCCATTTTGTCTGTAGCTGTATGAGTCTTTCCGAGATCTTTGTCATGTTTGTGCGTTCGTATAGTAGTTGGGTGGAGGGGTTGTGTAGTGGGTTTTGGGGGTGTCTTATTCGTGTTATTAGTCTTAGTGCAATTTGTTCTGGTGTTTGTGTATAACGTTTTGTCCTTTCTGTTCCGTTGGTCATGAGTATATGTCCAAAGTCTAGCAAGGGTCTACAAATAGCTTTATATATTTTGGTGGCGGTGTTTGTGCTAATTCCTCTGTCTTTGTAGGTTAGTGATCGGAAGTGTTTTGTTCTCTTTATTGTTTCTGCCCTGATGTTTCGTATGTGTTTAGTGAATTTAAGTTTATGGTGAATTGTGATTCCAAGGTATTTTACGTCGTTTTTTGGTTGTGTCGTTTGGCCGTCTGCAGTTATTGTAGGGGAGTCAGCGTTGAGTCTGTGGTTTGTGAGCAGAAGTTGGTTTTTTGACACGTTTGGTGTTAGTCTCCATTTATAAAACCATGTCATTGTGTTGTTTGTTAGTGTTTGGAGTCTTTGAGCTGCTCTCTCAGTAGTTTTGTCATGTACAATAAGTGCCGTGTCGTCTGCGTATTGTAATATGTATGCCGATCTGTCGATTTGATTTTTGTGTGGTTATTGGTCTTTAACAGCATCCATTTTGTGTTAAAATAAAAAACGTTTTTCGCTTAAACAACTTTATTTAAACATGCACATGTATATTTGTACTACTGTTAAATAAGGCAACAAATGTTACTACTTATAGTCTAAAACTATTATTATAGTGATATTTAGACGTTACGATTTTAATCGCTATTTATTAGATGATATTGTAAAACTGACTTTTAAGATTTTATTATCACCGCATGAACGCAACTCATAAAGCTATTTTGATCAGTATTTGTGAATGTGAATGTTAAAGAAAGCACTGATTGCATGTGAATCTATATGTATATAAAGAGTTTCGTCACCATTTTATCGATATGGTAAATATAATATAATTTAGACAAAACATACAATTTCATGTTCACATTAAGGACTCTATTTTTTAGACACATCTGATTTCCAGCTCTCAAATATAAGTTTTGTTGTGAATTATAACTACCAGCAGCAAATCTCACAAGAAAAATCAGCATATTTGCAACCTGAAGGCAAGGAATTTGAATTAAAAGTATAAAATGTAGAAAAATTAAACCTATTCAGTTAATTCATCTTAGCTAAGTGCCATTTATGAATACCTAAAAGTAGTCATAAAACAATGTTTTGTCAGTTATCACTAACTTATCTAAGTGCAACCAACAAGCAAAATTATAAAAACATCCTTTTTTAAACTTACATAAACTGTTACTTTTATAATCTAACTTTGGTTTCACATTCAAGACTTTTGCAAGTATTTTAACAGCTCTAATTACTAAATATAATCGTTTAAAAATTTCTTCTAACATTTTAAAGTTAAGATGCTGTTTGAAATAACACAGTCTCGATAATATTAACAGCGATATCAATTTGTCACTACCTTTTTACTATTTATGTTTTCATTCACCAATATTGTTGTCTAAAGAACGCAATTAACACTGCAAAGAAACTCAATAAAACAGAGCCAATTTGGCTATTGCCAGAACTTTCTCCATCACAAAAAGCTTGAACATTGCAATTTTCCACCACCTGTTGGAAATTCTTTTCCACGGTGGCCCAATCGCAAAGCCCTACAGAACAGCCAAGGAATTCTTCTATGGGGATTTCATTCAGGAAAAACATTACTTTGAAGCTGTTGCCCTGCTGGTTGCCGTTCTGACACCTAGATGCGATATAAATTAACAAAATATATTTAATTTATTAAATGGTATTCGCTTACTGATAAAGCACCGCCACTAAATTGGCTGCGAATGGATTTATTAGAGATGTTCTCCACATTCTCCTTTGCTGCTTTCTGTAGTTGTCTGACTTTAAGGGCTCGTAATCCTTCGCTATTCCCAATGTTGAATAAACAGCCTGCATTGTAGCAGCATGAGTAATAGGGCGGTTACTTTGTTTCCATCAGGAAATCCTAAAGTAGAAATATTAATTAACTGACTTTATTTTTACCGAATATTAATAGATAAAAAAATGTTTCGCAACTTTCCTTGCACGGTTTTCTCAAATTTCCTGTACATATCCTGGACAGCACCGCAACCAATGTTTTGAATCAACGGATTTCCATATCCAGTATTGTAGTATTCTTTCAAATCTTCCCCATATTCAAGCAGTTTTAGTTGACTTTTCGTGAAAGCCACACACCAGGCTGATGGTTGATCTACTTGCCTATAAAATAATAAAAATAAATTTAGCAGAAGAACATCAACTTCCAGGAAAAAACCATGTCTAGATTAGGACAACAATATAAACATAGAATAAACAATGTTAAAGCAAATTTAATGAAAAGGGGGTATTTTTCAAATTTATTTATTTTATTTTGGGGCATACCATGCTTTGTTGAAACGGCACATGTCGTAAATATCTTGAATTACTGAAACGTTCAGTTCGGATCTGAATCCCAATCTTCTGAGAACTTGTCGCGCCATTTTTTGGTAATCTTCCGATTCCAAGAACGCCCGGTATTCCTGACTAGTTTCGGGATTTTTGTCGCTCTTTTCATGCCATTCCTTGCAATTTCGATATGCCTACAAAAAAACATTTAATTGTATTTCCTTGAAATATTCTAGGCGATCACGTTTTCCTTCAATTTTTTTTGTACACCAAAGAGCATTTGGAAGTTTTAAAACATTTATCATAAATGTACTAATATTCAATGGTCTGAGTTATTCGATGGTCTTAACTGAATGAATCAGTGTTGATTGAGTGTAATGCAGAACTAGAAAGGATGTTGTAATAAAAATCGTATGTCAATGAACATTTTTTGGCCAGCTTAGAAAATTTAAGACATCCTGGATCAAAAAAAAGTCTTGAAGAACCTTAGACAATTAACACAAATATTTAATAAACCTTCTATGAACAACCAGAGCGCAATCGACAAAATTCTGTTAATAAATTGATCTTTTGACCTGCAGTGATTCGCATTTACTCTTTCTTTCAATTTAAAAATATAAACATGAATTTGTTGCCTTTTTAATTTATACTTGTTTAAAATAAATTAGTTTATCTATCTATTTTCCTATAATGGTAAGAACGTATTACCAGTACTTACTTTTAACAACATATCATTTCCATAGGTGTTTGCGTGAACCTTGAAATAGTCTCGGTCAAAGAGCCCTTCGATATAGGCCTGGTAGCTGTCATGTGTTCTATCAGTTTGGGTATATTGAAACTACAAACATACAAATTGTATGCATTTATATATCAGATAAATACCAAATAAATTATTTTCCAATATAGACAAGACAAAATCAAATGCCACCATTTATAAACGCTCGGGGAAAAAGTTCGTAAAGTAAAAAATATATTAATGTTTATAATATTTGAACTATTTTTATTCTTGAGAAATAGATATATATTTTGTATATACTTATTGCTTTTTTTCAGAATTTTTTGGTTCGGATGTCAATTTTTCTGCTACGATTTTGATTCAATTTATTTATCAGAAGAAGAAATACAGAAGAAGCTGTATTCTGTATTTTTTACATTTTTAAAACCTATAACTTTAAACTCTTGACAACAAATAATGATCGGCACCTACATAATAGTTCTGTTCATTATACGGCTGATTTAAAAGTTGGGGAAATTTGGTTTTGTATCTTCGTGCTAATAGTTTCAGCTCGTTGATTCCTTGTTGAGTCAAAGCAGCGGCTTTATCTTCTGTAATAGTGTCATTCCATCTCCATCTAAAAAGCATATAAACCACAGTCAGAATTAACAGCAATAAAGTATAAATGTTACAGCCAGTTTCTTCATTTTTAAGAAACATTTACACTTATTTAGTTATTTAATATCCAGCATTTTCAACACAATTCAAGTAGCACAATTATGCATTCTTATTTTACTACTGATATATTCATCTAATATGAACACTATTTGAAATTTTGCCAAGCATTGAAACCTACCTTCGAAGTAAATTGTAATCATCAAAACATAACTTCCCTATAACCGGATAGGACTTTCTATCTTCATAATTCTTTACGATTTCATCCTTTACATCTTGAAGTTTTCTTAGCTTTTGAATCTTCTTCACTTTTGGTAATCTCGTTCCATGTCGGTTAATTGACCAAAACTGTACTGGTTGACATCCTAACATTATAAAAATCTTATATATTTTGTATAATAAAGTTCTAAATTTGAATGCCCCGAACAAGAGCTATTTGAACATCTTGTATCAAGTATACACAATTATCTATCTAAAAATATGATATAATGTATCAGATGTGTTTTGGTATGTGGATGAACTAGCTAAATTAATAAAATAAAATGGAAGGTGAAACGAAATTATTTAATCTAAACATTTTCAATTTACTGACCAGGCACTATATGCTGCTGACCAGCTCTTCTAGTTAGACTGTCATAGGAAGTTTTGGTTCCAAAATATATGTAAGGTTCTTCATCCTGTCGATAACAGTAGTCATCCAAATCATTATCTGGAGTAAAAAAACTTCCAAACTGGCCTCCGTTTCCCAGGTTAATTTGAGCCGCGGATTGGCTTACTGTCCATAGCAGAAATACCGGAATAAAAACGTTCATTGCAATCTGAAAACAAAATGTATGCCATCATTAGATGTCTAGTTTAAAAGACACAGGTTTATAGCACAAGTGTGATCAGATGTATTAATGCAATTCAAACATACTTTTTCTGTGTTGTTCTAATTGTTTTTATGTACTTAAAACTCTTATCTGCAAATATTATTTGAATTTTCTTTCTTCTGCGTTTCAATTGTTTGAAATATAATCGATTTTTTAATGTAATTCCACATTCAAGATTTTTTTACATAAAATACTCATGTAGCGTTTGGATGAACTGGAAACAATCGGTTATTTAATTTTTGTCTGTAGCTGTATGAGTCTTTCCGAGATCTTGTCATGTTTGTGCGTTCGTATAGTAGTTGGGTGGGGGGGTTGTGTAGTGGGTTTTTGGGGGTGTCTTATTCGTGTTATTAGTCTTAGTGCAATTTGTTCTGTTGTTTGTATATAACGTTTTGTCCTTTCTGTTCCGTTGGTCATGAGTATATGTCTATAGTCTAGCAAGGGTCTACAAATAGCTTTATATATTTTGGTGGCGGTGTTTGTGCTAATTCCTCTGTCTTTGTAGGTTAGTGATCGGAAGTGTTTTGTTCTCTTTATTGTTTCTGCCCTGATGTTTTCGTATGTGTTTAGTGAATTTAAGTTTGTGGTCAATTGTAATTCCAAGGTATTTTACGTCGTTTTTTGGGTGTGTCGTTGGCCGTCTGCAGTTATTGTAGGGGAGGTCAGCGTTGAGTCTGTGGTTTGTGAGCAGAAGTTGGTTTTTTGACGCGTTTGGTGTTAGTCTCCCATTTATAAAACCATGTCATTGTGTTGTTTGTTAGTGTTTGGAGTCCTTTGAGCTGCTCTCTCAGTAGTTTGTCATGTACAATAAGTGCCCGTGTCGTCTGCGTATTGTAATATGTATGCCGATCTGTCGATTTGATTTTTGTCTGGTAAGTTGTAATTGTATATGTCATGGCAGTATATATTGTAGAGAAACGGTGAGAGCGGGGGATCCTTGAGGGAGCCCTTGTTCAGGGGAAAAAGAAAATGACAGTGTTTTGTCAATTCGTACTTGTAGTTGTCTGTTTTCTAGTAGTTCTTAATGGTGTGTAGTAGATATTGTTGGTGTGTGTAGTTGTATAGTTTGTATAGTAAGCCTCTATGCCAGACACTGTCAAAAGCCTTGTTAATGTCCATAAACAGGCAAGATGTCTTTCTGTCAGTTAGGTGGGTAGTTTGTATATTGTTGGCCAAAATAAAGAGCGGATGAACGGTCGAGTGATGCTGTTTGAAACCAATTGGTAGGGTAGGTATATACTTTCCAATCACTTTGTCAAGCCGCTGTTTCATTATGCATTCAAAAATCTTGCCTAGTACTGGAAGTAGTGTAATTGGTCTGTAGTTGCTCGGTTGTGTATTGTCCAGTCCATTTTTGGGTATAGGGATTATTAAGCCGTGTTTTCCATGTTTCTGGGATTCTGCCATTTGTGATGCAGTTGTTCAATTCAGTTAGGATCAGTTTGTGTGTTTCTTGAGTTAGGCTTTTCAGGACTTTTGCCTTAATTTTATCCTTCCCCGGTGCAGTGTTCTTGATGTGCGCTAGGGCTTCATCGTACTCTATGTCTGTGATCAGTGTGCAGGCATAGTTTGGTGAGTTGGTTAAAATAGTTCAAGTACCAGTCGTTGATCAAGTTCCAGTTGTCATTGTCGAAGTTAGGGTTTGTCGATATGCTGAAGGTCCTTTGATAGTGTCTGGCGAATGCGTCCGCTTTCTCTTTGTCTGTGTAGCGTTCTATTCCGTTTTCGTCAATTGTGTCAGTGGTGCACTCAGTATGCGCGTTTCTAATTTTCGCCAGTAGTTTGCCTTTGTCCTTCTGTTTCATGCTAGATTTGTCTGCGTATTCATCAGGTTAAGTTTCTGTGTTGTCTTGTCTTTGTAGTCATATTGATTTTTGCATATAGTTGTCAGTTTCTCTTATGAATTAGTCTCAATGTTGGGAAGTGAATCGGTGAAAGACATTTTATTCCCGGTCTAATTTTCATGGTGTGTAGGTTGTTGTAGCTTCAGTGAAATAGGTTATTTTTGTATTCTAAAAATGTCACATTTGCTGAAAATCATTGCAAACATTTTATATAACATACGGTTGCTCTTTATATAACATTACAGTGGTACCTCGAAATACGAGTTTAATTCGTTCCGTAACCTTGCTCGTATCTCAATGCAATTTTCCTCATAGAAATTAATTGAAATGCAATTAATCCGCTTCAGCTCCTCCTCCTGAGTTGTTTTACAAGAAGAAACATTTATTTATAAATAACAAATGCATATTCTATAAAAACATAATTAAAGAAAAAGTGAAGTGCTTTTCTCATTTTCACCTGCAGATCGTTTAAAAAAACTGTCCAAGGAGGTTTGTTTCTTCCCTCCTTTCAGGATATTGCGGAAATAAGTTAGGCAAGTTTCGTTGAACAACTCCGATGCACGACCAGTTGCAACTTTTTCGGGGTGATTTTTATCCACGGACTCTACAACTTATCCCACATTCCCAAGGTCTCCCTTATATCTCTTGTAGAGATAACCGCCTCCATCTCTGTTTTCGTTGAACCACCGTATGCTGCTGCAAATGTAGATCGTGTAACTCCTTGGTTGTCAGCTCCTGAAACTGTTCCTCGACGAGTTCGTTCACATCTCTCTCATCCACCTCCAGACTCATGGATTTTCCCAGAGAGAACAATCTCCTCTACCACTGACACCGGGTTCCAATCCTTCGAAGCTACAATCCTTTCAAGCTACAGCCTCAGGCCACAGCTTCTTCAAAAAATCTGCTGGGTGAACAACTTCTTAAAATTAGAAATCACCTGCTGATCCATGGGCTGCAGGATAGGAGTGGTGTTGGGTGGAAGGTAGAGAACCATTATAAACTTGAACTCTTCGAGTAAATCATCTTCGAGATTTGGTGGGTGAGCAGGGGCATCGTCGAGAACGAGAAGGGCTTCCATGGGTAGGTTGTTTTCCTGTAGATTTTTTAACCAAAGGGCCAAACACCAGGATTGTCCACTCCACAAAGAATTTCCTGGTGACCCATGCCTTCGGAGTTGCCCTCCACATAACTTGCATTTTCCGAATGGTATACTAGCAGAGGCTTGATTTTGCAGTCGCCACTCGCATTGGCGCAAAGTGCTAGAGTTAATCTATTCTTCATGGGTTTGTGACCTGGCATCGTCTTCTCCTCTGCCGTTATGTAGGTCCTATTCGGCATCCTTTGCCAGAAAAGTGCTGTCTCGTTGCCTGAGGACGGAGAGAATGCCGGTCCTTTTCGTAAAGTTGTCAAACCAGCCCCGACTGGCTTTAAACGAGTCTTCCGATTTCTCGTTTGTGGATGTGTGTGGAAACTGCTTCAGGAAATCACCGTAAATCGATCGTGCCTTCACACATATGATGAGAGATGTCCGGAGCTTAGAAATTATTGAAATATATACCCTTTATCAACTCCTTCTGTTTAAGCACAGTACATATCAGTGATGTGCTACGCCCGTACATCCTCGCCAACTCAACTGCTCGTACACCTTGCTCATGATTTTTTTATGATTTCACGCTTTAATTAAATAGACAATAGACATTAATTTCTTCTTCGGACCCATGGTTATAAAAATAAATCTGATAATGTACAAAAAGTAAAAAACGCGAACCCAACTTATCAAAAATGTTTCGAAAACGAGGGAAACAAGCACACAGATTGAGGTCTAGTCTCAGGTGGGAGAAACTGCTAGACTGTCGTGTACAGCGGTGAAGTTTGCGATTCCTCGTATTTCAAATCTTGCTCTCATCTCAAAGCAAAATATATCGCTCGCTCGGCGGCTCGTATCTCAAAACACTCGTATATTAAGGTACTCGTATATCGAGGTACCACGTATATCAAAAATGTATTATTTTATATATGTTACTTTAAATTTTGATAAACTTAAATATATAGAACGTCTGAATATTTCAGTCAACGATTTAGAAGAAAGATCTGCTAAAAGCTATGATTTCGAATTGATAGCACAAAAAGTATTACTTATTGTTTATGCATAAAAGTGCAGTCGTCTAAATTTTCCAAAGTATGTAATACGCAGAAATGTTCCATGCCAGTTCTTGGCAGAAAGACCGATAGGTCGATAGCCTTTTTTAGAAATAAAGATGTTTACTACTACTGTTCCATGCCAGTGAATTCTTATATAATTTGAAAAATTAAATGCCTCTCAATGTTTAATTATCACGAGACCTTGTCGTTTCATTTACCTTTAGTGTGACATAGTGCAAATAGCATATAGTATGCCCTGATAATGGGTTTCGCGGTATCGAATCCAAAAGGAAATTAAATAAATGACGTGATCTAAATAGACTCTGATATTATTCCGAGAATATCATCGCATAGCTTTCTCCCATCGTAAAAATACAGAGGTAAGAACAGGTGCTTCAAATTTTGGCCAGACAAAAATTGAATCGGAAATTAGAGGAGAGCTTTGATGGATAAAATCAAATAGAGAAAGGAAAACTAGTTTGATGAGTAATGCATAATAATGACACAATTTATATAAGCTAGAATTTTTTTTGTATATGTCTTTAGTTTATTTCTTTACTACTAAGTCTGTAGTCTGTCTTGGTTAATGTTTTATTAAAGACATTGAATAACTGCAACTGCCTGCAGTTAAAATGCACGTTCCTCCACGCAGGGTATCTAATTTCTTCTTCGTAAAAACCTCTTTTTAGTTTATTTTAGATTTTTGGAATCTAAGCTCCACTTTGTATAAAATGCAAAAAGAGAATGGAAAGTCGCACTATCCTAGAGTTATATAGTTATTTTTTATTACTAAAATAATGTTTTTAATTATAAATAATCTGACAAAACTCTTCTGATTAATTTACATACTGTTAAGTTTTCAATTTGAGAGTATTGGAAGAATGCAATTATATGTAGTTTTCCTATTCCTATTTATCTTACATACAGAAAGCGCAATGTATGTAAGGAGTTTTGTATCTTATTAGCTGAAGTGTTTTTACAAATTGACTAGTTTAAATTTTATTTTATAACGCTGAATTTAAATGTTTTAGAATTGCAAACACTCGCAAATATGAGTTTTTTTTTCCGGAATGTATATTATTTTTCTTCAAAATAAATGGAAAACTATTGTGACAATTTCCTACGGGTTGAATCTCCACGTTTTCTCTGCAAATGCTTGGAAGGACATTAATATATGTTCAACAATCTGTTTACACATGGATTGTTACACGTGGAGAAGAATTCAATTATTGAATAAAATACGGGGTGTTCCATTAGAAACAAGGTAGCATTGCGTTGCTGTGACTTTTTGACTAATCCTGTATACTAATTTTCTTTTATGTAAATAGACTGGAAATAATATTACAATTTTTGTATTAATCGTTTTATTCTAGATATTAAGTGACCCTGTATGTATATTCATCCGGAGATATAATAATCTCTCCATATACCTATTTACACTTTGGGCAGGACACTTAACCAAGTTTATTTGGATAATGTATTTAAATATTTCTGAAAATGTTTGGTAACTGCGCTATCGATCGACTTATTTTTGGATTTTAGCTGGAACTTCGAGATTACCAGATTTTAATTCTTGTTATTTTTCAATTTGAAAGAATTTCAAACATTCTGCAAGTGCTGAACCCAATATAAGCTCGTGCATGACGTTGATTAACTATGCGAAACACCTGTAAAACGTTTCCAAAGGGATTTGAGATAATTCATCTAATTTCACTTAAATACAGTGTACTAGAATTAGAGTAAATGATTCAGCGAATTGATAAATGTGGATATTTTGATAGGAACCAAAATATACCTACAGTTAAATTTGTTAATTTTTTATTTGGGGCCAGCTACAATTTGAAATATAAACATCTAGTAACATTGCGAACATTCTTAACTTATTCGAATGCATATTTTCCTCTACAGCCTCAAATATTTTATCTTAATTTATAATAGAAGCAATAATTCTTTGCACTATTCTACAGCTTCCAGAGTGATGTAAACGAAGTCAAGTGTCCTAATCAGAACCACCTATACAGTGTCTTTCCCTGTCATGAAAAACCGGCTGCTTTTCCATACAAGTTCGTATACCTTCTTAGTAAACATTGCGTCGTACTCCGACAAGGTACGGTATACAAGAGAGTACGTTAGTCGTTGATTCACCCAGTTAGTTAGTTATCAGTTTCCTCAAGTGCTAGTAGTTCGCATCAGTCGTACCGCTTTTGAAAGCTTCTTTGGATTTTTCTGTTCCTGATTGTTACCAGCCTTACTAAAAACGGTACGTTCTTTTCCAGATAATTTTATTGGTAGATGATAGTTTCTAATTTTAGTGCGCTTGAAATAGTTTTTACTATGCATTTGCCGAGTGTAGGAGTTTATTATGAACAAAATGTTTGTCAATGACGTGATGCTCGAAATATGGAAAATTATGATGGAAACTAGTGTTGATAATGGTTTTATCTTACTGACTCATTATTTGTCACATGGCGTTCATTTCAATTCAATAATTCATAATAAAAAATGGTCTTATTTACTTATTTATTCTTACTAATTCTGCTTTCACGCAGCTGAAACATTTCCTACAGGTGTATTTTTTTAAATATTTTGTTGCCAAAAATTGCAAATAGTAGAAGTTTAAATGCCTCTCCTAAAAGAATTAAGAAAAATGGAAACATATTTCTTTTCAGGGCAGTTTTAGAACATAACTTTGATTTCTATTTTCAAATTTGTGTACGCTACTGATAAACAATAATTGCTTATCATTTAATTCATAATTCTCCCTATTAATATCGATTACTCTTGGCAATTGTCCCCAATTTTTATCAAATTACAAGGAGATTACACTTTTCATTTTTATTGTTTATATTTCCAGGGATCGGTGTAATATTTATAATTTAATTTATTGATGTCGATAAGTTGGTATTTAGGCTGATCGTGCTCACATATATGGCAAACTGAAGCCTAGATTCCTATACTTGGAAATTCAGTTTACATAGAACTAATTGGGAAAAACAGGGCAACTCTGTCGTGTAAAAATTAATACATCTTTCTTATTGTACCTTTAAACATATTATATAGATTTTATTGAAAATTGACAAAGCCCGTACACACAAGTAGGTACTTATTTTCTTTTAAATTTGATGTTTTTAACAGGATGCAACTCTATGCATTTTTCTTATGAATAAATCGCGACAAAATTAGAAAACATCTGTTTATTGAGCACTCTATGACCTTCCGAGCAATTAACATGCTCAATAAACGTGACCTTAGTCAATAATGCATGAAAACAACAATTATTTAATACACTGTCGATTGAGTTGCCAAGTTGCTAATTTTCCTTCTCATTCTGATTCTGTATATCAAAACTGATCTAAAATCAACGTTTTCCTAATTCTGTGCAGTAATAACATTTACTTAAATCAAATTTGCCCAAAAAATTTAAGAAAATTTCTAATTACTTAGTTTAAGCTTGTGACTTTCTTATCTGTTGATAAAATATAGATTAAAAAATGCGAGTTTTACAAAATTATTGCATAACAACAGCAGAAAAAGACCAGTAATTGCTATTTATAACAAGAACTATATATAACAAAAACATCGAGCAAAACAAATTTAAAAATTAAATTACAGAGGATAATTAAGGAGCGGGTGAAATTCACCTACGATAATTAACGCTATATTTAAATTGAAAAAACCAATCACCGACTCCAATTGAAAGCCCAAAGAAGCACCAATCATTGCATATAATTTGTTAAAAATTGTCATTTCTTGTAGCAGATAAAATCATTTTAAGACGAAAACAGATTCAAAGGCATGCCATGTAATATAATAATGAATATTTGTGGTCAGAATCAATCTGAATTTAGAAGAATTACGGCAGATGCAGATGCGTATCAGCAAATAAGTACATAAATTATCATAATAGTTGATTAAATCTGAAAGAGAACTGACTGATCACACAAAGGATAAAAATTATAAAACTTAACAACTACAAGTACGAATTGACAAAACACTGTCATTTTCTTTTTCCCCTGAACAAGGGCTCCCTCAAGGATCCCCGCTCTCACCGTTTCTCTACAATATATACTGCCATGACATATACAATTACAACTTACCAGACAAAAATCAAATCGACAGATCGGCATACATATTACAATACGCAGACGACACGGCACTTATTGTACATGACAAAACTACTGAGAGAGCAGCTCAAAGACTCCAAACACTAACAAACAACACAATGACATGGTTTTATAAATGGAGACTAACACCAAACGCGTCAAAAAACCAACTTCTGCTCACAAACCACAGACTCAACGCTGACTCCCCTACAATAACTGCAGACGGCCAAACGACACAACCAAAAAACGACGTAAAATACCTTGGAATCACAATCGACCACAAACTTAAATTCACTAAACACATACGAAACATCAGGGCAGAAACAATAAAGAGAACAAAACACTTCCGATCACTAACCTACAAAGACAGAGGAATTAGCACAAACACCGCCACCAAAATATATAAAGCTATTTGTAGACCCTTGCTAGACTTTGGACATATACTCATGACCAACGGAACAGAAAGGACAAAACGTTATACACAAACAACAGAACAAATTGCACTAAGACTAATAACACGAATAAGACAACCCCAAAACCCATTACACAACCCCCCCACCCAACTACTATACGAACGCACAACCATGACAAAGATCTCGGAAAGACTCATACAGCTACAGACAAAATGGACAAACAACCCCTACAACTGGACCATACTGAATCCCCTTTGTCTTACAAGACCAACCAGACAATCCCGCTTCCGTTTCCCTACATTAACGCTACTCGAACACTTACAAACGCAACGGACTAGTGGACAATAAAACAATTTTTTCTTGCCACTGAAATCTTATTTATTTAATAGTTTTGTTAACCCAGAATAAGAGAATTTTCATATTTGTTTTTTATTTAGATTAAGACTGCATGTATTAAACAAGGGCAGAAAGACCGATAGGTCTATAAAACTTAAAGAATTCCTAATTAAATATTTTTTTGACCTCAACTAAGTATTGTACCTACACAATTAAATAATGAAACTGAATTTAAAGCAGCGGCAACGGTAAGTACGTATGCAAATTTCCATCGCTGATTTGATAAGTAGGTACTTTGAATTCCTATGTTGTGTGTAAGGTTTTGCATTAAAAAAAATGCATTTTTAAGCATATTATTGCAACTGGAAAGCTTATGATTGAACTGGCTGATGTCAGCCCATGTAGAAATAGGTTTCAATGTTGCTGTTTGCAAAATACAGTCGTTTTCACATTGATTTTAATTTATTTAATAGAAACCTACTTTTCAGATGGGCAACGTAGTATACTCGATAATCTGGCTTTTAATCCTGTTCTTTATATCATTCTTCGTAGCAGGATTTTGCGCATCGTTCTACATAATTGTTCATCCTTTGTCAGTATGTATACCACCATTATCAGTAAGTACATTTTAATTATAGTTATTTTATAACAGCTAATTTATATTTAATTTGACTCAGGAATTATCCATTGAAATTAATATGCTATTAATTTTTGTTTCACTTATACGTTTTTAATACATTTTGCTATACACGTTTGCCTACAAGAGTAAAACATGCTAACTCCTCAACAATTTAGTGTAAATAATAAAAAGGGAATCTATAAAATGATATTGAATCTCTAAAATAAGTACTTAAGTGCCAATCAGCAACTAAATCGCAGGATTAGGGGTTTTAAAAATTATAATAAATACTTCCGAAAACAATCTTCACGTTTTTTAAACTACACGAAATACATACATAATACAAACTTACATAAAATGTAAGACCATTTAGGATCTCCTAAATTTTCAAAAAATATTAATTTCCTTTCTTAGGGGCTCTCGGATATTTTACTACAAGGAGTCCAGTTTCCTCATTACTGTGCCGACAAAATGATGACTGGAGGATCAATTCCGTAAATTAGGAGAGTGTTTACTGCAAAACACTAACTACTTGAAAACCCCTGTTTAATAATACTTAGTGTTATCTAATTTATTTTTCAACTAATCATTAGAAGAAAATTAGATCTAAAATCGGATTAACAATGACACAACAAATAAGTTGTACAAATTAATTTCCTTCCTTAGGAATATGATCATCATCCCTTTAATTTAAGTGGTTTTTTTTTCTGTACTAAATGACTGATTGACTTTAACCACATACTGGAAAATGTATTAGCCAAAAATCATGTGTTCATTTAGAATAATTTAATACAGTATATTTAAGTTATTGCAGACTTTGGTTCAAATTCAGCTGCAACAAAGTTAAGTTCATTATTTAAATATAAAAGAAAATAGTAAGTATGTACAAAAAAAAAGTACAAAATTACAAAAAACAGCTAAAATTCATTCAAATATTGAAAAAAAAATGGTGTTGGATAGTTGCATTATTTAAATTACATATTGACTTTCCCATAACAGCGAGCGTATTTTCCTAAGATTGTGTTTCTAATTACAAAAGTTTTTTTTCTTATCAGAGTTCTTATAAGCGCATTGTATTTTTGCAAGTACAATACTCTTAAAGTTAGTACTTCAACGATTTTATAAAAGCAAGCTTTTATCGTCTGTTTTAATAGCATGCGCTAACTTATCACAGTGTAAATACTAAAGGCAGGCTAAATGGGAAAAAATCCTAATCTCTAGACAATAAAATGCAAGTCGACCAGCCCGTTTCCATCAAAAATGTGATTACGTAATTTCCTTTCTTTTTTCCTATTATATTCACCTATAGATGTACTTAATTAATTATGAGAACTTACTAATAAAATATATTTTTATTAACTGTATATATTTTTATTCAATGTTCCTGATGGGACTATTATGGTAATTTTTCTTTACAACTGTAAATAAAATGTTTAGAATCCTGTGTTTCATTTAGGTGCCCGTATAAATATGCTCATATAAATTCTCATGCTTCCACTATAGCCTTAACTGCCAGAAGTTTAATAGAATGTTAGGAGAAAATTTTGCGATTTTAGCAAATCGGCAAAAACCATGAAATGTTTATTTTTAGTTTTCAATCAGGTTAAAATAGTTTCAATATTAAACCACTGTTCCACTGTTCATGGCCCAGTGTAATAGGCAAATTGGAAATTCTTCAGAATGTCTTTAAATTTTCGTTTTGCTGTTTAAAAAGAGATTTTGACGCTGTTGTGGATGGTTTGCCTCGTTTTAAGATTAAAAAGAAGCTATTTAGGGTAAAGCAGGGAGAGTTGGACCACTTTTTTTCAAATTATCATAACGAACTTTAGGTTTAAAATTATCAACTGAAATTGATGGAGTTATTTGAGAAAGTAGTCTGCTTTCAGTTTGCCTCTCTTAAACCGGCGGAGATGTTGGCAAATTCAAAATTTATTTAAATAATATTTGATCCATTTCCCTCACCGGTTCATACGGGTCCATACCCCATGGTAGATGGACCAGGAGTGGTAGGATAGATGGTGCACTATGGTTAATGATTATTTGCTGTAAAATAGAATTAAAAATAAATAAAAACCTAATTATGTTGTGTAATAAAGTATATTTCTTTCTAAGAACATACATAAAACTTTTTAAACGTAAGAAAAGAAAATCTTAACTCTGTAATATACCTACATAATTATAACTGGGTATATTTTCCTGACTGTACTTTAATCACTCCAAATTATTCCTGGGTTTCAGTCAATTTTATTGTTTATCAATCAAAATGTTACAAATACGTTTCGGTATCTTTCTCCACCATCATCAGTTTGCATGTCTAGATGTTTCCACCCTCACATTTGACTGGGTGGTCAATTATTACACAAACTTATTCCTTAATTGTGTGAAAAATTGCACTTTAATGTTTATTCAGATTTGGAGGGTCTTTTTTAACAATTTATATTTCTTCTCAGCCTCGTTTAAGTCGTGTCGATTCAGATCAAAGGGTATTCAAAAAAGTATTTAATTTGAGGGTCTCATAAAAAATAGACTTTGATTCAACGTCTAAAACATCGTCTTGTTTAGGCCCCACCAATTTGTCAAACTCAGGTTTTAAAAATTTTACGGTTATCTTCTCTCCCTTGAAACCTTTTATGCGGCCCAAATAATAATTATTATCATAAAAAACTCAGTAGTAGGACTCAAGAATAAGATTGCCATTAGCACTAGACGTTTCTGTGTTCTGAACTGATGAAAAATCTTCACCTTCAAATTCACTGTCCAATACCAAATTTTCATGGTGAAGACTAAAATCTGAGTCAGATTCTAATTTTGATCTCTTTTTAATTTTTCTTTATTATCTTCTTTTTTTCCCTTATTTCCTTTCGAAACAGATTTAGCTTTTTCTTTCCTTTTCTCTATGTTTTCACGACAACTCAAAACGGTTCCGATAGCTCGGCTTCTTTTTCTGACGTTAGTTTGTTTTTATTTGCTTATATCTGGAATTGGTGAAATAATGTTTAACATTTTGCCTGGTGTAACTTCATCATGTTGATATCGGCTTGTTGAAGATTTTATTACAGACACAGGTAATTTTTGCCCTGAATTCTTAGTGATGACTCATCAACTTCAGCATAAAAACTATCTTGACCCTGCAGGGATGAAGAAGAGCATGGCATTCTTTCAAGTGTACGAGCTTCCGTCTGAATATCCGTATTTAAAAATGCGTGGTCTGGAATTACATCTGGGTTAAATGGATAAGTTCCGCATTTTGAGGTTTTTTTATATGCTTGACTAGTTTAATTTCATTGTCTTCGCAGAGTAATGATCCAGGGCCTAGACGAGAGTGCTTCTTCAAATCACGGGTTTCTAAGCGTCTCTTCAGAGTGGTTTTGGGCAACCCAAAAGTGCTAGAACTTGGTTGATTCCCATTTCGTTATTGTCTATTGCTAATACAGAACTTTTCAGGTTTTCCAGTCCATTGGCCCTTTTCTTTGGGATTTTCAGAATGTACACAGTAGGTATCTTGATTAAAATACTGAAATTAGAAAAGTAAACAAAAGTAAATGCTAGTCCGTCTGTCCTACTAAATATTGGTTCAACGATCCGAAATGGTAGGGACGGATGGACCATCCATCATTGCATTGCTATTTGGCTTTCATCTACTGAACATTTGTAGTCTGAGGTATTGGGTAAACCCATAATTTATGCTTTCAAATTCAAAAATCATAACGAATTTTCCAAATGTTCATTCGTAATTCCGAAACGACGCACAGCAAAATGTACGTCAAATAACAATATAAGTCAAATTAATGTCCCCATTTCTTGAAAAAAGATATCTAAACACGTCAAAATTATGTGTATTAATATCAGTAACAAAAATGGCTAAAATTACAACATTTGAATAGAACACCTTGAATGAAATGTATTATAACTCTAAATATTTACATTTTTTCAAATTAAATTTAAAAAAAAATTGACAAACTTTAGGAATGCAGATTGTGCAATTACTCATCAAAAAAGTCAAAAAGCAGTTAAATAAATTTTTGGCAAAGTCTAAAATAAAACGAAATTAACTATTCGTGTTTTCCCAAGTCTGAAGCATGACACCACATTGCTTGATTGAGGTTTTACATTATCTGGAACGTATAAACAAGTTTACTTTGTTATAAAGATAAACAAAGCGTAACTGCACATTGCTGGTTAGTCGATAACTTTTAATTTACATTGCCTGGCTTGGTATGTGATGAAAAATATCATAAAGAAGTACGTGTATAATTGGCGGATTGGTTTTAGTTAAGCTCGAACAAGCGTTTTTCAATAAGTTTTGTGATGAAAATGTGATATAACTTATCAAGCATAACAAGGTATGTATGTGTTAATGTAAGTTAACTTTTTTCCTATTATTCAACAAACTACATTTGGAAATTTCTGCAAAACTACAAAAGTGATCGTTTGTAATGCTGATGTTAGTGCGGCAGAAAACAGAAACGTTCGTTTAAATATGGTTTTTATCTTTAGCAACTAATAAGAATTTTAAAATCAATGGTTCTAGAAACCGAAAAGAAATTTTAAAAAATGAATGTAAAATATTCTACATCCGTTTGATTTTTTGTATTTTATTATATACTTAATTACAATATTTTCCAAACTGTTTTTATAGCCGTTATACACATATACATAACTTTTCTGTTTTAGTTGTTAAAATGGCAAAAATAATAATTTTTCTCCTATGGCTGATGGTCCTCATATTCATTGCGTTTGCTGTTGCTACCTTCTGTGCGGGATTCTACATTATTTTGCTACCATTAACAGTTTGCATAGAAGATCTTAAAGTATGTCATCAGAATTATTTTTGTCTGGATAAGTATATTGCAATATTTTCAGCATTTAACTGATAAGCTCCTCCAAGGCTTACAATTTCCATTCTATTGTGCCAACAAGATGGTATCTGGAGGAAATCAAGCGTCATATCTTCATATATAATTTTCAACAACATGCAGTTCTAATACAAAATGATATGGAAAAACATTTTGCAAGTTTCGTGTAGTTTTAAAATGTTTCATTCAGTCGGTGTGTAACAGACCTAGATACAGTAGGATTAGATAACATTGTTCTAGTTTCTTAAGCAATTTATGCCATGGAATATTGTCAATGTTTGATTGCTGTAGCCCCCGATTTAGTTACTTCTATATTACAGATAAAGTTATAATTTTAATTTAAGCACTGAAATAACATTGAAATTCGAAGAGCACCAGAATCAAAAATAGTTGAAGGGATTTAGAGAGCAGCATAGTATTTTGCAAATGCGTTAAGTGCAGTAATTTATTTCTATTTAAAATCAATTGAAATTTAGCATTTGTAATTTTTTAGTTCCATTCACCTTGCTGCAAACGCTCATCCTGGTTTTATTTGGTATCATTTGCCTTTATCAAAATGCGCACATTTTCGCTTGTTGCAAGGCTTATAAACGTTTTTAACTCCGAAAATTCAAATCAATTCAGTTAAACATTGAAAACTGTGGGAAAAACTCGAGCCTTCAAGCTTTCACAGAGTTAAACAATTTTAATATTTCACTGACTTTGTTTGAATAATAACTAAACGTTCATATATTATTATTTTGATCTGAAAAACATAAAACAACAAACTAACTAATATTATTATTAGTAAGAGTATTTAGAAGAAGCAGCAAAAACAAAGCAAAAGTATCTAGAACAGAAAAACTGATTTATGTTGTTCAATCAAATCTAGGTATACAAGAGGTTTTACTATATCTAAATATAAATTAATTTATCTTACGACCTTATAGAATTACTTTTTACCAACATTAAAAATGATTGAAATTCAAATAAGTGAAATTAAATCACTGAAGTTTTTTCAATAAATTCTGTACTAAAACCTAAGCATAACTATAAATTTTTAATCAATTTAATTTTTTGCACTAAAACGAAACAATTTTTGTCCAATAATCCAGAAATTACTATTGGAAAACACACGAATTAAGTAAGTAAGTAGTCAAACCGGTAGTAAAACACACAAATTTTTTTGAACACACAAAAAATTTTCAGAAGAAATTATTTTGAGGAGAAATTCGGAAAATGTCTTGAACAGCTTTGAAATGTTCCAATTTTCCGATTTCCATGATGAAAGTGTGTGAAAGTTTTTCAAATAATAAATATACTAAACGTAATAAATATTAATTAACTGACAGAAAGACAGCTTGCCTGTTTATGGACATTAACAAGGCTTTTGATAGTCTCTGGCATAGAGGCTTACTATACAAACTATACAAACTACACACACCAACATATCTACTACACACCATAAAGAACTTACTAGAACAGACAACTACAAGTACGAATTGACGAAACACTGTCATTTTCTTTTTCCCCTGAACAAGGGCTCCCTCAAGGATCCCCGCTCTCACCGTTTCTCTACAATATATACTGCCATGACATATACAATTACAACTTACCAGACAAAAATCAAATCGACAGATCGGCATACATATTACAATACGCAGACGACACGGCACTTATTGTACACGACAAAACTATTGAGAGAGCAGCTCAAAGACTCCAAACACTAACAAACAACACAATGACATGGTTTTATAAATGGAGACTAACACCAAACGCGTCAAAAAACCAACTTCTGCTCACAAACCACAGACTCAACGCTGCTTCCCCTACAATAACTGTAGACGGCCAAACGACACAACCAAAAAAATTGATCACAAACTTAAATTCACTAAACACATACGAAACATCAGGGCAGAAACAATAAAGAGAACAAAACACTTCCGATCACTAACCTACAAAGACAGAGGAATTAGCACAAACACCGCCACCAAAATATATAAAGCTATTTGTAGACCCTTGCTAGACTTTGGACATATACTCATGACCAACGGAACAGAAAGGACAAAACGTTATATACAAACTCCAATATATTCCTGGGTTTCAGTCAATTTTTCAAATGTAACATGTAACATGCTTTTTGTAACATTTTAAATAATAAACAATAAAATTGACTGAAACCCAGGAATATATTGGAGTGAATTAAAGTACAGCCAGGAAAATATACGAAACGTTATATACAAACCACAGAACAAATTGCACTAAGACTAATAACACGAATAAGACACCCCCAAAACCCCCTACACAACCCCCCCACCTAACTACTATACGAACGCACAAACATGACAAAGATTTCGGAAAGACTCATACATCTACAGACAAAATGGACAAACAACCCCTACAACTGGACCATACTGAATCCCCTTTGTCTCACAAGACCAACCAGACAATCCCGCTTCCGTTTCCCTACATCAACGCTACTCGAACACTTACAAACGCAACTGAGTACTGGACAATAAAATAATTTTTTCTTGTCATTAGAATCGGAAAGTTTATTTAATAATATTGTTAACCTAGAATTTTCATATTTGTTTTTTATTTAGATTAAGACTACATGTATTAAACAAGGGCAGAAAGACCGATAGGTCGATAGCCTTTTTTTAGAAATAAAGATGTTTACTACTACTACTTTAATTATTAATTAACAAATAACTTATTAAAATGTAAACCACTTACCAAATTGAATGATAGTTTTATATTCAGATCTTGGTTTTTACAACAACCAATTTTGAATGTACATATATAATTTTTTTGGGCCGTTAGCACTTGGTGAGTGGTCCGTAAGTGTTAATTGAAACTCAAAGAAACCTGCTAACTTAAGGAGTGTTTTTTAAAATATCTCAAAGAAGCCCTTCTATAGATTGAAAGTAAAAAAAACGTATCAAGAAAAATGAAACATCAAATAAGTTAGGTTTTTGCGGCCATTGCTTGTAACTGCTGAGTTTTTTTTGTGTGGTGCCAAAGACTTTCTTTCTGATATTTCGCAAGCACGAGTAGCTGGCATCTTCAGATGTGTTTTCACACAAACAAAAAAAAGCGGATTGGAAATGTTTAAAGAAATTCCATCATCATGGTATTATTTTAAATAGTTATTGATTGCTCAGGAAAGCCAATGGGAACTCCTAACAGAAACCTATCGGCCTTAATCAAAAAGTCGATTTATTACTGTAAATTTCTCCCCATGTTACGTTCACAGGAAAGGTCATTTCATTTAATATTTACTAAGCAGAGCTGAACCGCAATCGCGTGTAAGTCTTCTCAAAATATCAAATTCCAATCTACCTTTACCCTTGACTTCCTGATCTATTCGTGTCAATTTCTTCATGCCATTCAGGTTAGAAAAAAGGTCAATTCTGTCCGTTAAAACAATGATTAGGATAAAGGAATATTCATTGAATTTTCCCGCGGCAAATTTCGAATGTTGTTTTTTAAGTGGCTGGAAAAGGAACATATATTTTAGGAGACAAATTTAATCACATTTTAGATATGAACTCGGAAGGCATTTTTGATCATTTTTCTTCTGGTTGATTGTTCGACTCGTTTGTCTCTGGTGTCTGTCTGGTCACATTAAGGAAATTAATGTGATTTTATTTGACTGTCTCCGTTAGTTCTTATTTGATTCTCACCTTGCAGCTCCACGTTGCTTACACTTTTCTCAAAAAATCCTTTCATTTTATCAAAATTTTTCTAAACTATCTCTGGATTTTTTTTAATGTTTAGTTTGGGATCAATTTTAAAACTAATTCCGCTTTTACTCTAAGTACTTAGCGCTCTGAGTACTCAATTGTGGAGTTTCTTTCAGCATGTTTTTTTACCATTGATTTAATCAAGCTTGGTTTTTTGCCCTAATCGCTCATTTTTTCAGTACATTCTTCTGTGCTACATTATTTTTTATGAATTAACTTTTCTGATTCAGTTAGCAAATTTATTAATTTATTACAATAAAATAGATTAAATTAAATTGTCTCAACATCTTCCTAGTGAAAAGCAGATCATGATATAAGAATAATTAGTCTTTTTTAAACCATGAAGTTTAATCCTTTACACTATACTAAGGATGTAAGACTGCACTGATTGCATTCGAAACGTCACGCTTAGAAGTTCTTTAATCTCGCATCAACGAATCGTTTTTCTATCATACGTAATCGTTCATTCTAAACAACGGAATTCCTGATTGTTTCATAGATTTGACACAACATAATGTCGACAGCTTCAGTTTTTTGTGAAATTTTGCATGGTTAATTATTACCACATTTGGCAACTTTTTCATATTTACTAAATACAATAAAACTTTTTGAGATCTATCCTTGAACGTTTTTATGTTCACAATTGGAGGAAATTGTTATTAGGGACATAACTGCATGATAATTGTAGAAAAAATTAACTATCAACAGGAAAATACTATTTGTGTGTGTTTTTTTTTCACAAAAGATCTCGAGTATATTTAAAAGGATTGCTTTAGCTGAATATTAAAACCTATAATCCCACTCAAACAGGCGTAATGTCAATAACACATATTTTCCAAGGTAAAATCGCAACATTCTTACATAATAATGCGTTAAGCAAATCAGTATTTCCGATCATTTATTCGATGATTTTTTCCAAAAAAAAGTTTTTAAGTGGGTTGACTTCAATGTTATGGTTTTGAAACTTGAAATTTATTTGTCTGAATTTGTCATTTTCAGCTAGATTTTTTTTCTTTTCCAAGTTCTAAATGTATGATTACAACTTCAAACTTGAGAAATTTTCGATAAAAAACTATGAAATATGGGTTTGGCTTCAAATAACTTCGGATATTGTGATTTGTTATTTAGAATTTACTCAATGGTGTTAGGTATAAGAATTTCCTGCTTGAATTATCTTCGAATTGAACACAAGACTAAACATTGTCATAGATTTCAATGTTTGCTCATCTCCACTAGTGGAAAATTTGTTTCACCATTGATTAGCTTTGAGCAAAAAAGTGAAAGTATTTTTGGTATACTAAAAAAAATTGTCGATGTTGATTCATAATTCATAATATCTTGTCGCACTTGTGTAGATTTTCCAACTTCAGCAGAAAATGTTGTGATTGCAAATAAAGTTTTCACTGTCTTATCATTATTGCAAAAATCAACTTTTAATTCTTTTTAATACTTTTATCGTCAAACTAAGAAAACAATTATAGGGCTTCAACGTGATTTTTTCCCTTTTCTAATGTTTGCTCACCACGAACTGATTTTATCGATATTGGTGTCATTTGCTGTTCAATTAATACCTAGGCCGTTTCATAATGGCAATTTTCGTTTAAAACTCCATTACTTTTCAGCAGCTGAGTATCAGATTAATATGGGACTTCAGAAGATCAATAAATATTAATATTGATTGTTCTGTAATACTGCATTTTTTTGAAAGTTGCGCCTTAACGGTGGAAAATCCACTTAATTAGCATACACTTGATATTCGAGATGTTTTCAATAATTAATCTAGTGACTTAAAGTTCTTCTAGAATATTATTATATCAATAAAATTTATAGCTAATATATAAAAAATAATTATTATTGAAAGCAGATGGGTATGCAGTATAATTTTCTAAAACAAAAACTGCTACTTAATTTTTGTTTCAATCTAAAATTCACAATATGCATTTAAAAAATTACAAAAATAATACTTAATTTAAATTAAAATCGCAATTAGGAAACGTAAATCAAATACTGTTGGCCTTTTAGATTTCATAAAGTAAAATTCATACATTTTATTATAGTTTTTCAACCCAAATTAATTAAATTATGTTTAATAGCACATACATATATGACGGGATAAAATCAAGACTTCTTAATTTTTGTTTCAATCTAAAATTCACAATATGCATTTAAAAAATTACAAAAATAATACTTAATTTAAATTAAAAATCGCAATTAGGAAACGTAAATCAAATAGTGTTGGCCTTTTAGATTTCATCAAGTAAAATTCATACATTTTATTACAGTTTTTCAACACAAATTAATTAAATTATGTTTAATAGCACATACATATATGACGGGATAAATAAAGCCTTCATTTTAAAGTTGTTTTAAACCAAATAAATCCCGGCTACCATCAATATTAAATGAAAAATATATGATGATCATCTGGATGGTTCTATTCTTCTGTCTATATTTGACGACAAGAAACAAATGTTTTATATTTAAAATTTTCGCATATTTCTAAAATGTCTAATAGTGTTTTATAAGCGTCTTTCAACTTGGGCCTAATTTTTCTTATATACCTTTATATCCCCAAGTTATTTGCTCAATCTTCTGTACAATTGATGTCTATATTTTTATAAAATTTCAGTAATATTTGTCTTACGATTTTACTTATCTCCTGATTTTCATTGCGGCCTCAATTACAAATTTACAAAGATCAAGATTAACTTAATCAAGAATCGACATCTTTTGAAAAAAAAAAAATAAAATGAGGAATAACACACAGAAAAATACATAGCATTCTCTAATTTGTAGATATTACTAGCTGATGCTTCCTCAATAAAAACTGTGAGAATACGAACTTACCAGATAGTCAGATAATAGTTAAAAGATAATAAGTAGGGGAAAGTGGGCCACCATAAGACTGTAAAACTAAAAGTACTCAATTACTGTAAATTTAAAGATATTTTTATTGTTTAATTTTTTCATAAGTAAATCAATAAAATAACGATGATTGAAACTAAAAAACCTTTATTTCCACCACAAGATTGACAAATATTGCAATTTTAGTCTTAAAAATTAAATAAATCAGCTAAGTTAAACTAAAAAAAATATTACCAGTAAAAATGAACTTTTGTAATTTTGTAATTTTAGTCTTAGGAAAACAATTGACGAATATTAAAATTGCAAAAATTTTATAATAGGGCAACTTTATAATAGGACTGAAATATTTTTGTTTTATCTAAAACACGAAGGCAAAATCATTTTAATGTCTTTTAAGGGAACAGTTCCAATATCAGGTTGATCAGGGAATACAAAATGACCGTTGAATTGCCCCAACTTCCTTAAAAAATTAACTTCAACTTCTTCGGACGTGTCGCCACAAGCAATAATTTTTCCTACGAAGAAAAACTTCCTATTTTCTAAATTATTAAACTCAACTAACACAAAATCATCGTCTTTGGGTTCTAATAACTCGAACGACGTTGGATCAGGTTCAGGTATCCAATCAGAATCGTCGTCTGAATACGCAAATGGGACATCTTCTTCTCCGTCGTCATCGGAAGACATCTCCTTTGTTACCATTTTAAAATTTTCGAAAAAACGTGCCTCTTTGCAGCTTCTTTTTTGGAAATTTATATCTTTTTCTCCTATTTCTTTGTATCTCATTTCAATTCTCTCTTTTTCTGAAGTATCCGTAGAGATGATATTTGTTGTTTTTTTCTTTGACTATTGGATAGTTTGCTTTTAGAAGAATTTGGGCAGCCTCTAATCGTTTCATATTTTATTCTGGGAATGTACCGGGAATAATGGGACTTGCTTTTGCGACCCCTTCACATCTAAAGATACAAAATGAGGCAATTAATTGTTAAAGGCTTAAAAGCTTGTCCATAAGAGAGTGGCCCCAAAGAAGTGTCTCATGATAGCCCATTTACATGTTTAATTTTTTTAACTTTTTTTAGCTTTTTTAGGCTGTTGGTAACTTCGATTTACAATCACAAACTTTCCTTACACAATTAAAAACCACTTACAACACTATATCCACAACTTATATTTCTTACCTTTAACTTTATGTTTTCACTAATAAATTTGGCTCAGAATAATACACGTGAAAAAAAAAACGTCTTCGCTCACATGCATTTTTTTTGGAAGAAACTTTTACTACCGAAGCAACACTGTGCTAGTAATAGCCAAACGGGGTAATAGATATTTCTACTTATTGTAAAAGAAAATATTGCAATGTCTTATGTTGGCCCGCTCTCCCCTACATCTTTAGTAGGAAAACAAAGAATGTTATATTCCCAAGAGTAAAATTATTTTTAAAGAGTCTAAAGGGAAAAAAAATTCTAGAAATAAAGTATTTCTATATTTCCTTTGTTTACTTTTATCCCTTGGAATCTTTAAAAATCAGTTTACACTTAGGAATGCTCAAATGAGCAAAATAAAGCATATTCAATTAAATGAAAATGAAATGAAAATACTAGCATATTCAGATGTAGAGCTCTCTCTTTTCTTTTCCTTTTACTTCTAATTTATATTTCTAAACTTAATTATTTTTTAAGTATAATTGTTACTAGTTTCTTACACTTGAACTTGAAACAAATAAGTAATTTTTAAAAATTAAATTAAAATCAGCGAATTATATAACTTTGCTTTAATCCGACTGTCTTGAATTATCACTAAATTTTGTGCTGATGAGGAATAATCAAAGAATCAAAAATTATTTCAAGCTCAATTTCGCTCAAATTGCGGCAATTAGAGCCTATGGTCTGTTGTACGTAAAAAGTAAAAATTCAAAGGCCGCAACATCGGGAAATCGATTAAAATCTTAAAATGAACTATTTGAAATCGATTAGAAGTTGATGAATTATCCGAAAACATCAATTTGTATAAAAAATATAACAGTTTTATATTGACATTCTTTTAAAGTCAGTACCCAAACAACTACAGCTTATGAAACCTACAGACAATGTAGAAAATTAGTTAGGTATATTCTTTCCAAGAATGAATCATCCGTTGTACGTAAAAAATTAAATATTCACTATTTGAAATCGATTAAAACTTGATAAATTATCGAACCAACATCAATTTTATTGTTTATTACTTAAACCATTTTACAATGTTGAACTGTTTACAACTTGAATGTAAGTATTGAAGTAACATTGAATGTATATTTTAGACAAACTGATGATGGTGGAGAAAGACACCGAAACGTATTTGTAAAATGGGTTAAGTAATAAACAATAAAATTGACTGGAACCCAGGAATTTCTTTTGAACTATAGTTATATTTCTTTGACAAAAAAATGACACAATGTTGTGCCAAAGAACTAAGCATTATGTGAACCCCATTTTCGAAAAAATCGCGGCATTTTGCCTGAGGGGCGCTGTACGTAAAAACAAAAATGTATAAAGCAATGTTCACTAATTGAAATCGATTATAAAGTGATAAATTAGCCCACAACCATCAATTACATAAAAAATATATTTTCGCGTTTTAAATAGTTCCTTAGCTCCTTTTGAAAAATCCATTTAAAATTCGAACATTTTTGATTTTCTCCCTTATTTTACCTCTATTGCACCGCCCTACCTTTTTGTTTATATTGTAACAACTCGCACTATATATTTTCATGGCTAATCAACGATAATTGAATGTCTGTTTTTAATAGGCGTACGATCATTTTAACAGTTGATTGCATCAAATCATCTGTAAGCAAGCATGTTAAGGCAAAGGCGCTGATATATTATTTCAAAATTAATCATTTGCTGTTCGATAAAATGTTCTTAAACAATTAGATTTTGTAAATTTTATTACCCGGAAAATGTTACAAACTAGTACAATATCAGCAGTTGCGAATTTAAGCATTTGGTCAAATAAAAACAATTTTCCTTTTGGTTCTCTTTCCCTGCAGTAAAAGAACGAAAGTTATCAAAGATGGATGCGAAGGCGAAGTTAATACACACAAAGTTTGTAAATTCCATATATTTCGCATTAAATTCTAAAAGCACAACGCAGACATTCATATAATTTATGACTGCAAACTAAAACAATTGAATCGTCTTCAGACCTGCAACAATCATTATACGGCAAGCTCAAGAATATTTCAACACTGTTAATAAATGGAAAACAATGCCTAAGGGACTTACCATAGAAGCGACCGATGGGTTAAGTGAAAACTGACCGGTGAAAAATTCAAATCACAATAATAACCGGTCGTAACAATCACGTTCACCTTACAAACGAGCAGAACATCACCTGAAAACCGGGACTAACAGTGCGCTGTCCACCGCGACAGTCATCAACAAACAAGCCAACAAGCTCAACTTCTTGGGATACGGATGTCGTGGTAGAATAATTGAGAGTTTTCGTGTAACCGCGAAAAAATTTATATAAGCAAATGCTTATCTGCATTCTAACGAATAATTAATGCGCTATTTACTTCCTGAAATAAAAGGCTTGAATAGTAGAACTAGAAGCGCATAAATCAATGCAACAAACCAAAATGTTACTCCCAAAAACCTTTTGAACACGTATACATAGTTGATTACAAAAATCCAATCGTCGACAAGTTCAAATAAATTAAATTTAAAAAAGAATACATTTTCTAATGAGTATTTCTTAGTCTTGAAGAGACTTTATTTACAAAATCGCTCGGGACTTGATACTTTGCATGCTATTAATTCATCACTTTGTTTTACCGTCCGGTAGAATACCTGCAAGCCAAAACTCTCCTCATTTACCTTTCATTGGTATAAATTTTATTGAATGCATTCTTTTAATGAAGCATTGATGGACAGGCTGAACCCTTTTTCTGGTACATTGCCTATACTTACCTGTAACATTATTCCTCTCTGGGACTCTCAACATTTGAATTTTCTTCTATTCTTATCAATATAATCGCTGAAAGCGACGAAAAACTAAAATTAGCCATTCGATTATGAAAGTAAGCGTAATTTGTTAACAACCGTGCAAATATGCAAATATTAATTTAAAAATTTAAATTTGCTTCACGTAAGAAGCGGATAAGGCAATTCGTTTGATACATTTGGACGACATAACAAAAAGAAAGCAAGTAATCAATAAGTTATGAAAACTTCTGAGAAATAATTTGAAGTTAGGGAGACAAAAAAGACATCATTACATAAACATAACATATTTTCTAAAATAATTAGTATGTTATGTAAACGATAAGAAACAGTGGCGGCTTTAATGAAATCAGACTTCAGTTAAATGATTGATGAACCGATAATGTTCCTGGCCGCTCCTTTACATTTTCCTAAAAGCTGCCTTATTTGCACACCCTAATATGCACGCCGAAAGGTAATTTGCGATAAAGAGCATTTTCTTTTATCCAATCAATTGAACTGTTACACAACAATGTAGCAAATTGCTAAAAATGCGGAAACATTCATTACATAATACCGTAATTCCTATTTAAATCATTAATTGTTTCTGTTTTTCCAAGAGGAAATAAACAAACTATCGCAAGTTGAAGTGATGCGTATAATCAATAAAAATTCATTATAAAATATTTGGAACAATTTCCAAACAGGAGTTGCTTGTGTTGCATGAAAATTTGCCTAAATCTGGGAAGAAAGCTAATTTGCACATGTAGAGCTAAACGCAATAGTTCTACTGCAAATCGACCAATTAATCCTCAAACGCAACTAATGATTTCTCTCTAATTAAGTGATCAGAAAAATGTAATTTCTGTTAATGGTACAATGGGCAAACCGACTATTATACGCGATTTTTGAAACTTGGATTACAAGCAAAAGGGGCTCCATTTAATGCAATTGAAATCGAATCGATTTTGAAATGTGAAAACATTAATTATCTGCGCCCTATTAAGTATCCTTGGTACTCGCCAATGCACCGTTAAGTAATCTCGAATTAAAGTTTGTTGACATATAAAATGATACCCGTGAATCTTATGTAATTTTAAGTGCAGATTGCATTCGAAACTGCAAAAATGTGCGCATCAATGAAAAAATATTTCAAACGAAGTAAGAAAAAATTAAACCTTACCGCGATTACACATTATCAACACTTTTAGACGTCCAATTAAACAACATACATTTATTAATTAATATACCTTTAAGGACTGGTGGGTTTAGGTGACATAAAAGTATGAAATAAAACAACAATTAAGAACAGTATAACAGTTTCATTGACAATAATTCAAGGCTACATAACAAGCGTTGTTAAATCTAATTATTTCGGAAGATCGATATCGACAATTTGCGAGAAATTTGTGCAAGATTTAACTTTATTTAAAATTGGTAATTATCATGAAGGAAATGTGCTATTGCACCAAATTTGAAGCAATACTTTTTCAAAGCAAACTATTTCAAAGTTCAGTTGGTATTGAAATATGAAATTTATTGAAAAATGCATACGAAAATAATCTTAGAATAAATCTAGAGATATAATAATTAAAAAATAGCGAATAAATAAATAAATAGCAAAATAATTATTATAGTACGTATTCTAACACAGCTCGTTTTAAAGAATCAACTCCAAAAACTTGATGTTTTAGTGTTGTTGCAATTTATTTTAAGTGGACGTTAACTTGTTGGCGTGGACAATGCAGATAGTCTATTTACCGTCTAATGTATAACAAAAAATATCTAAGGAAAAGTCCACGTGGAAAGAATGCTTTTCTGGAAAGCATTTTTCGATGATGTAACATAATGCTTACTCGCAAATTTCTTTTTTAGGTAATACAGCACGTTTTGAAAAAAAAGATATCGCTAACTTTCTTCCATTGTAAATACTTATTCACGAAACCACCTAAAAAATTAACTAAGCCTAACAAGTAACAGTTTATTTAAAGTAAGCAAGAAATCAAATAAACTAAGTTACAACTCACAAAAATAAGTGGGTATACAGTAAGTGCCAGGAATAGTTTCAAAAAAGTATATTGATCTTACGAATGAAGCCAAATTTAAATTCGCTTTATACCTACAGACCGTTCATTTCCCAGTAACAATGTCCTCCCAAAGTAATAGTTATTGCTGTTAACATGATTAGGTTTTGCATCCAACATTTTTTTGAACAATACTGATACCCACCAAAACAATTTTAAATGAACATTCTGTTATAATTCGATTTTTTGTTCACTGCTGGAAACAGGATTAGCTTCGGACGATTTTGAACTCGTTTTACGTTCTAAGACATCCCTAAAATGCTTGAGAGCCGACGATAGTGACAATATTAGGCCTTTGCTAACAGGCAATAGAGGAAAATCGGGCTTTAGAGGATCCTGAAATAATTCAGGAAAAACATAAGTGAATAATAAAGTTCATTTTATATTATTCCAATTAAATCTTTTGAATAATTGGCAAGCATTACTAGATATGTTCATATAATGCTTTAATAGAAAATATCCTTGTTTAATCCATTGCAAAAACCAATCATTATTACATGAATCAAAATCAATAAATGTAATCTACTCGAAGAAAAGTTTTTTAATGATTTTTGACGCAAAATTTCACGAATTTAATCATCACATAAATTTTACAACTCGAAAACGTCTTAGAATAAAAATAATTCGAATCCTTCTATTTTTTGCTGATTTTAGAGAACAGCGATATAAGTCAATGGTTAAACTCACGAAAATAATATAAACATACTTTGAATTGTTTATCAATAAAAAAAAATTGTATAGAAAAACATACCTGATCTCTCCAAAAACTCTCTAATCGTTGGCATAGTTTTTCCCCATTTTGTGCGAAATGACTCAGTACTTGTTCGTGAAACACGGCGGGTGGATTAAGCAATAACTCAGTCATACTTTGAACCAACTTCAATACGACGAGTTCATTGTAGGTTCTGGAATTTTCATATCCCTATAATAATAAAAAAACGTTATTTAATTAGTGCAAAATAATTTTAATGATACTCTTAACTGACCTGTTGAGTGTCGGTTTGCTTCTCATAGCCAGCTTCATTATAATATGGTTCAGAAACTAAAATAAGACCTTGAATGGACACAATGAGCTGCAAAAGTGTGCTGTCTGGACCCCAGACTTCTGTGCCTTTACCCATCCAGGTGCCCAAAAGTGACACACATACTTTTCCTAATTAATAAAAATTTGTTTATTTAGATAAGCAAATTTCGTATTTCAAAATTAATATGGAAACAATATTTTTAACACAGCAACTTTTTCAATTCTTTGAACGTAAAATAAGCCTTTCAATCATCTTACCTTCAACATACAAATTAGGATTAAGTCGCTCTGAACTATAACTGACGTAATGAACCAAAGGAGGAGATCGGGGATAATCAGGACTTAGCTGAATATCAAACAAGAACAACCCATCTTCATAAGGAGTCTTAGCTGGTCCACGAATCATGACACTTAGGAGATCCAATCTGTTGCCATAAGAGCATACCCAGACATTGACCGGTAGAGACTCTTTGAGCAGAGCGTATTCTTTTACGACAGATTTGAGAAATCTAAAATAGGCTACACATTTTCATCTATTCTTCGCTAAAAATATTTAGAACTTTTTTATTATTTATGGTTTTTACGCACTTCTGTATATCCCCCGGTTCAAACTTAGAAGTGAAATAGTGATGAGTAACAGGAGCTTCTTCTACGCTGATATGCCATTTAGTCCCTTTATCCAGCTGAACGTCCATAATTTTCTCACTCGATATTGAATTTTTCATTTTAAGTGAATTTGTTAGGGATATAGAATTATCTGGAGTAGCAGGAAAGCTTGGTAAAGGCGTGGATATTACAGGTGTGGCAATGCTTTCAGTTGCCTAAATTAAAATTAAAGCGGTTTCATTAAAAATTCAGCATGTTTAGACATAGGTACCACTGTATTAAACCAATCATATCTAATTTAACTTCTAGTCCAGTTTCAAATTTTGTTGAAAATGTGTCTTGAAATACATTTTAAGCTGTGAAAGTTACCTTTGTGAGAATGCTTAAAGCTTGACTGCCCCCTATTCGGCTAATAATTTCAGCATAAGTTAAATCCATTTTTAGTTTTAAAGTTGATAAAAGTTCCACGCATAAATTTTCTTGCCAAGTGTCGGAATCATCTAAACTTTCGGGCGTCGTTGGCGCCGTCGAACCTAACAAAAAGATTAGTATTTTATCATCCACACAATTTAATTCCCAGCAAGGACGTTTTGCAGACAACTTGAATTATAAAAAAAATCAATTTATAAAGTAATGAAATGCTTTTTTGACCAACATTAAAGAACCTGCTTGAGGTTCAGATAGTATTTTTACTTAGAAATGCATTAGTGAAGTGAACATAAAACATCGTTAAAAAATTGATTAAAAGAAATCAACTTAAATAACAGAAATCAGTTGATGACTTTCAAATCCGACAAACCTGCATGAAAATTACTCTAACCTTTGAGTTTTTTATTTGCTTCTTGTTTTTCTATTTCCGCATTTACTTTGTTTTCCAATTTAATCATTTTCTTTATATTTTCAGATTCTGCTGATTTGTTCTTCGTCATATTGTACCCATTCTCAATTGAAAATAATCGACCTCTAAGTTCGATGTTTTGTGCTTTGGCTTTTTCTTTGGCTTGCATCAACAAGGCCTATAAAATATGATGAAACAGGTTGAAATCAAACTAATAAAACAGCACGAAATCATTTCCTAATCAATGATAAAATTCCTTTAAACTTAAAGATATTTTCTATGTATTACCTGAAAATGTGCGCTCTTCAAGCTAAAAAATGATGTTCCTAATAATTTATCTAGATAACTTGAATTTTCATACACGACAAGTAAATCTTTGAAAATCTGAAAAAAAATTGTAAGATATAAGCATATAACAACTATAATATAAGAATAAACAAGCGGGGGTGTTTAAATTGAAACAGTAATTATTACACTTATGTTATTAATTATAAATCGTAGTAACAACATAAGTGCAAGTTGCTAGTATGAATATATGAACCATACTTACAGCTAAACTATCAGAAACTGTGTGATTTTTAAATACATCTTTTAGATAGACGATTCTAGATCGGACAAAATCTAATCTTGCTGCAATGTTTTGTAATACTATTTCATCGCTCAGATCACCGCCTGCATATGATTGTATACTTTCAGTTTCCCATGAAACCTACACAATATTTTTAGAGAGTTTAAAATAACCATAAAAATGTGTATACTGGATAAAAGTGTGCAAAAAATTGTACACAAAATATGTAAAATTAACTGGCAATAGACTAATTGAAATCAACATACTAAGTCAGCTGTTGATTCATCAGTATCCGAGTACGCGTAATCCGATCTATCTGGAAGAAGCTCGATGGATTCCGGCCAACAATTCTCTAACTTTCCCTGTGGCCATTCAACGATCACATACCCCTACAAGCCCACATTAATCAGTTGTACATCGTACTCATGTGCATATTTAAAGTATTTTACCTCTATGCAACTATCAATAACTTTCCCTATCTTTCCATCTACGGAAGGGTTCTCTTTGACTATACTGCCAGGTCTGTATATATATTTAAAATGTTTCTTTAAATCGTATACGCTTAACTCTTCACTATTAATAAATAGCGATGGCTTCCCGGCTTGCGAAGTTTCAAACCACTAGAAAATGGGACAATTCAGGGTATAAGCTGACTATAGCAAAACTGGAGTAAAATACGGATAATTAAAACTTACTTTAACGGTGGCAGTTCTCTCCATATAATCTACTCGTTGAATAACCCCATGTTTACCGTCGCCGAATAAATCTTTACCGGCAGAGGATCTTACAACCCACTCACCAGGAAAGAACTCATGATCATCTAAGGAAATAGAGTAATACAGTTGGGTGGACGGAATATCTTTTTCTTCAGTGCCATCCTGCCATACGACCGTTATTTTTGATTCAACAGAAACCACTTCAACTGCCAATGTATTTCCAGCAGTCAGTTCACAGGGTCTAGGTGGATAATGTTTCTTTCTGGCAACAGCTTTGGATATTACTACAGTAGTTGCTTGACTTGAAGGGCTACTTCCACCTAAATTATCACTCAATTAACTACTTTGCCTCTCAAGAAACCTGGGGTGGTAAATTTCACAAAATTGAATTTTCAAATTTTCAATGATTTTTTTTAAACATCCTTTTTATTCCAATGCCAATAAAAACAAATCTATTAAATCATCATTAAATAAGCGCAATGGTAATATATTTAACAATAATGTACGTACACTCAGTATTCTCGTCTTCAGATTCTGAGCTTTCTTCTGTCCACCAATCGTCTTCGGCATCGTCAACGCCTGGAAACACCGGAGGTTTATCACAGTCAATTTTGGTTGGTGATGGAGAAAACAGCAGCGACGAGCTCCGAATACGAGGCACTCGAGAAGTGCTGAAGCAAAAATAACAATTATTATAAAAAATCACCAAAAACCGCAAAAAATAACTTTTCCATGTGTAATATCTAATTACTTTTTCGTATTGCAATTGAGATTGTGGCGAACTCGAATCACCTCCGGACGATGGATAATTGACAATTTCCGTAGCCACTCCTTTTTTCTCAGAAGAATATCATGGGAATTAAGCTTCAACAATCGCCTTTCCATTAATTCTAGCGCGGTATCGCTGGGATGTTCCAAAACTTGCAATCTAAAAAATTGCGTTTTTATGTACAGGAGTACGAAACCAATATTAAACTGACTTTTTGATATCTTCATTCATTATTTCTGAAATATGAGAATAACCAGTAGTGTGACTGTGTAAGGCAACCTCTATCATAGCATCATTGACCTCCTGAATAGTGAATCTTTGTCTTTGTTGCATATTCCGTTTCATGGTCTTTGTTTTTTTAATCCATGTGGGCCGGACAAAATTTGCGGGAACACCAACCTATTGAAAATTGAAAGAACGAATTTTATCAGTGCGGATATGTACAAAACGCTAAGTTTGAAACATACCACTTCCTGACCTGGATAGTAGATTTCCATAGAAAGCAATCCACCCCTCTTTGATACCCAATAATCATCAAAATCATTATTCATACTGGTGAGAAGTTCGACTACAGAGCCATCAATTGATCGCATTGTGACCAATTGGTCAATGTTCTGGAAAATTTCCGTAGTTGTAGATGATTTACTGACGAGAAACGAGTTTTCCCAAATAAGCATACACAATAAATATAACGCTTAATAATCAAAAGACAACCAATTCTTCAAAACCAATGTAATCAACGATATTTTTGGTCTTGTAATTTTTCGTTTTTGTCATATCTCTTTAATACTCATGTCAATTGATTCTTTTTCGTAAATTCTTTGACGGAACTTTTATGCAATATAAATTTAATAATTTATTTTGCATTTAAAATGCCCTTAAGTTCAATTTATTATTATGTTGATATATCATATATACTTGGGTGACGTTCTGATCCCTTCTATGAGTAAATTTTACCTTTTTTTAAATGCTTTTATTAAATTCTATGAGTACAATTAACTGAGCGTTAATATTTCCTGAATTATACTGAAAACAGATGCAACTTTTGAAATTGAAAAGTTTGTACCCTGCAAACACAATGCTGATTCTGTGTCGCCAAAAGCCACCAATCACGAATGAGTAAATTAATAATAATACCAACCCTTCATTTAATAATTTATTGAATTTATACGTAATTTGCGCCCCACAATCAAGCTGGAAGGTTAGCAATATGAGTTAATAAGAAGAAACGTATGAAAGAAAATAAAGGGAAACATTTAAAACAATAATAATAATAAGCAATTGCCATAAAATACGGTTGCACTACACGATGCGAATTGCAGAAAACAATCGGACATTTTTCGTTTATTTCATTTTATTGCATTTTTATTGAGGGCAAACTTGGCACTGAAACATTGTTGATTATTTTAGAACTCTGATTGCATTGAACTGAAGACCAAAATAAAAAAGTTTGGAACATTTGTCTGCAATTTTTTCTGGCAGCCACTTCGAATCAGTGAACGGACGAAATAAACTAGATTCTTTTGTAACTTTGTTTAGTTTTTAATCGGGTAGTTTATGCCATTAAACGGCATATGGACAAGTGAAATTATCACGAAATATATTAATGTTACTTCAATGTATAAAGTATGAAGAACATGAAGAAACGACAGTAAAAAAATATAGACAATTTTCTTGATAAGAATTTTATTAATTCAGGATGAAAATTTACACAGCAGAAGATTTGCAATAACATTTGAAGAAAGATACTTTACTATCAATGCCTCTTTGGATTAAAGTGAGTTCCACTGACTAATTCCTACATTATTCAATGTTCGTTTCGCATGCAATGAAGAAGAGTTTAAGATCTCAAACATTCAGTTCAAGTGAATAATTCCGCCGCTGATCGTCAACAAGAAAAAAAAATGTTGAAGAAAACAACTTCTCTAAAACATTATTTCTAAACTTACTTGAATCAGTTGATCAAATTGTAATAAATAATGCAATTTATCATCTGAACTAAGCAAAGTGTTGATGTCGAATCTTTCGAAAACAGAATAAGCCCACAAAGAAAAAGCCAACAAAACGAATAATCTTAACAACCCTTAAATGCTACTGAAGCCGTCCTTTCAACCCTATAGATGTAGGGCATTCGTGACTGGACGAATCGAATTCATTTTGTAATGCTATAGTTTTCTCTGAAGGATATTGATTGATATCAAAAGAATTATGCAATAAGGGACTCCTCTGCGGGACGAAATAATTCAATTCAAATTCAAAAGAAGATAATATAAAGAGAATAAAAAACCATTTATTGTCGGCAAGAAATTATTCAATTGATGATTTTTGGGTTTTTCTAGGTCGTCGTAAAATTTCCTACTGTTTCGCAAGTAGGAACGCAACGGACCAAACTAAGCGTTTTGGTATATTCATCAGAAACATACTCAAAAGTGATTGTATTATACTTAAACCTCATGGATGGAATTTCGACTTATCAAACACCCTGTATTTGTGGATTTAATTCAACTTAACTTACTTCAATGCGTCCAAATTTATCTCCGGAACTGACAGCATCATCAATATCAAATGGTCTAACGTTTTTAAGCCGATCACTGTATACATGCTCAATCGCCTACACAAAAATTAAACAATTAGATAGTGCGGTTTCTCTATGAACCGAGTATGTACCTTATCTGTTCCTACAATTTGGACCGTGGCAATTTGTTTGTTGCTTTTACAGTATCCCCTTTGTGTCTCTTTGCCTTTCTCTAATCTTCTTATAATATCTCCTGGTATAATACTGCGATTCATCAAGTGAACCTAAAATAATTTGTAGCTCATGCAGATAAACTTTTAAATATACTTTCGGCATGGTTGTAAAACTATTGATATCCTGCAAAGCACCCCTGAAAATACGCATTGACTTCGGAGGAATTACGGGGAAGTATCAGGAATTATGTTCAGTTTAAACCGAGAAAAATTGGTATCATTCGATTCAATACAATCACAAAACATTTTGGACTTTGATTCGATACAGCGGGATAAAATATTCAACTTTAAGAGCTGACTCGCCATCGCTTCGTTACTTACCAACTTTATCGTGTGTTTGGTGATCAGTTTTAAAGTGGTAGCTGATTTGAATGTAAGTAATAATATTTCAAGGCACTTGTTTCCTGTAATAAATGGGTCAAAAAAATTGTTTTTGCAAATTATATCTTTATTCTACATATTTACAGATATAAATCTAAAAAAAACAGTAAGTAAGAGCTAATCAAGTCATTTTCAAGTTCTGAGGCCGTGTTCATCTTCACGTTTTCAGTCCATGATAAAATTAGGGTCTGTAGTTTGAGTCATCTGAGTATATCTTCATAGCTCGTATCCTTGAAGTATTTCATCAGCTACTTTCATTTTCTTTCGTTTAGGAAATATGCTTGTTTTTAATAGATTGATTCACATAGCGAATATATGCGTTTTCTGGCTAAAGAACAGGTTTCGAAATTCCACAAACCTTGTTCTCTAGTTGTTGTAAACAATGTTTAATTAAATTTTTTATTTTCATAAGTTTCCGCTGGAGATTCTCTTACAAACTCTTCCTGTAAGTTCCATTTTGCATTTGCCGACAGTTGCATTTTTTTAACTTGAAAACCTATCCAAAAATATCGAGACTAGGACCAAGAATCACGTCCTATTAACGGCGCTTACGAACGGAATTATCATATGTACAACATTTAGATGTGACTTGGTGTCTATAATTACGGTAAAATGTTTAGTATATATGGTTTTTGGGGGGTCTTAAACCATAAAAACGCGACATAGGTTTTTTAGCGTACTTAAAAAATATTTTTTACAGAGCTAGACGGTTTTGGTTTTATCAAGTGATCCCAAAAATAAATAAAAGTCGCCAAAACCATATTAACAAGTATTCGCAGAAAAGTGATATTTTATATACAATGTATAAGATAGTGTTTAGGTTGAGAAGGAAAAGTAGAAAAAACTTAGGAAATGATAGTAGAATTACAAGGGAGTAAGATAGAGCAAATAGGGGGAAATTTAAGAAAATAATGTCCAAGGCTTCCCCGAATATGCAACAGAAATTGGAAGCTGGTTTCCCCTTCCGAAAAGATGAAACTGGTTGTAGAAGACACATCTACTATTATTTAATGTCATCCAAGTTAATTGTGCTGGGGGCTTAATATGTTATTTACACAAGCTCAAGCAGGTAGATTTACCCAGAAACTATATAGGGCTCGAGTGGTTGGGGGGCACGAACCGTCCATATACTAACCTTACTTTGACGCCAAATTTGCTCCCTAGATGTGTTACTCCACGAGACCCTGATTTGGCCCTTTTGCAACGAATTAACATCATCTGCATCTTCATTGGAAGCCTCATAGGAGTCCAACACAACCCCAATTATGATTTTCTTGTTCTTATCAAACCTGTACACGATATCGTTGGTATAAAATTCTTTTACCTTCTGCTGTGACATTTTTACACACTGATTTAGCCACAAGATCACATTCAATCACTCAAATTTTGAAGGGCATTACAAAAAAGGGTCGGTTGATGTTGTTTTTTCAGCGCATGACATTAATGTAAATAAAAAAAATTGCTAAAGGAATCCAACAGCTGATTGTCAATTCGACTGGCAACATAGAACTCGGCCAGTGTTGTCGATGTTTGTTATTTATATGGATTCTCACTACAATGGTTGCTTTGCGCTCAGTTCATTTGTGACAGAAAATTTCCCTTTTTACGAAATTATTAGCATTGGGAAAATTTGCATCAAAATTGGAACGCGTGATGGATTAACTTTTTATTTAAAACTTATTTTTTTGAACGTCATAGTTCTGCTGTCTCCTTTTACCCATGTGTATAATAGAGATAGTCATACTTATGTGTTTTTAACATTTATCCAATCAACTATTTTAGCGCAAAAACTCAAAGCTTGAGCACATTTTTCTTGGGTCGAAATTTGGTTTTCTCTTTTTTGCAAACTTATAGAACGCATTAACTCGAATCTGACAACGGCGCAGTGAAATTTGATATGCTGATGAAGTTGGCAGTGAGTACTCGGCCTTTTACTTCAAAATTTTAAAACATTCACTCATAAAAAATCGTGTACATTTTTCCTGCAGTAAATTATACAGAAAATACCACAATTATTTATTTAAAATAGAACATCAATATTTGAAAGTATTGTCATGATTGTCACTGTCAGCAATGACAATTTGACGAAAATTAACATTTGCCTTGAATAATTCAAGTAACGACCTGCCTCTAGTGTAAAATCGGCAAAGATTTGCAGTAAAGAAAAGGACAACGCTACGCAGCGAGTGCGAAATCGATGAAATCTCCGAATAGTTCCAGATAATTCTTCGAAAGAATTCCTGCGAAATTTTTGGCAAAATAGTGTTTAATCTACGGTTAATTAACATTTAATCGATTTCGTTTTTTATGTTAGCACCTTGTAAGTGAAATCTCAGTGTTGCACGTTCAAAATGCCTTTCAGTCGTAGCGGTTTTGTAAGTAGACGTTTTTACATATTTAAATGGCCCTTCCATAGGGCTGTTGTTAATACATCCACTTTCTCACTAACTGCTTGGATTTTCTTTCTGTTTTGGTGTTGTTTGCATTTGCTTTATTCATCGGAAATGGACCAAAATTATGGGGCACTTGGGTGGGAATTTTTAGGTTATAAATAGAACAGATTGGCGTGATATTAGTCAATATTTTCTTTAAAATGTTCCACTAAAAATCATTACTGGGCTTTCTGGCAAAGGAATTTTCAATGCTCACTATTGAAGACCTTTTCGTCACATAAATGTGCACAAGATTTAAAAATCCATTTTGCATTCACATTTCAATGTTCCAGTTCAAGTTTCAGGCTTAAGATGCTCTACCTGGGCAATCTTATTTAGCAAATTCACTTTCGAACGTTTGGGCAAATATTTAATAAATATTTAAAAATGGTTTTCCCTTTCTGAAAATTCTTCAAACAATACTGTTTGTCTTAAAGTTTTATTTTCTTGTTAGTTTCCCTCAACGCACCTCCCAGTTAATTCATACTATGCGAGAATCTGGAAATTGTGCTGATACTACAAACTATCCCATTTTCATCTCTCGACCTCAACTCATATGGAAAGTTGCCCAACGACCAACAACCATTAAATTGAATCTAAAGATACACATAAGTATCTCTGTTTGGTATCTGGTTAACAAAAGCACTATGAAAATGAAATTGTTCACTTCAATCATGCCTTACAACTTCACTCTAAGCACAGAATCTAAAGTGCTTTTATTGATAGGGATAATAGCATTATATCGAGTTAATCCCTCAATTAACATTTGGGCATCAAGCCAAATGAAAGGCAGCCTAGTATCTATTAAAATATCCTCATGGACTTTTACATTAGCGAAGTTCCATGATAATCTTTTCGCAGTTCTTTGAGAATCTAATTGCCCGTATCTCCCAATTAGTTGTCTGTTTTTTTTAGTATTTCCTAACTGTCTTAACGACTAAACTCAATTTCAGAGAAGCTATGCATTCATATTTTGATGTACCTACTGCTAAAAAATGAATCTGCAAACATTTAATGCAATTCACAAAACCATGAACTGGTCACATCTTTCGACCTCTAATAAACGCGTTTAATTTATGAATTGATTTTAGTCCAAGCAATCAATCCTTTAACGTAGAAATCAATCTAATGTAGTCGTTGTTCTGGTGTGAAGTGTGCTTTGTTTTGGTTTGCAGGATCTCTCTAACCACTCCGTCGCTTAGCCTATCTGCAAAGCTACAGTGCTAGTGAGTATAATTTTACAACAATAGTCTTAAAACTTTATAAACATCTTCAGCTTTCAGTTTCTCATAGGGGTTCTCTTTATTTTCAAACCGTCGATGTATCATCAATTTAATCATTTATTTGTACTTTGGCTTTTTATTCAACCTTTATCTGTCTCACTTATTTGCACTGGGTCCGCTTAATCCTAACGCTTCAAGAACATTACTCAGATTTCACTACTAATACTAACATTACTTTAGATAAGATTACACTCCGCTTTCCGATATCTGCTATTGTTCTTATTAAAACGGGTGACAAGTTCATGCAATAGCAGTAATTTTTCTTTATGCTTATTAGTTAATTAGCACATACATCAATACCGGTTTTGAACGCATGCTTTGCTGATTTCAAATAGGAGACTGGTCGGTCATAAATGAAAACATTAAATCACCTTTATTTTTATAAGGTTTTTTGGTAAAATTAATGAAAGGATTATCGTAACAAGTCGCCGGATGACTGATTTTTTTTAGTAAACATTTATAGTTGTCTTGACTTAACATTAACTAAATACTGTTTATTGTATGTATTTTCTTTACAACATTTGAAACCATATCAATTTTTTACCATATCAATGTAGTAGGAGTAGATTTTCTTCATCACATCTACTGCGCATTAGGTCTCCAAACATTGCAGCGTAAACTTTGTAACGAGCAAGTAACAATATTGCAACAGATCATAATTTCTCGAAATACCTCAAAAGTCTTTTTTCTTGGCAAGCTTTCGCCGGATTTTTGGGAAATTTCATCGCCCAAATTTTAGTAAAATCAGCATATAAACCGAGATGACACATCGACCGTTTATTTTTAACTACTCGAGATCCACTTATTTTTGGGAATTAAAGTTCCGATTTTGCTTTGTCACTCAACCAATAAAAAACAATAATAGTTGTTATTGACTGAAAAAAATTGTAGTGGCATGAAACATGATTTAATGCTGTCAATCAATCGGCGAAGACAAAACTTACAAGTTAAAGAGTGGAATTGAATTGAAGAAAGTTTCAACTATTGAACAATACGATTTTCACTTCATGCTTTCGCATTTTTGTCTAGCGTTTTAAAGTGACGATTTAATACGGACTTAGTGGGTGCGGTAAGAATTATTTTTAGTAGGGCAAATATTTAGTGAATGATATTTGCTAACAAACGTCGCAACCGGTTGATTGTCCATAATAGTTACAGGATTACAGTTATATGTAATGCCTAAATGTGTTATTTCAGTACAATGATTTTTAAACAATAGCTAGTAATTAATGATAAAGTAAGCACAAATAAGTTGAGGATGCAAAGGGCATTAAGTGGGAAAATAATTGTGCAATTAAAATTACTGACTTATTTGGACAAAATCAAAATATGAGAATTTCTCGTTCGTTGAAGACTGAAATATAGTCGAAACATTGATCCAGGGAAAAACATTGTTTTTTTGATAACCGTAAGCCGAAAACTCCAACAGTATCCATCAATAGTTTAGCAGTGAATTTGGTCAACTACTAATAATTACATCAATAGCAACTCAATATGCAACTCGGATCAATATGCAACTACTAATAGTATTAGTAGTTGCAAGCCTAAAACCAAGTTTGAAACCTAAAATTTAAGATTAGGTTCAATTTATTGCACAGAATTGCGCTTTATACAAGACGTCCGCAAATAAATGCAACAAAGCTTGATCAGATATTCTTAAAAGAGAGTTCTGCTCTGATATTTTATATTTTTGGCAGAAAGACCGATAGGTCGATAGCCTTTTCTAAGAAATAAAGATGTTTACTACTACTACTACTTTTTAGATTTTTGGCTAGTATCAGAATTGTGAAATTTATCCCTAAGAACAGGAAATGAACAAAGAAAACATGATTTTATAAAATGAATCAATTTATAACGGGAACATACATTTTATAGATTTTAAGTGGAAGAAGTACCACGTGGAAGAAAAAAACTAATCACTTTGATACAAATTTTCTTTACTGATTTAATTGGAAAAAAAATCATTTGTGAATTTCTTGACTTTCAATGGTGAAAGCTGGAGCAAAACTGACTTCACTTTCTTATGGCAACTTTAAGGCAGTTTTACATTGCAGTTTCAATTTCAACAATTATCCGGCCATTTGTTTCTTACTAATAAAACCTCTGTTCAATATGAATTTAGCGATAAATATCATATGCTTGAATCAATTCCAAAAATTGTAAACTCGGCCCTGCGCTTGTACATTAGTTCCTGCAGTTTAGTGAAAAGAACTGAAATAAGTATCAATAATTTGCAAGGATTTGTATATAAATGTTACGCGTTATTGTCCTGAAGGCCGAAGATTTGAAACATTCGCAATTAAAACAGGCCTTTAACCGTCGAGTCATAATAGAAGAAGAAGATGCTGTTTGTGCTTAGAAAACGACAGCAAACTTTCAGAAAATTTGTTGTCAGCTTATTTTCTACTTAATTGTTTTTTAGATTTGTGCTGTTATTAATTAGATTTAGTATGTTATTATTCTCTAGTTGTTCTTAATTACTTTCTAGGTATTAAATTCAAAAACGGATTAACAAATAATTAAATTATAATGCGATGTAGATTGTTGAATTTAGAAGGAAAACAGCTTAAAATTTGATCATAAATAAGCAGGAACGTATTTAAAATTATTCGTATATATTTTTCATATGCTTTTTATATTATTTAAATAGGCAGCAGCGTATTTTTCCACGGAGTACTTCTTTCAGAGCAACAATCGTTTGAAATTGCATCAATGCATTCAAATCGCTTTTGAACCCAGTTACTTTTTTGCGGACCTTCTTGAATTTGAATCCAAAAGGTTTAACTGCATATTTGAGATGTTGAAAATCTTAAGTTCTCGTTTATTTATCAGTTTAGAAAATAACTGTTTCTTTGTTTATTTTCCGTTTTATATAAATGGCAAAATGTGTTTTGTACAAAAATGGGATTCGCCTGAAACGCTTACGTTTGGGAAAATGCAGCAATAATAACCAAATCAATACTCTTAGGGGTAGAATTCAGAAGTTTGTTAGTTTGAGCAAGTGACTTTATGCTTCCTCATCCTGTATAAATCGGGCAAGAATTGACTACATTTATGTACAAAAAGAGAATGTTTTCCTAGGTCAACGTCTCAGTTATATTGTAGCCATCAACAAGGCTCACCAGGAAAAGGGTTGATAATCTGACTCAAAGGTAACTTCAGTACTTGAATTTTATAGATACAGTTTATATGTCTATAAAGTCCAAGAACAATTTGTTTTTTAGCAAACCATTGCGCGAAAACATTTTCCTTTGGTAATTATGATTATTATTAAGAGCTATTACATTTTAAGATTAATTTTCGATGTTATTTTTCAATTTGCAAATAACCAACGTTTTTATCAAGATTAAATTAATTTTTTTGTCACCTTTATTCCCAGTCGTAGTGAAATAAACGATATGACGCATCTCCTACATCATATGTTGTTGCAGTTTCTTCAGCAAATGTTAAGCGGGTATAATTAGTCCTAATGCAACAAGGACATTTTGAAATTGATACAGAAATTGCTTTAATTATCTTTTTCGTGGTTTACTTGGATCAGCTGGACGAAGAAAATATATTTAAAAAATACATATTATAGTGAAAATTTGCATGTTATGACCTTCAACCAGCTGTATATTCGATTTAATTAGAATTTGACTAAACACGTTTACCTATAGACCGTGGGAATTATCCTTATTTGGTAACATCTAATGGGTGACAACGCAGCAGAATACATTTTAGAATTTTCGTTTTCTTACCACATCTAGTCAAGGACATTTTTTATTTAAATGCTAGAAATGCATTCTGAGAGTAATTTAAAACTGGAAAACCATATGCTTTCGACTGTTGTCTCTTGCAGACTAAACACATTTTGCAGTGGCTTCATTTATTGCTGTTTGAAGTTTACACATGGATAATGAAAATGTTAATAGTTTTAGCTTCAAAAGAAATTTGTACTAAACAAGGGCAGAAAGACCGTAGGGTCGATAGCCTATTTCCATAAGAAATAAAGATTACTTATATATTGAAATTTGTAAGAATCTTGTTCAATATTTCTAGCACAATTTGAAAAATAAGCGAAATTATAATTAATGATTGGTGACTTATAGAAGCAGATTCAAATGGGGTATAACAAAACGTTGATATAAATCAACCTGCCGACCATGCCACCAGTCAGTGGTTTCTCCAAATACGGTAGTGGCGACGCTTGCAATAAGGTTGTCTGCATGGAGGTGTGTTTAGTCGGTCCAATTTAATTATACACAATTATTTAGCCCATATTAAAATATCAGGATAAAATTGAAATTTGTTTTTCTTACTTCAATAATTATTGCCCTGTCTTCACTTCAATGCCAAATTTAATGATTTCCTGAAAATGTATTTTGATCTCTTCTTCAAAAAGATCCGATATGGCATCGTTCAAGTTCTTCTACATTACCCACAGTTTTTCTATTAAACAAGGTGAATCAGTTTATTTCTGCAGAACAATTTTTCAGAACAGAATTCAATAGAAAATCTTATTTTTAGATGCACATGTTGATAGGATAACAATAAAAAATATAAATATGTTGGTATAACATTTTCGTTAAACAATAATGTTAACACGTTAGTACGCTAAGTACGTCCATAAATTGGCTCACCCAATATACCAATCGTTTTGATATTTGGTTGAAGATATTGGTAGTCTCATAGCGTCTATAGGGTTTTCGTTTTCTTTGTTGAAGTTTAATATTTTAGTTTTGAGCTACAATTGGTCATATTAGAGTTATATAAAGAGGGCTCAGAAAGAATTTTTTTTTGTATTGTTGAGTATATATATTAATATTCTAAATTAATACAAAAAGAGAACTTTCAAAATTCTTCAATATTCTATTAGTTTAAGATGATTTAAAACAAGAAAATTACATATAAGGTAGCTTTAAGATTAATTTCTTTCATTGAAGACTGTAAAACGAATCTAACCAAAAACAGATGCGAGAATAAATCATCGTCAGATCTCCTAAACGGAAGACTTAATCGACTTCAAATGGATAAATAGAAAACAAGACTAGTAGGTGGATGGTGGATTCGGTGGGTGGTTGTTGACAACTTTCTAAGGCTGTTTCAGAGGGATTTAAATCGTTTTCTCAAAAACGTATTAAAACGTTATTTTCTTACTAAGGATTTTAAAAAGCAAATTCGGAAAAGCAGAAAGTGACGACAGCAGGAGTCATCACAATGAAATAATTTTTAAATTTGGTTTAGTCAGTTTGAATTATTCAAGTCAAAATGAAACTGTCTACTTAATGAAACTGGAAAAAATTATAAACATATGTTGACAGGGAGAAGTTTGTACGCCTTAAATTATTTAAAGGCTGTTTTCAAAATAATTTTTGAGTTATTTTCTAAAAATAAAAACGCTGCAAGTGAACATGTTGCATACTATCCACCTGTGCTTTCAATTTTCAATTATGTTGTTTCGTTCTTTAAATGATATTTGATAACATCGTCAAAAAGACTATCAAAATGTTTGAATTGTATTAAATCGCCTTGTGGTAAAAATCGATTAAAAACTATTTTATTACTTACCAATGTCTTACTCCTTAAAGGTCGACTTGGACTTGGAATTTACTTACCTGCAAACTTTAACTTTATAAATTTGAACCATAAATAAAAAAACTATCCAGCCCTCAGGTGTTACTATTTATGTAGTACTGTATAATAGAATATTACAAAATTTAACTGAATGCCTCCGATCTGCACAACCGCACCCATTTTATGCAAAAAATGGCTTGGATCACAGTGTAAAAAGTGTGGGTTAAAATGGCACACCGGCCGCTAAAACTATTGACCATTTCTGATATACCTACGAACATTTTCTTAGAAAGTATGTGGGCATTAAGTAATGATTTAGCCAAACTGGTTTTGAGTACATCACGCCTTATTTGTAAGGGTTGTAAATGTAACTCTTGTTTATGCGATAGTTGCAAAAAATCCCTAAACTTTTCACTGTGATAAATGTTGCAGCCTATTTTAGTTAGTTTTATTAATATTTTTGATGCACTTCATTATTTCAGTTTCTAAACAAGTTCGTATTTTTAGTAGCTTTTAATTGAGTTCAAAATAATCACTTTAAAATATTTCCAAATCGAATGACAATATTTGCTCTTTAAATGAAACAACCCTTTCTTTTTGGTTTTTTGCCTTTCTAATTTTTAATATGGTTTACTATTTGGTTTGTTTAAAAATAAATCGTTTTCTATTAGTACCTATAAAAAATTGCGTTTTTAAATTATCGACTGTAGAAAAATTGCTACGTTAAATAAACAGATTGTGTAAGCAACGATCGTGAATGTGTTTTTGTACTTTCGAGCGAAAAAAGAACGAATATTCCTCTGCCTTATAGAGATGGTTTATTCGAGAAAATCCTCGAATGCCCGCCTATGGAACATGTTTGCAGCTTCATGTAACGCGTTACGTTTCGATGTCTTTTATATATACATTATTGTCGGTTCCTACAACTACAATAGGCGCGCTCTGTCTAAATTCAGGTCAAATCTAGAACGTATCTCGTAGAATTCGCGATAAGCATCGATTCTCCCAGAAGCTTCCAAGCGTAGGCAGTGGAAGTATAAAACATCGACTAGCTAATGGCCCACGTTCAGAACTGGTGAAGTAAAACAAGCTGTGATTCGTTTGAAAGCGCGATTTTTGAAATTTTTGCAAGTGAAATTTTTTATTTTTTATTTGGTATTGTGGGACAAGTTTAATTTTTGTGTGAAATTATGTCGGTTGAGACATTAAGAAGGGACATACCGGTGGTAGTGGATCGTAGCAAGGGCTGCAAGAACGATTTTGAGCCTATGGATTTTAATGAATACCATTGTGTAAGTAATTGAATTTTATCAAAATAATTTTTGATTTTTATCGAATTTGTTTATTTTGTTTCTACTTCAAGTTTTAATTTTATTTTGTTTTGCATATTAACTACAAGTCATACGATCCGAATGTGTTAGCACATAATTAATTATTACGTTAAGAAAAATAAAAAATATATGTAATTGTTATCACAAAATCAGTTAAGAGGAAAACACTGTTTTATCGTAAATATATTAATTTTTAAATTTTATAAAAGTTACTAGAAATATAGAATGTATTGACTGATTGAGTGATGGAAAAGCGTAATTGTCTGAGAACGACTCCAAGAAACAACAACGATGACCACCCACCCTGAAACATTTTAATCGTATCAATGCTTTGATAAATTTTGTATTATGATTATTATATATATTTTTTTGCTACTAAAAGCATGACGATAAAACTATGAGAAGCGGAAATGTATTTCCAAGCAAATAGTCTCATGTTCGCTAGATTCGCAAAACAATATTTGTGTCACAATCCGTAAGATATATCTGCTCTTTAAATGTGCATACTATTTTAAAATTCAAACTATTACAAACGATTAAAATCTATCTATACCAGATTCTGCTAAGTTTGTTGTATCTATCTTATCAAATTTTTAGTTCGCATAAATAAGTAGACCTAGATAAATAAGACTAATTCTTTTTTGCAGTGTGTTTTTTATTAACCGTCTTTCCATTCAAATTTTTAAATAATTTTCTATTATTTTAGACCGGTTTCCCGTTCGACAGTTCGAGCCGTCGCACACGAGACCCTCTCGAAGACATTGCCCAACGGCACCCTGAATTTGCCCAGCATCTGCAAGGTTTTCCTAGAAGATCGAATAGAGCAAGTGGTGACCCAGACCAGGACGAATTTTTACGAAGAAGATTCGAACGCCCATTTTCAAGTGGGAGATTTGAGCGATTCGGATTCCCTTTCGATCGGTAGTTATTTCACATCCTACCATCATGTGGTATACTTAAGGTTTGTTTTAATTTGCAGAGACGATTTTGAAAGGGAGCCACAACGATACTACGAAGCATATCCTGAGTATTTTGAGAATTTCCAAAACCAACAGCCTCATACGCCCCCACATAATCAGGCACAATCCGCACCTCAGCAACAGAGCGCTACGCAAACCTCTCCGTCCACTTACCAACAATACCCCCCTCAATATAGCCAACAGTACCAGCCCCATTTGAATCAGCAGCAACAGGATAATCAACATCCAGTATACCAAACTCAACCCAGTCAGTCGGTGAGTCAAGGAACTCAAACTGAAGAGTCTGAATCTCCAGAAGAACCCCAAGAACAGACAGCAGATACGCCACAGGAGCATAAATCTGAAGCTGGACAAACAAGAGGTAATATTGTGGCTGTTTTTTCCGAGTGTGATCTGAAATAGCGTTTGTCTTTAGGACGTCCAATTCAGCAAAGTAACACCTGTGATCTCGCACAGCATCAACCTCCCGACGAAGCCCTGAATGAGCGCGGCCAGCGGTCTATGTCTGCACCCCCAGAAAACAAGCGTTTTACGTCCTCGGTAAACATCCCCATGGGTATGAACCAAGAAAACAATGGGCCTCCATCTGGAGGGGCTAAAAGCCAGGCAGGAAGCGGTAGCACCGAGAGGGTGATTCCTATACATGTTGAAGGACGAGATGTTCCAGTTTTGCCCAAGACTTTCGCCGGATCAACTGCTTCCGCACCACAGTCTCACCATCAGCAACAGCCTCAACCAGAGCGTGTGTTCAACGACAGTCCCAGATCTCCTGAGACTATATTCGGACGACGACCAGAAGCGTTCACTCAGTTTGTGCACCGGGAGCCTCATAGGTTTGCCAACGACTGGCCGCACTCTTTTGGAGGTTTTCCTGAAGAGGAATTCGGATTCAGACGAAGTGAAAGCCCTAGCAGATTTGCCGGCGCTAGGCCTCAGGCTCCTCAGCAATCGCATCAACAGCAACCGACGCAACAGCAGCCGCCGAAGCAAGAGCCAGCTCCACAAGTGCCTAAGTCCCAAGAGCCGCGGCCTGCTGAAGCGCAACCAGCGCCTAAACCACAGCCTCAGAAGCAACCGCAAACTCCTATCGAACAGATCCAAGCCATCCAAAAAGACGTATCTACTCTTTTGAGGCAGGTTGAGGCATTTAATGGAGCACCAAGAGATAAAAATTACCTTTACTTAGATGAGATGTTGACTAGAAACTTGCTGAAATTAGACAATGTGGAAACTCAAGGCCAGGATACTATAAGAAGTGCCAGAAAAGAAGCAATTAAAAGCATAGAGAGGACCATAAGTCTTTTGGAGGCTAAAGCAGCAGCTAATGTAGCACCCAAGGGAGAAAAAATGGACGTGGAACCATCCCCAGAAGGTGGTGAACAAATGGACGCAGATGGGAGTACTCAAGAAGTTAATGCCATGGAAATGTCTCCACCGCCTGCACAAAACGAACCTATGGAGGTGGCTACCGCGACAGAGGAAGCTGAGCCAAAAAGTGCAGAAGCGGGACCAGATGATTCCAAAAGTGCGGATGACAATGTGGCAAAAGCTGAAGAAGTTGTTGAAAAAAAGGAAGTGAGTGAAGAACCACAAAAGGCTGCTGATGCTGAACCTCAGTCCAACGCCGAGCCTTTAAATGTCGTTGAAGAGCCTAAGGAATCAAATGAGGCCCAATCAAAACCTGAAGTAAAAGAAGGCGAGAAGAAAGAAAAAAAGAAGATCAAAAAGAAGGTGAACAAAGAGGATAAAGAAAAGAAACAGTCTTAGGGTAACCCAATGTTAAACTTGAAAACCGTTATTTAGGCAAAATTTCAGGGTTCTAGTAGGCAAATTGCATAAACAAGGCAAAATTGGGCAAGTCAATTCACGATTTGGAAGCTGATTGCCAATCAATGCCTAGTTTGTGCAAAATATTTTTTAATGCTGGAACTCGTTAGAATTTACTCAGCAGTTTAGCATTGAGTGTCTCGCTTTTCAACAGAGTATTACTGATCTAGAATAAATGTTTATTTTTGAGATTTTTCACTTAACAGCTTCTATTCTATGAGCACTTAATTGAATATTATAAACTATATCCCCTGTTGAAACAAGTTTGGTTGAACTTTTGTTTAACTGTGCGAACGGGTCATGTTTATGAGAGACTGACTTTAACTTGACCGTTAGAGTTAGATAGATAAATAATTCATGAACTTGTAGTATTTATCTTTTATTAAAAAATAAGTAGTTGTTTTCTTTTGTAAATATTGTTATTCTTGCTTGTGAGTCCTACTTTATTAAAATCAACAACAGTCATATTTGTATTGTTAAAATTCATCATTCTAAGTGAATTTTATGGGTATAAAGTGAATCCTAAGGTGACTGTGATTTAATTTTTTTTGTTTAGGTCTTATATTTCCATCTTCCGCATGAGGTCTTTGTCTGATGTGTAGTTTTTTGCAAAGTGCCATTGTGTTCTTGATTAGATCTTGTTCGGAATGTGGGATTATGTATCTTGATACCTTTTTATTTATTTAACACCTTGTTTCTTTATTTGTCAGTAATAATATACCTACCTACCTACTCACTTGTGTCCCTTTGTCTGTTTAGTTGATGTCTGTTGATTTTTGTACAATGTTTTTGATTGTGCAAAACTTTGTGTACAAAATAAATACATAGATTAAATAATGTGTTTTTATTCCTTGCAAATTCAAAAGGCCGGGAAATTAAATTATTTCTTGATTATTTTTATTAAAAAAAAATATTTAGCAGCCTGGAAAGGAAATTAACGAAAATACAATAATTCTCATAATAAAATTAAAGTCATGATGAGGTATACTTAGCTGAATATTAAAAAAATTATAATTACTTTCACAGTTTTTTAACAAAAAAAAAAGGTTCTTCAAAAATATGCCAATGAATTCCACAATAATATTAAGTAGTAACAATTTTCTGTGAAGTTCACTTCTTGCATTACTTTCAAAGCACTTTTAAGCTTTAATCACGTCTTGTCTGCAAGGTGATTGAATTTAACGAAATGCTCAATTGTATCCATAGATGCGATGCACATTTTGCATATGGGTATGAAAGTCGTATCTGGACATTTCAGTGAAGCATATTGCACAATTCACTAAAGACATGCTACTAGAGGAACTTTTATATTTCGGTCCATCGGTCTTTTCCAGATAGGTGATTATAGAACTGATGCACCTTTCATATGAAATATTCGGCACAGGGCATTGCCTTCTATTATAATCCTAAAACAAAGGCCTTGGAAATTAGTAAAAATTTTTGGTACGAAACTCAGATAAATTGTTTAACATTAATACATAACATAGAAAATGTTGTATAGAGTTGTGGAACAGTAAAAATAATCCTGTGAACTATAAAAGCTGCATCTGAGTCCGAATGGTGGAATCTTAAAAATTGTTTGAAATGCATGATGTAAAATACATTTTATTTTTATTGTCTCCTAATTTTCCGAATCTGAAAGATTCTAAAAATGAATTTTGAACTTGTAGTTACAAAATTAAATATTGATTCCGCCTTGTTCTTAACTATTATTTTATTCATTTTATAAGTTTTAGTATTATTTAATGTTTGTTACAATATTTTTAAACAAGTTATATATTTTTTATGCTTTAGCTATTTTGATCTTAAAATGTGCGTTTTTTTTCAATTATTTTATTTATGACATCTTTTAAATGTAAAAGTAATGCTAAAGAACACTAGTAGTATATAAAATAATTGTTGAAACCTGTACTCCAAAATGTTCATATTTTCAAAGCAAAAAATCACCTGTTCCATATCTAAAACTGATTCGAAAATTGAGTGTTCTAAATGTGCCTCCAAATGTTTTTCCAGGAAGTGTTTGGCTGGAAATTCATAACTACAAATGTGGCACACAAAAACTAGGAACGTGTGAGATTGATGAATTTTGTATGCGGCTTCAGTCTGAAATATTTCGTTGCACACTCTGAAAAGTTAATTATTTTCAAATAATGTTTTACTTTTAGTTGTTTTATGCATAGTCTGGAATCATAAAATACATCCTAATAAACTATTGGCTGAATTTTTGTTTGGAAAACAATAATCTTAGTGACTTAAGTGCAGGTTCAGTGGCACAGCTACACTCGTCTTACGTTCGGAAATATCACAAAAAACTGATAGTTTTCGGAAACTTTTCATTTGTGAGATAGTTTGAGTTTTTCAAAGAAAAACTAGAATTTTTCGAAATGTCCAGTATAAAATGATGTACATGGGGATATTGGAAACCGTTAGAGTTACAGGGTGGACCAAATGGGGAAAAAGTTGCGCAATCAAGTGCCTATAAATAATCTGTCATCAACTTCATTGAACTCGGAATAGCAACGGATATACAGGGAAAAAAAGAAAAAGTGCGTTTTATAAAATCCTTTATATCGTGTTTATTATAAAAGATACAATAACGAAATTTTCAGGGTGGGGGTAAGAAATGAGCGTGAATTTGAAAATAAAGTAAAAAATAATCTAGGCCCACTATGTTCAATGAGGCCGAAGTCAACTTTTGTTTTTCTTATGAGCGCCATATTGAATTTCGCCATTTTTAAATTCCCTTTTAAATATGCTCTTCAGCCATGTAAAACATGTTTATGTTCGGTCAAGATAAATAATTAAAATTAACAAAATTAAGATTTAATGGTAGTAGGCATTGATATTTCTATTAATTATTACTTTAAATTATTATTGATCATACATCGAACACTGCAAAAGAACAAGTAACATTTTAGGATTAAAGTAGGTGTTCAAATAAGCCACCGTTTTCTCGCACGCACAACATACATCGTCTCATTACTGCTTCACAGGATTTTCTGATCATTCCTGGGGTAATTCTGTTAACAGCTTCTATAACAGCAGGTTTCGGCTCCTCTTCGGTTTCGTATGACCTACAGTACACCACATTTTTGAGGAAACCCCATGCAAAAAAATCAAGCGGTGTTATGTCAGGGGATCTCGCAGGCCATCTTACTGGTCCCAGGTTGCCTATCGACTTGTTGGGAAATTCGTGATTTAAAAATTCTGTGATAATACGTCCATTATGTGGCGGCGCGCCGTCTTGTTGGAAATACAAGTTTTGCAGGGTAGCTACTGGAACATCCATAAGTGCTTCCGCTCCCGGAATTTAAGTTCTCATTTAAAAAAAATGGTCCAATCACGTTGGTACCCACAATACCTAACCAGACGTTAAATCCAAACCTAACTTGACGAACTAGCCGTGGATTTTCATCTGACCAAAAAACGGTATTTTTACGATTAAATAGTCCACATTTAGTAAATTGGGTCTCATCTGACCAAAGGGCTTTTAAGGAAAAGTTTGGTATCTCTTTGTTTCTTTGAATAAACCACTGACAAAATGCCATTCTTCTAATCGCATCGCCATTCTGGAGTCCCTGGCAGGGCCGTTCACGATAGTTGACTTCGGCCTCATTGAACATAGTGGGCCTAGATTATTTTTTACTTGATTTTCAAATTCACGCTCATTTCATACCCCCACCCTGAAAATTTCGTTGCTGTATCTTATAATAAACACGTTATAAAGGATTTTATAAAACGCACGTTTTTCTTTTTTTCCCTGTATATCCGTTGCTATTCCGAGTTCAAAGAAGTTGATGACAGATTATTTATAGGCACTTGATTGCGCAACTTTTTCCCCATTTGGTCCACCCTGTAACTCTAACGGTTTCCAATATCCCCATGTACATCATTTTATACTGGACACACTGTATAGTTTTCAAAATATATCCAAAACCTATTTTTGCAAATGCAAATAATTAATTGTAAAAAATGTAGAAAAATTATGCTTAGCAGTCTCGCATTTTTGAAAGACTTGATTTTGAGTCGTGATCTTTGAAAATCTAGAAGTTACCCAAAAAGAGATTCAGCTAAATTATAAGATCTTTTGTATCTCACCTGCATTGGTTTTCATCCACTTTCACCTGTTGTGAAAGCAAATTTTCCTCCACGTAGTCATTTCCACATTTAGCGCAAAATACTTTTGGATCATTGAAATAGCCCACTTTTCCTGTTTCGGATGCGGACTCTGTGTCTGATTCTGATTTCATTTTGGTACTCTCAAACGGTTCTTCGATAGTTCCTTTACAGTGGCATTCAAAATATTTCCCTTAAAGATTTAACTTGTTATAAAAATCAATGGATTAGAGCCCCACACGGTTTTTCATTTAGGATTGGAAATAGTGGTTCCACAGAATTGCCACTTGGATCAACATATTTGAAAAATCTGGCTTTTGTGTATGTCCCCAACATGTGAAGTATGTTGTTTTTGAAACTCTACCAAAATATTTAAATGTTTGCGACAGAAAAAAATGGACGAACTCGCTATTAGCTTTATTTAGAGTATGGCGGTACACTTTGAACAATTGTAATTGTGGGAACATTATTTTTGCTATAAAATATGCGGTTTGGATTATTGAACTGTTAGCTTTAATTTAGATGTATTTCATTTTTGATTCAAAGTAGATCAAATAAATCAAAATATTTACCTGAAGTCTCATCTAAAAATCCACAATTCCTCAAACGAGTTATATTAACTTTATAATGTCTTGCTTTATCTCGTGTGTCTCGTTTTCTTTTGATTCGCTGCTTGAACGAAAATTTCTTCGGACTGTCTTCAGAGGACGTGCTGCTTGACGATGCTGTATTTGTGGCATTTTCAATCGATGTTACAGTGACACTGTCCAGTCGCTTTTTCGCGATTTTATTATTGTTTAATTTATCCTCTTTATTTGCAATGAGTTTTTTATCAAACTTTTGCTTGGTGGTGCAAACTTCCTTGATATCATCATATATCTCGTCGAATGAGAATTCCATATCAATTGTACTTTTATCATCTCTTATAATAATGTCATTATTTTGATATAAGATTTGCACAGTGTCATTGGAAAAAACAGTTTCGATTTTACCGGAGTGGAGACATGGATTCGATGGAACAAGTTTCCTTTTCTTACCCAAAGTTTTAGGCATAATATTAGATATACTTAATTTAAGTATTTCTCTTGCCAATTGAAATTTCGAATGATCGTTAATATAGTGCCATATTAATCGCTGATATGTGGCCAACCTTTTACGACAAATTTCACAACGATTTCGACACATTGTACCTAAAAATCGATGTCTGCTTCAAACGTACTTAGTTTCTAGTTGTCTTAAGTCCCTTATTTTAAGTGTTAATCGTATTTACTTACCAGCAATGAGCACTGAATATTCTTGCGATTAGTTCAAAGGCTAAATAGTAACATATACTACCACAGTCCCTGGGAATTTAAAATAAACATTGAATGTTTACTTCCCTTTTAATATTTAGTTTTTTTTTTCGACATTCTTCTATAATATTCAGTTGCTTTTGGCAACATTTTCTGTCGATTTACAATAATGATTTTGAAAATGATTCCACATTTAGAAACTTCCCACCGTTGCTTGCCAGGCACTTTTAAGCTTCTTGTATGTTCTTACTTTCTTTTTTGTTTAGTGCAAAATTATTGGACGTTAGTTCAAGCGAAAGCATAATCAATTGACTAAATTTATTTCTTTATTCGCCAAGTCTAATTGATATCAATATACAAATGTATTTGAATTGGTGAATAGGCCATTTGTAGATTATCTATTTAATAATGTAAATTTTCTTTTGCAAGTAGAAGCTTAAGAAGTACCTTTAAGCGACTCGTTAGTTAAATTATTAACTTTGTACTAGGAACAAGCTGGAGTTTGAAAGTAGAATTTAAAACAAATGCACAAATTTAATAAATTCAAGTGACCACTTCTTTAACCCGATTTTATTTCTGAGAGTAACGGACAATTGTTGGAAATATAATAAAGCTCAATTAAATATAAATTAAATTTTTGATATATTAATTTGTTATACATTTAACTATTGTGATATAATAGCCGATAAAATAATTTAACCCTCCTTGCAGTTTTGACTGGAAATAAACAGAACCATAAATAAGAATATCAATGAAATTAAAAAGAAAATTTACCAGTCATGAAAGTAAATTACAAACCTTGTTATTAGTTTGCAAAAATAATACTATAATATATTTATAGCCGAGATACAGTATATTAGTCTGTCTATGGAAATGATCTGGCCTATTTCATTTACACATTTATCAGATAATCTGGTAAAGATGCTGTTAATAGACATATTTGCAAATATATATTATAGTCAAATAGTTTTTTTATTAACTTGATCGGTGTTGATGTGGACCAATGGATAAATTTGTGCTTTATATTTTTGTCTTAGGCTTGGGAGGTAAGAAAAATTCGTCATTATATCTGCTTGAATTGCGCTATATTTTAAAAATAATGGTTTGCCGCCACTATTTGAATCAGCGTTAAAGATTTTTTTCTTCTTATTAACTCTTCATTTCTTTCGTCTATTTTTAACTAACTTATGATGTGTGTGTGACCTATATATTAATTAATAACATTCTTAGATAAAAGGATTTTTGTAAAATTCCTTAAAAAATATGTAAAATTTTAAATCGAAAGTTAATAAAAGTCCTTAATAAAATATAATATAAACAATGTTTCAAATTTTAGAAAATGAAGAAACCAAAAAAATTGAAAATGTGTTTTTTAAACATCGGACTTAATAACAACTTCTAATACTTAATAACATCATAACTTGGATGTTAGATTAGATCAAATCGAAACATTAATCTTGGACTCCCAAAATTAAAATAGCGTTGTTTTAGTGAATTATATGCAAATACAAAAGAGGTTGCCTTTTAAATTGCCTTTTTATTTATAGGAATAGCTGAATCTGTAAAAAACACCATTTCGTGGTTACAATGTTATCAATGCGATCCAACTACTCACTCATCTTCGGCTTGTGCTAAACCTCTAAACAATGTAGGCCTTTTGAATTGCTCGGTACCAAGCGGATACAATTGGAGGATTAGTTGCTTTTCAACATATCTAAACTACAGCAGTAAGTGACCGCATGATCACTTTTTGAGATAATGAAGAGGATATTTTCAGACGCAACTAATCAGGGGTCTTGGTATAATAGAACAGGCATACGCCGCGGTTGTTCGTTTTATCCATCAACCAATGCAAACAACCCTTATTGCAACAGCAACCCTGGTACCAACGTTTCGCGGTTATCTTGTAAAGTTTGTGAATCTTCAGCTTGTAACACGCATACCTTCAATTCTAGTAAGTTGCAGATTAATATCTGAACGATTTATGCTATAATATTTCTTTAAAATGATTTCCTTTAGAAGGGAATATAACTGGATCAGGAGGAGATGGAAAGGGAGTGGATGAAAGCAAAAAAGGCGTTGGTGCAGGAGGTGGTAGTGGTGGAGGAGAAACTGCTGGTGTCCCATTTTCAAAATGTTTAGTAGTTGTATCTATTTTAGTTTTATATTTTATAACATTTAATGACATATAACTTCATTCTTTACGATTGCTATGTTCATCACGTAAACTTTAAAAAATTATCAAATTGAAGTTTTGTAAGTAAACATTTTGCCTGCTGAATGCAATGTGTGAAGCTAGCAGATTTTGAGGTGAATTTTCTTTTTGTTACAATGTAAAAAACATTTTTCTGCAACTCCTATGCTTTTCGAATAATGAATGAAAATTAATAAATACTTCAATCTTTTCTGTAAGATTTTGAACTAAAACTTAAGTTTTAGTCGACAATCTTAAAAACAGGATGACGTTTAACTTAAAACCTTAAAACGAAAGAAAATCTCACTTAAGAAACTTAAAAGATTTAGTTTAATCTATAAATTCAGTTTATCTACCAAAATCTGAATCTAATAATAAGTAAAATATGACTCACACAGCAGTGATTTCATTCATATCGAATTAGCTTTAAACAAAGCTGAACCAAACAATTATAGTTACGTATACACAGATATGTGTTTCTTTGCTTGTCTATTTATTATCTTCCTTTTAAAGATAAATTTATTCTAAATATGTCTCAAAGTTTCTCGTTTTTTATTTATATTGCTCTGCCTATATTTTATAGCAACTGTGTTTTCAAATATCCATCAATAGTTTATTAAGTATGAATCTTTCTTTCGGCCTTTTATCAAAGATGACTTGGTTATAAATATAATAATAATAAAGGGCTTGAAGGCAAAGTACTAAGTTGAACGAGATATTAAATAAAATATTATTTAATTAAAGTACAGTCAGGAAAATATACGAAGCGATAAAATATTATCAAAATCAGAAAATTATACTAATAATAAGGATTACTATTAATTAATACAAACATTAAGGCTAATAATTTTTTTTTGAAAATGAGAATTTGCAGTTCTGTATGGATAAATTAGTTGATACCAACCATTTTTTGTCACAATGATATTTAGCTGCCTTTTGTTCACATTTTGTTAATTTTTTAAATTCCTTGTGTTCTCATGCAATTTAGCTTTAAAAATTATTACAGACAGTTTTCACTCAAATGAAAACAAAATGTTTATAAAGGCGAAAGGGAAAAAGATCTAAGATTAATTTTTCGGAATTCCTTGAAAACTCGTTTTTATTTCTGTTCTGCAGATTTGAAAATAAGAAAAATATATACAGTGAAAGCTCCGATAAGCGGACAGTCACGGTTCCACAAAAGACAGCACACACAGCTCAGACACAGACTTGGAATAGTCAATTTTAGTTGAAACATGTTTTAGAATAGGATCTCTATAATAAAATTTTGAAGTTCGTAATGATGCCTTGGTCCAAGGGCTGACATATAGAAGTGGTGTATGGAGGCGAAAATATAAGTTTAACGTTTTTCAGTTTCACCTCACGAGGATCATCACCATCCTGCGTTATCTAGAAATAAGAGCACTCTTCTTTTCTGAATCCCCATTTTTCTATCGAAATGAAACAACCATTCTGACATAATAGCTTGAGTCATCCATGCTTTTTTATTTGATTTCCAAATTGCTGGCAAATCTTGGATGGCTTGGATAAGAAAATGGTGAGTCTTTCTTTAGAAGAACTTACCGCCGGTGCCTTTCTCAGATTTGAATGTTGAAGTTTTGTCTGGTAATGCACGAAAGAAAATTCCGGTATTATCTGTGTTGAAAACGTCCTCCGGCTTGTAGTCAAGCAACATAGAAGGAAGGTTTTCCATAAATTGTTCTATATATACATACATACATTATACCTTTTCTTGATCTACATCAGTCCCTTCACCCGAGACGAACTTCAACTTCACTGCCATTTTTTTTTTTCGATCTTAAATCGTCTTGCTAGTTCTCGAACGGACACTGTTTCTTTATCTAAATCATTTACTATTTCCATTTGCTCTTTTAAAGAAAGCATTTTTTGTTTTGGTGCCATATTCACAAACACTCTCTACAGGTGCTCGAAACTTAATGGCATTATCCTCGATGAATAAAGCAAGTCAAGTCAAAACATCCAAAACTGGGAATTAAATATATGAATTATGTGAAGGAATTCCCCGATTGAAAATCGCTTATTTTTTATAATGGTTTTATTTAATTAATATTTATTAAAGAGTTTTCACTGTAAATGTTAAAAAATGTTTGTATTTGTTTATTTCTCTTCAATCTATTCTGAATTTCATTTGAAATTGTTAAATCACTACCAATTTCGTATTAATTTTAAGCCTAGCCGGCAAAAATTTGCCATGTTTATGCAAATTCAATCTAAAAGAGAAAACATAGAGCCCTGAAGATGACTTAAATATAGCCAAAATGTCGGCCCAAGAAGAATGGTGTTTCTATTTTCTGTTACTATCTTTTGACCGATAATCCCAAGAAATAATAATATTTTAGAGGCTAAATAGGCATATTTTACCTATATCTTTTTATGTACAACGAGATAAAAAGCAGATATTTTAATAATGACATTTTAAGCCGGTTTTTTCCGCTGGTAAAACATATTTATGATCTACTGACTGAGTATTCCAAAGCTACTTGCTTTAGATAATTTCGTTTATTCAGTATGAAGATAGCATTTTTACAGTAGGTATCGCCGAGTCTTTATAGACGCCATAAAATAATAATGAATACTTTCGGGATCTTAGCCTTTTGGGCTGTTTGGCTGCAGGTAAGTAGTCTTAGATTAATCAAATTAAGAAATCCTTCTCGAAATTAACTTCTAGTTATAGCACAAGCTGCGAACAGTTCAATACTCTGTTTTACTTGTAATCCAACGCATTCTGGTAGATGTGCGGCAAACACTCTGAGTCAACCAACAACCTGTTCTGCACCAAACAATTTTACTGCACCTGCATGCTTTTCTGAGTATCTAAACTACAATAGTAAGTATAAAATAGATCAAGCTGTTTTTTTTTATTTCGTGATATTCTATTTTGATATTTTTGCGTTTGACAAATTTTACATGAATTTATTAAATTTTTAAGTCTATCAAAAGCTGTTAAACCTTGCATTACATATCGTTTATTTTTCGTTAATCCGTTTACAAATGCTTATGTCGACAAAATGATAGCTTTTGGGTAATTAACAAGCTAACAAATAAGTTCAATGTGACTAATATTATAAACATAATTTAGATTCTTTCGGAAAATTTTCAATATAGATATTTTATTTTTATTGAGCTTTCCTAATTTTACAAGAATTCCTATCTATGTGATTAATATTATAAACATGGATAGGAATTCTTGTAAAATTAGGAAAGCTCAATAAAAAGAAAATGTCTATATTGAAAATTTTTACGAAAGAATCTATGAAACTCAACGACTCTCATATCTGGTTCTGAATAATTTTTTGTAGATGTAAGTGGGAATACTGGCTGGAATAATTTCACAGGAATACACAGAGGATGCGTTGGGGCAAATATGACTTCAGTGAACTATTGTTCAAGAAATCTTGTTTTAAATGTAACCCGACAATCTTGCCAAACGTGCAGTACTTCTAGGTGCAACACTCACACTTTCAGCAATAGTAAGTCCACACTTGAACTCAATTTATTGCTTGTTAATTTTGTTAATTCCTTGTTGAAGGTGACGGTAATTTCAGAGTAACAAAGCTGTTTTGTTTCAAGTGTAGTTCCAATTATATGCTTAGGATAACGAAATATTAAAAAATCCCACTCATATTAGTAGAAAAAACAATTTCCGTGTTTCTACTGAACATGAGAAAAGTGTAACAGTAAATATATCACTGATCATTTCAGTTGCCATTAATATTATTGTGTATATTTTCCTGACTGTACTTCAATTTATTTCAAAATTTCCGGGGTTTCAGTCAATTTTATTGTTTATTATTTAAAATGTTACAAATACGTTTCGGTATCTTTCTCCACCATCATCAGTTTGTCTAAAATATATATTTTAACATTTATTATCAATTTAATTAAAAAAAAAAACTTTCACAAAATTAACATATTAAAATACAAATCACACACATATTAAAAGTACAATTTGGAACCTTGGTTCTCAAGTGATGAGTCGGGATGAACATGTTCGGGAAAATACTAGAATCTATTGTTTAGAGATCTAAATTTAACTTACATGTCTAGATGTTTCTACCTTTACATTTGGTTGGACATTGAATTCCCTATTTTATTCGATATCGAGCGAGGGCACGAAAAACCTGTTTATACTTCGCCTTTTCTTTGCATTCTTGGAATTGCTCTGTAATTCTTCAATATCAGCTGTTTATTTTTCACTTACCAGGTCCATTCAGTTCATGCATGCGATCATCTAATTAATGTGTGATACACTGAGCTAAGATTGTCTGTGTCTGATCTAAAATTCATTGCATTCTGGTGTTTTTTGATCTGTATCATTTCATGGATTCTTCTCTTATTATAGTTGTTTTCATTGATTAGAATTTTTGTGTTATCGAAATCAAAACTATGCAATTTTTGTTGTGCATGTTGTGCTAATGCTGTTGCATTTTCGTTAACCTTTCTTAGGCTATATTCATCGCTTCTAGGTTTAAATGAGTTGGACACACCTAACGTAGTATACAGGATTGACTGTTTGAACTGTGACAAAGCATACATAGGTCAAACATGACAATATTTGAAAAAAAGAATATACGAGCATAAATTGTGTACTTGAGAGGTCCCAAATCTGCATCAAAAAAATGTATTTCCAGTTGAAACCTACACGTTTTTTAAGTGCACTTTGTTTCTAAAATTATGAACATGCGTTCTACTCAAAAATTTTTAAATGCCATACAATTTAAGGTAATAGAAGTTAATTGTCATCAAAATATGACATTTTTGTTAAGACTTTAACATAAAGCATATTTTACATGGTAGATATCTTACAAAATAAATGTGTTGAAATGTCCTGAAAACTTTTGGCTTGGTCAAAATTGTATTTGATTTTTGTATTTCCTATTTTTTCATTGTTTGTACTATATATTTAATACCTCCAACGCAGTTATAGGCTGGTTGCAGTGAAACTTTTTAATGTTAAAATTAAAACGAAATACTTTATTTAGATGGAGGTATAACAGGACCAGGAACAGGAGCAGACGGTACAAGCAGTGGCAGTGGAGCAGCCAACATTATTCCGTTCGTTACATTGATTATTTTAAGCTTGTTTGTGTCTCATATAAAAGCTGGTTTTCGAGGATGTAATTAATTTCGATTAGCTTTATGTTTGCTTTATAAATTTAACGTAGTAGTTTAACGTCTCGTAGTTTAACGAGAAAAAATTCTGTAATTTAACATTTTTTTTATTTATATGATATTTTTCATTTGTTACTCAATTTGTTTGTAGATATTTAATGAAGTATATATGCATTACATAATATATACATACTATATATAATATATTTATGTACTATGTATATATAATACATTTATTACTACATTCAATAACCTATAGCGCGAAAGATCTAATTATTTGTTTTATCAGATAGAACGTTTTTATTATCGAGCTTTTAGCATGACACAAACTTATTAATATAACCATGCAGCTGAAATTTGTAATATAAGGCATTTAAATAAATATATCCGAAAATTTTTTTCTGAATATATTGAGAATTATATATACATATATATATATATATATATATATATATATATATATATATATATATATATATATATATATATATATATTATATATAAAAAAATTATATATACAAAAAACGCTATCGACCAATCGCTCTTTCAGGACATGTTGTTGAGTAAGCTTATTGTTCAGAAAATATTAGCAATGAACAAAATAAAACCAAATTCACTTTCTATTTTGTTTTCTATGTCCTAAAGCTAAAGTATTCTATAAGAGTCGTTAAGGGGATCGGAATTGGGATTGTCTACTTTGTCTTGTTAGGTTTTTCCACTTTGCATGGACTTGTGGCAGTCTTTCAGTTATTATCATCTATGATTTTTGTCATCAGTCTTAGTGCAACTTGATCTGTTTTCTGTGTGTAAAGTTTAGTTTTCCGGTTGCGTTTGCTCTTAGCAGGATTCCATTGTCTAGCAGTGGTTTACAGATGGATTTGTACATTTTTGTCGCAGTTGTGGTGCTACCTTTCCTTTTGTATGCAAACGATCTGAAATTCAGTTCCTTTCATAATTTCTCTCGAGTATTTTGCACATGATTCGTATATTGTATGTTTTTGTTCTGTTATGAAGTGCCGTTCGGAACCGGCGATAAACTAAGTCCCGTATAGTTGTGGATGATGCGTTCTCCAAGTATGCGCGAGAGGTGGCCTATATCCAGCAGTGGATGAAAAAAGGGCTGATGATGATGATGTAAAAGTTGGTTTTTAGTGGCAGTTGGAGTTAATTTCCATTTATAAATACATTGCGGTAGTTTTATCGTTCGTTATAAGTGCACTGTCGTCCGCATATTATAATATGAACGATGAGACTGATCAGATCAAATAATATCTATATATTATAGACGTATAGATAACGGAATCTAAAAAAACAGTAATCCTGTTCAGAGGATGGTGATAAGAGTGAAGCTCCAATACCAATATTACTGAATTTGCACAATATATTTTCCTGTCTACCTTAATCCTATTTTGCTTTGGGCTTACATTGGATGATTCAGTTTAGATAGCATAAAATTAGAGTTAACTTGTTTAAAGATTACTTTCTGGTGTTCTAAACTTTGTCACTGCAGGTAAGAATGGATATGGCAGTATTCTATTAAAATGGATGATTATTAGTTCCCATAAACGATTTCCTGAAAAGTTACATGTCTATAGTTTTTGGCAATTTTAGATAACTCAGTGTTGGCAATACACTTTTTGCATTTTAATAGACATTTACCTTACAGTTATAATGAATACTCTTAAAATGCTAGCTTTTTTAGGCTGTTTTGCTACAGGTGAGTTGATTCTTTTGTGGAATTTTTCTACATAATTAGACGCCAAAATGGTACGATTTTCCAGGTACGGCCCAACCCGCGCAGAATTCCATACTTTGTTATTTTTGCGATCCCACAGACAATGCTATTATACATAGTTGTTCGGAGCCCGCAAATAGTCTGGTTCCAATGAACTGCTCTATTGATTCTCATAAGATGAGAGTTGGCTGCTATTCTGAATTTCTAAATTACAATAGTAAGTGAATAATTGTTATATTTCAATATAATAATTTATTGCTATGAAAATACACACGCGTTTTCTGCACTTAAAACTGTATTGCTTAACTGAATTATTTAGTTCGTTCTGACCATGTTTCAATCGAAACGACGGATGATATGCAATTCATCTTGTTTCATCAATCCCATGAATTTATATACTCAGTCTTTTTAACTTCTCTTATATGATACAGTGGTATCTCGATATACGAGTGCCTTAATATACGAGTGTTTTGAGATACGAGCCGCTGAGCGAGCGATACATTTTGCTTTGAGATGAGAGCAAGATTTGAGATACGAGAAATCATACATTACACCGCTGCACACGGAGCCTGCAGTGTCTAACAGTTTATCCCACCTCAGTCTGTGTGCCTGTTTCCTTCGATTTCGAAGCTTTTTTGATAAGTTGGGTTCGCGTTTTTTGCTTTTTGTACATTTACAAAACATCACATTTATTTTTATATCCATGGGTCCGAAGAAGAAGATGATTTCTATTGAATTAAACGTGAAAACATAGAAAAACATGAGCAAGGTGTGCGAAGCACATCAATGATATGTACTGTGCTTAAACAGAAGGAGTTGACAAATGGTATAACGCCAGCTGAGGGCGTTACAATAATTTCTAAGCTATAGACCTCTCTCCATGAAAAGATGGAGAAACTACTGATGGTGTGGGTGACAGAGAAGTACCTTCAAGGAGGAACCTTAACACAAAGCATCATATGTGAGAAGGCACGAGCGCAGCATCATTTACGGTGATTTGCTGAAGCAGATTCCACACACTTCCACAAACGAGGAATCGGAAGACTCGTTTAAAGACAGTCGGAGCTGGTTTGACAACTTTAGGAAAAGGACCGGCATTCACTCCGTCGTCAGGCATGGTGAGGCAGCAAGGATGTGAAGGCAGCTGAGCTTTACATCGAAATGTTTTCCGAACTGATAGAAGCCAAAGGATACATCCCCCAGCAAGTCTTCAACTGTTACGAGACAGGGCTTTCCTGGAAAAAGATGCCGAATAGGACTTACATAATGGCATAGGAGAAGACGATGCCATGTCACAAACCCATGAAGGATAGATTAACTCTAGTACTTTGCGGCAATGCGAGTGGCGACTTCAAAATCAAGCCTCTGCTAGTATACCATTCGGAAAATCCCAGAGCCTTTAAGTCACATAAGATTTTAAAAGAAAAACTGCAAGTTGTGTGCGTTTGTCACCAGAAAAGTATTTGTGGAGTGAATATACCTGGTGTTTGGCCCTTCTGTTAAAAATATCAACAAGAAAACAACCTAGCCCTTCTGAAAAGAACCATGCCCAAGCCCTTCTCGTCCACGACAATGCCTCTGCTCACCAACCAAATCTCGAAGATGATTTACCCGAAGAGTTCCAGTTTATTAAGGTTCTCTACCTACCACCCAACACCACTCCTATCATGCAGTCCATGGATCAGCAGGTGATTTCTAAATTTAAAAAGTTGTACACCAAGCACATTTTTCGGCGCTGCTTTGAGGTGACGGAGAACACAAACCTTGCGCGAGCTCCTTCGATATTCTGCTCTCCTGATGCAAACCGAATTTTACTCAACACACAAAATAGATTGATTTCTATATCTGAAATATTAAATAAGATATTTCTACTCCTGAAATTTTCTTGTTGCTACCTCCTTGAGCGTTCTGCTCTCCTGGTTCAAATTGTGAAGAAACTCAACGTAGTTTTAGCGTACTCGTGTTTGCTTCCTTGCTCCTGTGCTACCTTCTTGAATATTTTGCTCTCCTGATGCAAATATGATTTTAGTCTAGACACCAAAGTAGGTTTTTCCTCGCTTCTTTCTTGAAAGTGTCGTTTTAACACCAAGGGACTTAGGAACAGGAACCAAACCACTTAGGAACAGGAAATAACAGGACAAAGGAAATAACGGAACATAAAACCCAATGCCATTTAAAATTTATTATTTCCACTTCGTCTTCCTTCAGGTGGGACTTGGAAAGCATCATTTTATTATAGTCCATCCAACTGTGAGATCATGCACTGGGCGTTGTCCATTAAATTGGCTAGTAAATGAAATTTCGAATTACAAAAAGGCCATTTAACCTCTATGAAATTGATGAAAGTAATTGCAAGATTGCAACCATTGGAACCCGGAATTATTTATTGTCTTAATGGGCACACCATCGTGGGATGAAAGATGAGAACTCTTAATTAAACGTAAATGTAAATACAAATTGGAAAATAAAAGGCAAATAAACCAATTAAACCGAAGAATAATGCTGACAGCCTACAAGGCGTGCCCAAAACTGTTTAGTCAAACTCTCCAAAACTCTGCACACGAGGGTTTTGGGAAAAAATACGAAATTCCTTTGGGAGAGCACGGATATTTCATGGAAAAAGTCAATTTTGTCGATAGGATAGTTTATCATTTTTTAGCACTTCATTACTGGGAATATTGCTACCCTCAATATTTCTAGGTATCTCCGTCTATAAATCAAACAATAACCTTCCTTATATCAAGCATAGGAAGAAGTTAAAATCTAAATACAACTTTTTCAGCTATAACATTAACTGCAAACATTTGAATGAAATCAATTAACATGGTTTTAAAGTTTTATTTAAAGTTATACACCTTTAAACAACAAGTTTTTAAATCATGGATTTTAATAAAAGGCTAAATAACGGACATATCTGCTAAAATTTTGGCGTTTTAGGAATTTTTACTTTATCCAACTAATAAGAAGCAAACAAGTGGAACTTTTTCTCATTTTCTAGATGCAACTATAAATAATACACCGTATAATTTGACTGGAGTATACAGAGGATGTTTTCCACTTAGTATTGAGGATAATAGTTATTTGGATCATTGCAGTTATAATCCCATAGGAAACGTTACAAGAGTGTCGTGCCAAACATGTAATATTTCTGGATGCAACACTCATACATTCGATAGTAGTAAGATTTTATTGCTAAAATTATTCTTCGAACGCAGCTCTCAATCTAAGAAAATCTGATTCGGCTTTAACTTTATCTTTGTCATCAATGATGAGTTAATTTAATTTTAAGTTAATATATTAATACAGTTTTGATGAAACAAAGAAAATGGCTGATTTCAGATGGGCTAATAACAGGTCCAGGAACAGGACCAGCAGACGGCAATCGAGCAGTCAGCATTATTCCTTCTTTGCCCATAATTACCTCAGGATTACTGATCTGTTATAAGCTAATAAAATAATTAGATTTTAATTATTATCTGAGTATTTTTTTCTATTTATAGGACCAGTTTAATCGATTTAAATAAAAATGGACGTAAGCTAAAGCGAAAAAGAAACAAATGTGTTTTTTTAAACTCCCAATCCCCGTTCCTAAATTGGATTAATAGTTTCTACCAATCGCACAGTGGAAAATGTTATTGATAAAAGTTTTGTTTTGCAATAATATTGTTTTTTAGATTATTTTCAATAATGAATTTATAGGACAATAAATTCTGCTGTCTACTTTTAATCCGAATTTGTTGAATACACAGGTAGAATAATTCAGCTTGGCAGTATTTATATAACTTGCAGTCGATCTTATAACGTAAATTTCTCAAATAAAATGTATTATTTTGGAGTTCTGGTACTTTTAAACTATGTTGCAATGGGTAAGAATATTTAGTCTAAGGAATTAAGGAGTTGACAAACAATTTTTTCTTTATGGATATTATTTTTAGCTTCTGCGAAAGTGAATAGCAACTCGGTACTTTGCTTCGAATGCAGCCCTCAAGTGAATGCTGCCCATTGCATTGAACCAGCAAGAACTTTAACTCCAAGAAATTGTTCCATTCACACTTCCGGATTTTCTGTTGCTTGTTATTCCGAGTTTTTAATCTATAATAGTAAGCAAAAAAGGCGAAAGGCTTTTTAACATTTACTAAGTAGCGCTATTTCAATTCTGGCTATTTATTCGCCGTTCAGATTTTGGTGTCTGGATAATTAAGTTTCTTTAAAACATTTAATGATGTGAAGGCTTTTACATTTTGATTTTTAGACGTTAGCGGAAATACTGCAAGGAATAATAGAACTGGAATATACAGAGGATGTTATTCGTATCACATTGGATCCAGGATTGAATTCGATTATTGTAGCAAATTTCCCGGTCTAAATGTTACACGCCAATATTGCGAGACATGCAATGGTTCTAGGTGTAATCATGATTATTTTAACAACGGTAAGATTATTGGGAATGAGCAAGTTCAAGTTTACCAGCTAAAGCAAACCATTACGAAAAAAAAACTTGTTAAATTTGCCAATTAAATGCGAAAGCCCTCGGATAACATCCAGGGTCCAACAAAGATTAAATATTTATACAGTATGGTCACTGTAAGTATGTAAGCGCTTGAATCCCTGTATACTTGTAAGTACAGCAGATATAATTTTTTTAATGATTCTACTCTGAAGAAAATCAATTATTTTGGGCTCGTTTCCACATAATCTTTCAAGGTTTTTGAAAAACTGGCAGGTATTCAAATGACTAATTTGGAACAGGAAAAGAGAGTGCAATTAGCCACCGCGATTCCCTGATTTGAGTTTCTTGGATTTGTGTTTTCAGTGGCAAATGAGCAGCTCAGTTTTGTGTATGCCTATAATGTTTCATTTTTAATGCTTTATCAAAGTATCAATAATTTTTAAGTTATGTTTATGATTAAACTTTCATTTCTTGAAAGTGTGCGAGTTTTGAACCAAAAGAAAATAGTTAGCTGGTCAGCTTTCAGAATACCCGGTCAAGATTTTTTATTTTCTCGTTATTTTTAACATCAACTATCCAATTTTACTTCTGTTGTATGCTGACAAATTATAGATTATTTATCACTCTTTAGCAAATGTTTAAGGAAAAACTAGTGAGTCTGTCTTAAGCATTTTTTAACTGCATTTTACTTCCACAGCAGTGGATGGCCTAGGAAGCTCAGGCATGAGGTTTCCCAAACTAAGAGCTAGAGGAGGAAGTGGCATTGCATTGAACAACAATATTCATTTTATCTTTACACTTTCTTTAGGCTTAATAGTATCTGATGTTATAAAAACAGGTTTATATTAAATATATACATAAGACAAAGAAATTCCTATCGCTGAACGTATTATACATACCTACAGATATACATTAAAAATTATTTTGATAATAAAATAGTGCCTGATTAAGTATAAAGATAAGATTAAGATAATAAAATAGTGCGGGCAGAAAGACCGATAGGTCGATAGCCTTTTTTAGAAATAAAGATGTTTACTACTACTGTATAGATCCACTTCGTAAATATGCGCTATACAAATTTCATTTAAACTTACTTTTCCGTTTAATCAATTAGTTTAGCCTATCAATTTGGTTTCAAACAGCATCACTCGACTGTTCATCCGCTCTTTATTTTGGCCAACAATATACAAACTACCCACCTAACTGACAGAAAGACAGCTTGCCTGTTTATGGACATTAACAAGGCTTTTGACAGTGTCTGGCATGGAGGCTTACTATACAAACTATACAAACTACACACACCAACATATCTACTACACACCATAAAGAACTTACTAGAAAACAGACAACTACAAGTACGAATTGACAAAACACTGTCATTTTCTTTTTCCCCTGAACAAGGGCTCCCTCAAGGATCCCCGCTCTCACCGTTTCTCTACAATATATACTGCCATGACATATACAATTACAACTTACCAGACAAAAATCAAATCGACAGATCAGCATACATATTACAATACGCAGACGACACGGCACTTATTGTACATGACAAAACTACTGAGAGAGCAGCTCAAAGACTCCAAACACTAACAAACAACACAATGACATGGTTTTATAAATGGAGACTAACACCAAACGCGTCAAAAAACCAACTTCTGCTCACAAACCACAGACTCAACGCTGACTCCCCTACAATAACTGCAGACGGCCAAACGACACAACCAAAAAACGACGTAAAATACCTTGGAATCACAATTGACCACAAACTTAAATTCACTAAACACATACGAAACATCAGGGCAGAAACAATAAAGAGAACAAAACACTTCCGATCACTAACCTACAAAGACAGAGGAATTAGCACAAACACCGCCACCAAAATATATAAAGCGATTTGTAGACCCTTGCTAGACTTTGGACATATACTCATGACCAACGGAACAGAAAGGACAAAACGTTATACACAAACAACAGAACAAATTGCATTAAGACTAATAACACGAATAAGACACCCCCAAAACCCACTGCACAACCCCCCCACCCAACTACTATACGAACGCACAAACATGACAAAGATCTCGGAAAGACTCATACATCTACAGACAAAATGGACAAACAACCCCTACAATTGGACCATACTGAATCCCCTTTGTCTTACAAGACCAACCAGACAATCCCGCTTCCGTTTCCCTACATCAACGCTACTCGAACACTTACAAACGCAACTGACTAGTGGACAATAAAATAATTTTTTCTTGTCATTGGAATTTCATTTAATAATATTGTTAACCTAGAATAAGAGAATTTTCATATTTGTTTTTTATTTAGATTAAGACTACATGTATTAAACAAGGGCAGAAAGACCGATAGGTCGATAGCCTTTTTTAGAAATAAAGATGTTTACTACTACTAAAGTAGTGCCTCTAGATTGAAAATAAAAAACTCACGAAATGGGGGACACTTTAGACAATGTTTATAAAATGCATTTGCTTTGTAGTCGTTTGTTCTAAGAGCATGAGAAATCAATTTTGTTGTTCTCAATTTCCTAGTTACTATTGAAAATATATTCCTATTTTACATCGTTAATGTATCGCACTGTATACTATGATTGCTCAACTTGGCATCTATTTTCTGTTGATTATTAGCAACATAATTAATAAAAAATCATATCAAGCGTAATAAAATGATTAGGACAGTAATACGTGTATCTGTTATATAATAAATTGAAATAATTGTTCTCTGTAGATAAATTCAGAACTTTGTTTCACAGTAATACATTTATGGCTTAAGAAAGCTGTAAATTGATTTTGCTTCCAAATGTAGGTCCAGTTTCATTAAATTTTTTGCGAAGATACCTACCTGCTCAAATTTTCACATTATTATGGGGAATTTAGTGTTAATTCCATATATTCTACTATACTTTTTCACAGGTAACCAACTAAGGAAATTGTATATTAATAATGCAGTTAAAATCTTTATTAATTGAAGATTAGAAGCATCTGGAGGCGGGATCATTTCAATGGTTTGTTATCAATGTGTTTCAAGTGGTAACTTATGTTACGGTTCTGGAAATAACGTGGCTGAAATTCGGTGTTCTTTGCAACTGTTTAATGGAAATATTTCAGATTGGACAATAACCTGCTTTTCTACATTTCTTATTTACAATGGTAGGTTTAGAGATAGACCTATATTTTACTGCAATTAATATTTTATATTTTCGAATTGTTAACATGGAACATCAAAATTGATGTGGTTTGATTGATAAAGGAAATAAATAATTTTTACATTCAACAAAAAATATATTTTATGAATATTAATAAAATCCTAATATTTACAGAAACTAGCCAGGATTCGCTGCAAACTAACTTAACAGGCACATACAAAGGTTGCAAAGCTCATCTTAAAGCAATTCCATATTGTGTACAAAATCCTGGACAGGATGTAACGCGAGTGTCTTGTGTAGCTTGCAATAGTACTCTATGTAATAATCAATGGTTCGATGATGGTAACTAATAGTAATAGTAAACTTCAGTTACTTCGAAGTTAAATCATATAATATTTATAAGTTTAATCGACAACTAGTAACTTAAAGGTTTCCTCACACTGATTGTTACTAAATATTTTCCAGAATTTACCAAAGAAATAATACATACCATTATGCACTTCCTTTATTTCTTGAAATTGCTTCACAAGGTTAATTTTTCGATTGAATTTTGCAACACTTTCACTATCACTTGCTATAATACTTAATATTTACTTTCTGTGATATTTTAGCTGGAAATTTATTAACCGATGATACGGAGGAAGAGATTGATCAGAATAACGATGATGAGAGCAGCCTTGAAAGTCAAGAGGATATTTCAGAAGAACTGGAAGAATTACCTGAAAGCGATTCCAAATACGACACCGGTGCAAGCTATTTATTCGGCATAACTCAATATTTGCAGAAAATGTTTTTGCTTTTATATGTTTTATCAATTTAATCACTAAACAACCAATTATTGACTCAAGAATGTTCGAACGAATAAAGAATATTTGGAAAGTGTCTCTAGAAAGGTGATTTTTGAAACTATTGAAAAAAATTGTCCCTACGCATTTATTAAGAAACAAAATATTACACATTTGTAATTAATTTTAAATTGTTTATCTATTCTACAAAAAAAATGCTGGTAACTTTAAAATGATGGTTTGAGCTATAAATTCAAGTCTTGTTTGATTGAATTGATTGTTTAATTTCATAATTTTAATTTATTAAATTTTATTTATTTTATTTAAATTTATTTAGTTTAATTTAATTTCATTGAATATATGAATTTTTGCGCGAATCTTAAGAACTTGAAACTGACCTAAAAGCACAATTATCATAGTCCAACGTATAAAAATATAGAATAAATCGACTATCAATGCTGATCAACCTGATCTTTTAATCAATCCAACAGTTCTTCTTTGGCGTTTTTGCCACTTCGTTTGTAGATTCTGACATTTGCATTTCGTTCTAAGTGATTAAATAGGAACAGACGATGGTCATGAATTCTCAAAAAAATTAAAAGAGCATATTACAATCTAAAAAGAAATTTTTATTGGACCATAATCTGCAATATTACCGCAATTTATTCTGTAGTTTAAGGTTTAAGGGTGGTTTGTTATTAAACTGATATTCAGTTAAATTATGGTGGTTTATTTATTGATTTCGCTTTTTGCTCGTTGCAACAACCCATGGTTTTTACCTTTCAGCATTTTTACTTGATTTTCCACATCTATGTACATTAGTTTGTATATTATTCTATTTTAATTCTACCATTTCTTCTTTCAACTTTGAAATCAAAATCAAGATTTGGTTTTGCAATTAAAAAATTTAAATTAACAAAATATAATGAATTAAATATATGGAAATTTAGTATAAAACATATTGATCAATTCAATTTTCTTTATCAATCTAATCTCACTTTTTCCTAATAGTTGGAAAAAGGGTTTCCAACGATCCTGAATATTTGTCGTTTATACTCAGTTCGCTGTAGATTTATATTCAGTTCGTTTCATTGATACAGATAAAGCAACGATGCACAGTTCGGTGATAACTTTCGTATTTTTGGGATGTTTCACTTTAGGTAAGAGCGAAAACCTGCCGGAATATTAATTGACTGAAAACATAAAAATGGATTTTAGTTTTAGCTCAATTCCCAACCATTTCAGTATTATGCTATTGGTGTAATCCAGAATTTAGAGCGGAAAGTTGTTCGAATCCGGAAGAAAGTCTGGGACTAACAAACTGTTCCTTGCAGCTAGCTGGCGATAACATTTCCGATTGGACAATAAGCTGTTTCTCCAGCTTTCGCTTTAGTAACAGTACGATTTATCTTTACCTATCTGACCTAAGAAAATTACATCTTTCCACAAACAAACCTTGAAATTGTGCCATTGTTTCAACATTTTCAAGTTCAAAGTTCAAGTTTTAAAGTTTTTAATTAAATTTGGCCATATTTGCATGTAAATTTTTCACAAAAATTATTTGAAAAATTAAATGATAGTAAATACTAATAAAACATTCTAGTACATAGTACATTGAGAATGAAATGTGTTTTGTATTTGGTATTACTTATACGCTTTTGGCGACAGGGTTAACAGATTTTTTAAGTTTTTCACTTCAAGTAATTTTAGAGTTTATTAAGAACAGATAGATTTTATTTTTGAATGTCCAATGAAGACTGTTAATATGCGCAGAAATTTCGTTGGCCATCCTAATCAAAATTGCTGATTTAAATCAATAAAAGCAAAATGAAGCTGAAATTCCTACCAGTTACTATAATTTTTTGATTCTCAGCAGCAATCAGTTATTGTTGCAGTGCTTCTTTTCTTGTTTGCATTTTTTATTTTTAAAGATTATCAGTCAACTTGATTACCTCATTTGAATTAATTCTTGTTGTAATATATTTTTTTAAGATGCTAGTCTGTCGAACCTCACAGGAATATACAGAGGTTGTTCATCACATCGTACAATACATTCATTCTGTGATAGGCCAGTTCGAGGAATGACTCAGGTATCATGTGCAGCTTGTGAAACTGATGCATGCAACACAAATGCTTTTGATGATGGTAAGTTTAAGTTAAAAGAAAATACTTAATAATCATTGTTTCAATTTGAAATATTTGTTATTAAACTTCCAGCTGGAAATATTATTGATAATAGCAGTGCTGAGGACGGCTCAACCAGTTCTATAGCATCAATAAGCTTTTTGCACTTAGGTTTAATGATTTTACTACTATCAAAGTATTTTTAGGCTGTTGTGTTATTTTATCTGTAAGTAAATAGTCAGGCAGATTTGCCTGTTAAGAACTGTGAAATTAAAGATGTAGATAAAGAAGTAATGTATTAACAATAACCAGAGGAAATAAAACAGATGTAAATTAATTTGAGTGATTTTTGGAAAGATGAGAATGAGAATAGATGCGCTCCAATTCCAATATTATCCTACTTTTCCTTAAAAATTATACTAATAATCTACTGTTTGTACTGAAAGTACTGTTTGTAAAACTTATATAATCTAGTCGGTAAGCCCTAATCAATAAAATTACCCCTTGCTAGTTCACACGTACTGCCTCCTTGACCAACCTTAATCGTCTGTAATCCGCATGAATTACAACCATTTGTATGGAAATGAAAAATTTTAATTTGACGGGTTATAACTGATAATAACCACTTGAAAAGTCAGAATTCTTTGGTATAAATTGAAATATATTTGAAAACATTTCTTTTTCTATAAGTTTTCATTGAGAAGACCACACGATGAATCTTGCGGGTTTTTATTTCGTTGTTTCAATTTTTGTGTTACCGATAAATAAGAGTAAGTTTATTTTTAGTAGTAGTAGTAAACATCTTAATTTCTAAAAAAGGCTATCGACCTATCGGTCTTTCTGCCCTTGTTTAATACATGTAGTCTTAATCTAAACAAAAAACAAAGATGAAAATTCTCTTATTCTATGTTAATAATCTTATTAATAAACTTTCCAATTCTGATGACAAGAAAAAATTATTTTATTGTCTAGTAGTCAGTTGCGTTTGTAAGTGTTCGAGTAGCGTTGATGTAGGGAAACGGAAGCGGGATTGTCTGGTTGGTCTTGTAAGACAAAGGGGATTCAGTATGGTCCAGTTGTAGGGGTTGTTTGTCCATTTTGTCTGTAGATGTATGAGTCTTTCCGAAATCTTTGTCATGTTTGTGCGTTCGTATAGTAGTTGGGTGGAGGGGTTGTGTAGTGGGTTTTGGGGGTGTCTTATTCGTGTTATTAGTCTTAGTGCAATTCGTTCTGTTGTTTGTATATAACGTTTTGTCCTTTCTGTTCCGTTGGTCATGAGTATATGTCCGTAGTCCAGCAAGGGTCTACAAATCGCTTTATATATTTTGGTGGCGGTGTTTGTGCTAATTCCTCTGTCTTTGTAGGTTAGTGATCGGAACTGTTTTCTTTATTGTTTCTGCTCTGATGTTTCGTATGTGTTTAGTGAATTTAAGTTTGTGGTCAATTGCGATTCCAAGGTATTTTACGTCGTTTTTTGGTTGTGTCGTTTGGCCGTCTGCAGTTATTGTAGGGGAGTCAGCGTTGAGTCTGTGGTTTGTGAGCAGAAGTTGGTTTTTTGACGCGTTTGGTGTTAGTCTCCATTTATAAAACAATGTCATTGTGTTGTTTGTTAGTGTTTGGAGTCTTTGAGCTGCTCTCTCAGTAGTTTTGTCATGTACAATAAGTGCCGTGTCGTCTGCGTATTGTAATATGTATGCCGATCTGTCGATTTGATTTTTGTCTGGTAAGTTGTAATTGTATATGTCATGGCAGTATATATTGTAGAGAAACAGTGAGAGCGGGGATCCTTGAGGGAGCCCTTGTTCAGGGGAAAAAGAAAATGACAGTGTTTTGTCAATTCGTACTTGTAGTTGTCTGTTTTCTAGTAAGTTCTTTATGGTGTGTAGTAGATATGTTGGTGTGTGTAGTTTGTATAGTAAGCCTCTATGCCAAACACTATCAAAACCTTTGTTAATGTCCATAAACAGGCAAGCTGTCTTTCTGTCAGTTAGGTGGGTTGTTTGTATATTGTTAGACAGAGTGAAGAGTGGGTGAATAGTCGAGTGCTGATGTTTGAATCCGAACTGATACGATGGTATGTACTTTCCGACCAGTTTTCCCAGTCGCTGCCTTATTATGTACTCAAAAACCTTGCTAAGTACTGGTAGCAGTGTAATTGGTCTGTAATTGCTCGGTTGTGTATTGTCCAGTCCATTTTTGGGTATAGTGATTATTAAGCCGTTTTTCCATGTTTTTGGAATTATGTTATTTCTGATGCAGTTGTTCAATTCAGTTAGGATCAGTTTGTGTGTTTCTTGAGTTAGGCTTTTCAGGAGTTTTGCCTTTATTATATCTTTTCCCGGTGCTGTGTTTTTGATATGCGCTAGGGCTTCATCGTACTCTGTGTCTGTGATCAGTTTGTATGTATAGTTTGGTGAGCTGTTGAAATAGTTCAAGTACCAGTCGTTGATCAAGTTCCAGTTGTCATTGTCGAAGTTAGGGTTTGTCGAAATGCTGAAGGCCCTTTGATAGTGTCTGGCGAACGCGTCCGCTTTCTCTATGTCTGTGTACCGTTCTATTCCGTTTTCGTCAATTGTGTCAGTAGTGTTAGTTTTTTTGTATTGCGCTAGTTTCTTAATTTTTCGCCAGTATGTTTAGCCTTTGCCTTTTTGTATTTCTTTACATGTTTCTAGCCATTTGTCTTGTCGGTATTGTCCAATCAAGGTTTTAATGTTTCTGTTGAGTTGGTTCAGTGTCTTTTTTAGGTCGTTATTTTGAGTGTTTGTATATAGTCTGTACAGTTCTCTCTTTTGTTTTATGAGTCTCAGTATGAATTTGGGTAGTGTATGTCGGTAGAAAGCATTTTTTATTTCCGGGCTAAATTTTCCTATGGCTAGTGAAAGTTGTTGTTGTATAGTTTATGTTTATTATCTATTTAATACTCAAATAATTACGTTGTTTCAAAGTTTATTTAAATTTTTCAACGTTTCCCTCACAGACTGGCTGAACAGCCATCAATAAGCATTAATTGTAAAAAAATGCAGTTTAAAACGTAGAGAATTAGTTAGCAAATGAAGCCCCCATATTAATCCTTAAACATTAAACAAAAAAATACATGTACATACAAACTGATTGTAAAGTATATTTTTTTGTTTCAATTTTTCTAATTTGAGTATAATAATGACCGATATTTTTTGCTTTTAGTCACTGCAGTTCTGTTATTTAGTACCTGACGTCATTGTTTGTAACCTTGCTGTTGGTCGATTTAATCTTTTATTGTTGGTAATAAAAAATTAAAACAATAAGTAGTTTAATTGCCCTAATTAGTCGATGATTTATTGCAAATCAACTCAGTTCTAGTATAAATGTTTTGACTTCCATAACAAGTAAACCCTTTAATTTGTTTCCAAATATTTTTCGAATATTAGGTTTTTCAAAAAGGTTTTCATTTCTACCTGGAAAACAACCGGCAGCATTGCATCATAAGAACAGAAAAATGTATCTGTAAATACAATTAACAAATAAATAAATTGTTTACAAAGAGGCTTAATTTGCAGTTCTTATATTCTTAGGAATGAATGTTGTTATTTTTTTATTTCATTTTATTAAGGCATGAAATTTGTACTTAATTGAATTTAGTAAGATTCTTGTGGCTGACCAAATAATCTAAACGACTGCAAATCCCTGTTGTACATGGGTAAATGTGTTTTCCAGTTGCTGCACAAGGTTCTAATTTGCTATTTTGCCATACATGTTCACCTCTTACCGATGGCACTAATTGCAATGAAGTAACTAGTGATACACTTACCAGTTGCACAAATTGGGACGGGCATGAAGTGTCCATAGATTGTTTTGCTGCTTTTCTGGATTACGACAGTAAGTACATTCTAGTGCTCTTTGAAAGCATTAATTTCCCGAAACAAAATAAACATCCAACATGTTGTGATGAAGTGAAATATTTACTAAATCATTTGATAAGAAGCGGATATCAAGTAATTAATCGATGGAACAGTAATAGACAAATCAATGATGAAAATTAAGGAAGAATTGAGTGATATTCAGATATTGAAACTAGAAACATCTTCAGGTCTTTGTCAATATCAAAAGTTTTAAATTAATTCCTAGACGATTTTTCATGTAATTTTTATTATAGATGCCCAGCTACCGGATATCGGCTGGGACAGAACCAGAAACCCAAGCACCGGAGTTTATAGAGGTTGTGCGGAAACGCATTCTTCTATTCCGGATTTTTGCGAATTTTACAGAGAACAAGTGGCACCGGCTAATATTTCTGTAGTTTCGTGCGTGACCTGTGAAGATCATGCATGCAATTCGCATAAATTTCATCCAAATGGACAAATAGCTGGAGGTGAAAACTTGCAGTCAGTGCATAGTTTACTAGCATTGGTTTCAGTTATAAGTCTCATGATGAGTACGTAAAAATAATTTAGCTTTGAAAAAAAACAGAGAAAATTACGCAAAATTCATTGGCTGAGATGTGATGTACATAGAATGTGCAGTTTGTGTATTAAAGGAAAATTAATATAGTGACAAAACTTGTTTAAATATTTCCGCATTTCACTTGTAAATATTAATCAATTCCAAGCGATAATATTTCCATGCCAATGAATAATGTCAAGACATTTTAACTTTCATTATGCAGATATGTTTTACAATATGTCAGTCAAACAGGAAGTAAAAGAATTAACTCGAATTGGATCATCAGCTTAATACAAGTAATTGTTACTGAACGATATAAATCAATGTATGTCGATAATGTTCCATTATCTATACGATTATCTTGTCAGTTTTATGAACTTCATGTATAATATGAATTATTTTTACTTTCCATAGCCCTTATATTTTAGTAGGATTTGAAATGTTCTCAGAAATATGACACAGGAAAGAAAGTAGGCAATTAAACGCTACTTTGTCCTGGGTAATTGCTAGTCCTGTTTTCATTTTTGAGATGGATCCACAATTGTGGAATGTTTGGGGTAATTTTTATTAAAGCCGCATGAATTTCTGCAGGCGATTTCTTTTTCGGTTAGTCCGTGTCTTTGCACAAAATACAAATTTGTGGAAAATAAAACAATGCACAATTGGTCAAAAAATTGTTAAAGTCATAAAAGAATAAAAAAGTGAGACCGCATCAGATAAAATTAATTACATATCTTGTATATACAATATATTGTAATTTATATAGGTACTCATTACTGATTACTCAGTACTTATACTCATATACTCATATACTCATAAACATCACTAATGTTTTTTTTGGTTAAATATATAAAAAATAACAAAGGTATACTCACACCCATGTATTATCCTAAAAGAAAATAAAATTCAGAGAAAAAATGTTTTTTTTACAGCAAGGATATAAGCGTTTATTGGATGTCCAAGTCCTACCTGAACTAACCGATACTAACCCAAATTCATTTAATTAACGAATTGATGCGAATACCCAAAATAAACAAAAATAAACCCTACAAAAATAATAAAAATAAATCAAAACTAAAAATCACTTTAATTAAGTAAAAAAAGTATTCTTTTAATTCGTTTCTCTGCTGCTGGAATAAGTATTTGCTTTGCTTTACCCATTTTTATTAAAACTTCAAAAATGTTTCCATTTAATATTTAATCGACACTATTGGTCAATCCAGTTTAATTTTCTAACAAACGTATAAAATATCAATTTACATTCGTGCTATATCTCAGTCTCCTGGAAAATGTTAGCTAATTAGAAACAGTAAAATTACTAGAAATAATGTGAAATGAAATAAAGAGTGTTTGGTGCCCATGTTGCATAGTGAAGTTCCACACTCTTCAAATACAAGTACTTTTGCGGGCGTTTTTAGTTCGACCGAAACCATTTGAAGTAGATCATGTTCAGTAGAAGACGCACAGTCCCTAATAGTGGCCAGGACCTTTCTGCCTGGAACAGGAGCTAAATAAAATAAGCAACAATTGAAAAAGGAATGCTCAATTATGCCTTTATTACAGTATTTTTAACATTTTCAAAAGTTTAATAGTAAAAATACACCACACAGCAGATAAAAATTAATGATGATTTCGAACTTCCATTATTTACAGAGATTGCCAGTAACTGTATCAACTGAAGTTTCGAATTGATCACTCGTCTGATTTTTTTGATCTATTGCCAATATCTCTTTCATAAGTTTCAATTTGTGATCACTACCAATAAGTCTTCCAATATTAAATATACTGCTCATAAACGTTGAGGTCAAAGTTAGTTGAGATTGGCAGTGTGCTTGAATAAGAGTGTTGAATAATTGGCAGTTATACATGTAGAACATATTCTGAACATCAAATATGTTTTATTGGCAATGTAGTGCAATGAAAATTTCCAATGACTTAATTTTTCGCAGTCTATTCGCTGTTTTATTGCGTCAATTTAAGCGTTAAAAATAGCTTTGCAGTTTACAGAATCAATGTTTTTTCTTGGTGTTTCTAATGCTGGACTTAATAAAGTTTTAAATGTTATGTTTTATTCACCTACTTTCATATTTCATAACAGTACATTTGCGTTGCGAGCAGTTTTTCTGATGGATTTCGTCCAAATCTCCATTGTTGCATTTTTTCGAAGTTTGATGACAGTGGTAACAACGAAATCCTGCACCTATAATAAATGCAAAATTCTCTATTAAAGGGCCAGTACAGTTTTTTAAGTAGAAACTTTGTTGTACATTGTTGTTAATGCCCATTTTGTATACCATATTGATAATTTTATAGCAAAAAACTCGATTTATTTGCGAAGAACGGAGATTCAAATCGACTTAAACTCACCTAATCAAACCTAATGGATCAACTTTGATTTTTGGGAAATTTTCATTTTTAGACGTTTTTCTCCATAGTTCGTTAACTCAGACTTAAATACTTTAAAAGCAATAAAAAAGACGTGTCACCTACTTTTATACTATAATATTTCATTCTAAAAATATGTGTTTTGAAATGCATAATATCAATCGACTTTTGAGCTCTTTCTGTCCAGATAGCGTTACGCTAAGCTTGCCAAAGTAAACAGGTAATGGATGATGTGATTAAATTCAAATAGCTAAGAGTTGAATTACGGAACTATTTTCAATGAATATCAACGTACATATTATCTAAATGGAACAAAATGAAAGTAAATATACTTACAATATTGAACACAAATTATCACGAGCAAAAGCCGAAACCAAACAACGTTCATTCTAATAACATCGCTCGTTTATTGGCTTCACCATAAAACCTTCAGGAACGCACACTGCTGTTGAACTATCAGCAAATTTCGAAGTTAAAACTGTGTTGGTTACTTTAATGTTTATTTTACTTTACTTTCGCATTTTCTTAAAATTTTATATTTGAAGTGGCAAGCTGGTTCAGGTACCGAAGCTTAATCGGGACTTTCAAGCGAATTTATTTCGGGATATTCACTCAGGCATTCAGGCTTCAGTTAAATTTTCGAATATTTTATAATAAACTGTCCGAGTTTTGAAGTGAATTAATCGTGAGCTGGAAGCATTTTTGCCATGGTTATAGCTGATTAACAAAACATTTCAAAATACTGAAAAAATTATATTTAGTTCTTAATCAATTCTCAACTTTGAATTACTGTGTGGTTTGTACGTAAAATTGCATAAAAACGTAATTTATTGTTTCAACTTAACTGCACCAGACAGTGGCAATTTAAAATTATATGTAGCCGACAGTCGAAAAATTCAATTATGTGCAGCCTAAAGAAATAAGAATAAGTAGATTTGCGCTATCAACTGACTGAACATTCTCACTAAATTATAAAAAAAGGTCTAAAACATGTCTCAAGTCTAGGCATAAAATTGCTATAAATATTACAAAAATTAAATATTAGAAATAAAGATGTTTACTACTACTATAATTTTTTGTCATGACTCACATTTCTGGATTATGATCCAGTTTTGATATAGTGAGAAAATATTTTGCTATTGAACAACGATTATAAAACCTTGATACTGGTATTGAGGCAGGAACATAAGATTGAATGAAAAACGAATTAACAGTTAATTTCAAAAAATAGTCGACAATTTCAGAGAATTAAAATGTATTTTTAAAATTAACTTTAAAAAAGCAGAATCTCGATGAGACTTTACGATGATTCAAAATGAAGAAACCAGACCGGGAAAAATTCGTTACAAAATTGCTAAAGGATAGCTGAAGAATACTGAACAGGAAACACACTTAAGGAATTAAAAAATATATTTTTATATAAATCCGTACTTGTAGTTGACAATAAATAAAATCTCCATATAACTAATCTGTTTGTGATTGAGAGAAAGGTTTTTGCTTTGTTTTCTGCAAATAATAGCTTGCTGTTTAAATAGCAACCAGCTTTTAAACAAAAAAAGTTTTTTTGATTGATTTTTCAGATTTTTTTGCAGTCAAACTAATTCAATTCAAAATAAAATTCCTGGGTTTCCAAGTCCCCCTGTCAAATTAATGTATCTAAATCAGAGAAAACGCAATAAAATCCAAAGGCTTATACCTACTTAATTGCATATTAATAAAAATACCTAAAAGTTCTCATGAGTCCTATTGAAAGATCACTGTACTCTAAAACGAAAATAGCCATTCTGATGCTATAATTTACTTTCGAAATTATTGATAGCATGCAAATTTGCGATATTCTTTTAATCAGCACGCGCTTTTTCAATAAAAACATTAATTTTTCTGTACCAGCCAGCTTAACACAAACATTTAATTAGGAGAAAAATGCAAAAATGAAACAGCGCGTTTATTGACCACTCAAACACCAACTAGCTCGCATACCTAATTTTCACTTGTGGGTATTTTTAGCGTGGAAATGGAGTTTAGCTCGGGCGTATTGGAACTGCAATTTATTCGACGATTTGATTCGTATTTTTAGATCCATACATAATCAATATCTAACGTTTGGTAACGGAAATTAACAATCTTCTGTTAATTAAAATTGCATCAAATGCAGGACCGTCTTTATTTGAAGCCAAACGAAATTGCACTTCAAATCACAAGCTTATTAACATCAACACAGAAACAGAGTGAGGAAAGTTCCGAGCGTCGCTATTAAGCATACTGGTGAACTCGGTCAAAGGTTCGAAAATTATGATTTAATAATAGATGAAGTAAATTGAATCTTTTTAATGAGGAAAAAGTCGAAGATTAAAGCATATGAAAGCACACCTAACATTAAGTAACTTACAAGAGGAAGAAAATGAAATGATTAGAAAAAGTACTAGTTAGAATCAGAATATAGTTTGCCAAAGAATAAATAACCAATCACTTAAGAAACTCCAGTACATCTCTCTTTAAAGTGTGACCTAACATAATGCTTGGAGTTTAAAGAGTTTTATTTGGTAATGCATCATTGACCAAGATGCCAGATAAATAAAACTTACAAAAGAGACAGAATTATTGCTCATTCATTCGATCAAAAATTTATATCCAATATATTAAGCTTAATCTCTCAAGTCTTTTAATTCAGCTGAATAACGATCAGATCAGATGAGGTAATCTTATTTTATAAGGATCAGTCCTCACAAGCCAATTATTCCTCTTCTGTTGTTTTAGTATCTAGCAAGATGAGAGGCGTTTTAGTGGTTTTGTTGATGGCAATATGCCTTCCCTCTTTAGGTAAGCAAGTTATTTCTGGTTTTTCTTTATAAACACACCATTTGATAAATTTGAATAATATATCATCTGGCTGAACTAAGTGGTACTGGAAATAACAGAATGAATAAATGAAAACTTTGTTAATTTTGGCATGAGTCCAGTTTAATTATACTTCGTTTCCTCGACTTGCTTAAAGGGTCATTGTGTCAAAGTTCTTTGAACTCCCCAAAACTTGAACTAGCTGTAAGTTAATTAGGATTTTTAATAGTCGGTTGTATAATGTATAAACTGTTCCTAAGTTTATTAACAACTTTACGGCTTTAATGGAAAGTATTTTAAATTTTCTGACATATTACTGTTGAAAATAATTAAACTTGATTATATTTAAAAGAAACAAAAATACTGGAAGTAGGTTGGATGTAAAATAGTAACTATAAAAAAATTGACAATTTTGAAAATTTGTGATTGATTCGCACTTATGTTCATAAAATAACGACATTAAAAGATAGTTAAAAATACTGTAAACTTTTCTAGTTTTGTCACAATTGAGTTGCTCCAGATGCTACGGTAACAGTTTCTGCAATAACGCCTCCCATCCAGATTATGCAACTAGTATTAGACAAGCTACGTGCAATGTTCAGTAAGTATCTTATCTCTAATTTATTATAAGAATGCTTGAATGAAAAAACGTATCAGCTTAAAACATGGTCCCTAAGTAAAAGAGTTTTACATATTGGTATTTCTTTGCTAATAGTTTTAATAACCTGGCGTTATAAAAATAACACAAAAAATATGTAAACTCTAATTATCATAATTAGGTATAAGCTAAAGTGTTTCCATGCGTAATAAAGGGTGTTAAATAAGAACGAAGGATTTAAATTTTAAATAAAACATATATAGTAGTAGTAAACATCTTTATTTCTAAAAAAGGTTATCGACCTATAGGTCTTTCTGCCCTTGTTTAATACATGTAGTCTTAATCTAAATAAAAAACAAATATGAAAATTCTCTTATTCTAGGTTAACAATATTATTAAATAAAATTCTAATGACAAGAAAATTATTTTATTGTCCACTAGTCAGTTGCGTTTGTAAGTGTTCGAGTAGCGTTGATGTAGGGAAACGGAAGCGGGATTGTCTCGTTGGTCTTGTGAGACAAAGGGGATTCAGTATGGTCCAGTTGTAGGGGTAAAACATATATATTTGTGTAATAAGTTTGAAACATTTATTGAAAAATGAAGTACACATCATGAGGTTACGAATGGAATAAGACACAAATGACCGCCTCGGCTTTGCTGGCACAGACGTGCCCTTTTTCAAAAATGCGAAAACAATTTATAGAAGATTTTGACATTGACACCTCGGTCGTCTTCTTTGGTAACCATATGTATGTACTGATGTTCGACATGCTCCTACCTAACCAAAATATCTCGACAGAACCCCATGAACAACTAAAACAAACAATCACTAACATAGACCGTTCAACATGAGACTACTTTACGCCAACATCAACGGACTTAACAGTAAAAAACCACTTATTTACAACTACATAGAACAAAACGCCACAGACTGCTGCATATTTGTAGAGACTAAAACCAAACTAGGACAGACACCAACGTACAGTAATTGGCAGTATATCTATAGGGATGGAAATACCATCAATCATGCCAGGGGCTGGGTCGCAGCTCTCCTAAAACCAACATTTAAACTTGGAAGAGCAAATCCTCTTTCCCTCAACAACCCTTTGAATGACTGTCTACATTTTACCATACCCTACTTAAACGACCTGACACACATATTTCTGACATACATACACCCACACTCCAACCTAGAACAAAACATATTGACCAAGGCAAGCACTTTAACTTGAACAGAAACAAAACGAAACAACTTAAAAGATTTTTACAAAATTCCGACTTTATAAAACAGCACACCCCACCAACTTTTCTGATGCCCGCAAACCCAGATTCAACACCAGACGTTCTACTGCTCACAAGAAACTTCACAAACACCATCAATAACATAAACTTAACAAACGAACTTGGATCCGACCACCTGGCTATTACGTTTAACATAGACTTACAACATACGCAACCTACCTCCAATACACCTCCTATAGAGAAAAAGTTAATCCTAACAAAGACTGACATAGACAAAGTGAAACAACATATACATGACTACATTCAATCGCAAGCACAGCCCATTTTAATAGAAACCATACAACAACAACTTTCACTAGCCATAGGAAAATTTAGCCCGGAAATGAAAAATGCTTTCTACCGACATACACTGCCCAAATACATACTGAGACTAATAAAACATAAGAGAGAACTGTACAGACTATATCCAAACACTCAAAATAACGACCTAAAAAAGACACTGAACCAACTTAACAGAAACATTAAAACTTTGATTGGACAATACCGACAAGACAAATGGCTAGAAACATGTAAAGAAATACAGAAGGACAAAGGCAAAACATACTGGCGAAAAATTAAGAAACTGGCGCAATACAGGAAGACTGGCAAAAACGGAATAGAACGTTACACAGACAAAGAGAAAGCGGACGCGATCGCCAGACACTATCAAAGGGCCTTCAGCATATCGACAAACCCTAACTTCGACAATGACAACTGGTACTTGAACTATTTTAACAGCTCACCGGACTAAACCTGCAAACTGATCACAGACACAGAGTACGATGAAGCCCTAGCGCATGTCAAAGACACTGCACCGGGAGGGGATAAAATTAAGGCAAAACTCTTGAAAAGCCTAACTCAAGAAACACACAAACTGGTCCTAACTGAATTGAACAACTGCATCACAAATGGCAGGATCCCAGAAACATGGAAGAACGGCTTAATAATCCCTATACCCAAAAATGGACTCGACAATACACAACCGAGCAACTACAGACCAATTACAGTACTTCCAGTACTAAGCAAAATTTTCGAATACATAATAAAGCAACGGCTTGAAAATGTGATTGGAAAATATATACGTACCTACCAATTTGGTTTCAAACAATATCACTCGACTGTTCATCCGCTCTTTATTTTGGCCAACAATATACAAACTACCCACCTAACTGACAGAAAGACAGCTTGCCTGTTTATGGACATTAACAAGGCTTTTGATAGTGTCTGGCATAGAGGCTTACTATACAAACTATACAAACTACACACACCAACATATCTACTACACACCATAAAGAACTTACTAGAAAACAGACAACTACAAGTACGAATTGACAAATGACTGTCATTTTCTTTTTCCCCTGAACAAGAGCTCCCTCAAGAATCCCCGCGCTCACCGTTTCTCTACAATATATGTAGACATGACATATACAATTACAACTTACCAGACAAAAATCAAATCGACAGATCGGCATACATATTACAATACATAGACGACAGGGCACTTATTGTACATGACAAAACTACTGAGAGAGCAGCTCAAAGACTCCAAATACTAACAAACAACACAATGCCATGGTTTTATAAATGGAGACAACACCAAACGCATAAAAAACACCAAACGCGTCAAAAAACCAACCTCTGCTCACAAACCACAGACTCAACGCTGACTCCCCTACAATAACTGCAGACGGCCAAACGACACAACCAAAAAACGACGTAAAATACCTTGGAATCACAATTGACCACAAACTTAAATTCACTAAACACATACGAAACATCAGGGCAGAAACAATAAAGAGAACAAAGACTTCCGATCACTAACCTACAAAGACAGAGGAATTAGCACAAACACCGCCACCAAAATATATAAAGCTATTTGTAGACCCTTGCTAGACTATGGACATATACTCATGACCAACGGAACAGAAAGGACAAAACGTTATATACAAACAACAGAACAAATTGCACTAAGACTAATAACACGAATAAGACACCCCCCAAAACCCACTACACAACCCCTCCACCCAACTACTATACGAACGCACAAACATGACAAAGATTTCGGAAAGACTCATACATCTACAGACAAAATGGACAAACAACCCCTACAACTGGACCATACTGAATCCCCTTTGTCTTACAAGACCAACCAGACAATCCCGCTTCCGTTTCCCTACATCAACGCTACTCGAAAACTTACAAACGCAACTGACTACTGGACAATAAAATAATTTTTTCTTGTCATTAGAATTGGAAAGTTTATTTAATAAGATTGTTAACCTAGAATAAGAGAATTTTCATAATTGTTTTTTATTTAGATTAAGACTACATGTATTAAACAAGGGCAGAAAGACCGATAGGTCGATAGCCTTTTTTTAGAAATAAAGATGTTCACTACTACTACTGGTCCGATGATGCCTCCAGCCCACAATGCACCCGAAACAGTGACTCTTTTTGGATCACCCTTCATACGTATATCTTTCGGAGAGCGTCTCAAAATAAATGATTAGCTTATAAGTCAAATGATCTAAAACTTTCCCAATAAAAATTCAAATATTTTCAATACGAATTTATGATATTGTTATAATTCCAATGTATTCCTGCGTTTCAGTCAATTTTATTGTTTATTATTTAAAATGTTACAAATACGTTTCGGTGTCTTTATCCACCATCATCAGATTGTCTAAAATATCCATTTTACATTTATTATCAATTCAATTAAAAAAACTTTTACAAAATTAACATATTAAAAGAAAGAAACATCTAAACATGTAAGTCAAATTTAGATCTCTAAACAATAGATTCTAGTCTTTTCCCGAACATGTTTATCCCGACCAGAGATTAGTTGATCAACTAATCTCTGTCCCGACTCATCACCTGAGAACCAAGGTCCCAAATTGTACTTGTTAATATGTGTGTGATTTGAATTTTAATATGTTAATTTTGTAAAAGTTTTTTTAATTGAATTGATAATAAATGTAAAATGGATATTTTAGACAATCTGATGATGGTGGATAAAGACACCGAAACGTATTTGTAACATTTTAAATAAAAACAATAAAATTGACTGAAACCCAGGAATACATTGGAATGAATTAAAGTACAGTCAGGAAAAATACAAAACATTGTTATAATATTATATTTTATACTAATCTATCAGCTTTCAATTGTATGCCCAAGAGATTATAATAATGAGATAATCCATTTATTGGCTATTATTAATGTAAAATTTGCTGACAACGGCTACCGCGTTGAAATGTGATGGATGTTTCGAAAATATTTAACATTTTATTGACGCCTGGGAGAATTAATCAAACTTATAAGTTCAATGGAAACTCTTTGTCTACTGATTTTTTCAACAAATTAAAATGGTTGATTATTCAGAAAAGCTTTTAATTTAATAGCTATTTTTCTGAATTCTAGGGTGGATTTTGAAAACGATGATCCAATAGAACTCAAAATTCAACAAGCAATTAATGCCGTTTCTTTGAAAGAACTAGGAGGAGAAAATGCTACTTTGCAAAATACATGGCAGGAAGGACATTGTATAACTGCTACTGTTCATGAACGTAAGTATTAAATATGTTTCCAGAAAACTTAAATTTGTACAGTATGTAATATAATTGGACAAGTTTAAATTTGTTATTTTTCTTACTTTGCATGCACCTTTTTCATATTATCTAATTATTATTTTTTTTGTTTAGCACACGATAGTCACACTCTGCGTACCTGCGTAGTCAGAACGCTCAACGCGAATGTGAACACAACCCTTTGTGAATTGATGAAAACTATTATTTCACCATTGAATTGGTATGAAGGAAACTTCACTTGCCGAACTTGCAATGGAAGCCATTTTTGCAATAATTTTACACTGAATTATGGAGATGGACTAGCTGACTCTCTGATCTCCTATTCAGAGAGAACTTCATCGTTTTCAATTTTCATGGTGTTAATTGTATTTATTGCTTCAGTTTATCAAATTATATAAATGTGTATTGATAATTGCTAATAATATATACTAAAAATAGCTTTAATAAGTGTACGTTATTAAAATGTTTATTTCTGTCGTTGTTTTGCACATATAGTTTCCTAAGTAAGTAAAAAACCATTGCGTAAAATATTTTTAGAATTACCATTTTAAATATTTTTTGGAAATTTCACTTGTTTACATATTATTCTATAACTCAAAGGTATGGATTTCTCATATGCAGATTGAGGGAAACTGCAATTTCTTGCTAAGAAATCGGATCTTTTCGGCAAGTGTACTTTCCCCAAAACTTGAGACAAAACTAATTTAGCTAAATCAAAGTATTCCCAAGAGTTTCAGATAAGTTTCTTTTTCAAATCTTAAAGTCGGAGCTAAAAGAAGGTCCCAACATGTACAGGTTGCACGGGATGACCAAGACTAAAATAATTATTAAAATTACGAGAATTAAACTAATTGAGCTTAAGAGAGCTAATATTGAATATTACTTTTCTTCCCAAAATCATTAATCACTCATTTACTACTGAAATAGCATTCCAACAAGAATAGTGTAACAGACTTAATGATGATCTAAACGATTTTAAATTGTTTTCTGTTGTTAAAACAAAACTTGTTTTAAGTAAAGTCGTAAGGTTTTTCGAATCATTTGTAAAATAATGCATTTCTGCTATTGTGTAGATCACCATGTTCTTCAAAACGTTTCAGGAAAAGGTGAGAAACTAAACTTGGTCGAAAGTCACTTGCAATCTGATTTGATAACTTTGGGTAACGCAACAGTAACTTCAGGCAATGTGCTTGTATTATACGGGGTGTCAATTTGAAAATTACCCACCTTACAGTTAAAAATATGAAAAATCGGAAAGACAAGTCAATTTTATTTGTAAGGGGGACACTTTAAATTAATATTTTTAGCATTCTTGTTTCAACCCCCTAGGGGTAGATGTCACACTTAGAACCCATCGTTTTAAAGGGCGTTCGATTCTCTTTTCAGTGGCATGACTCTCCCCTGCCCTTTCCTCGCTACGCCCATGGGTGGCACCGTTTCAAACTATATTTCAAAATAATTATCTGTAAATAACATTTCGATGTTATTTAATATTATTTATATTTCGATATAATTTGCGTTCATTCGTTGTCTTCGAAGAACGTAAAGAAAGTAGGATACCACTGAAAAGAAAATTGAAGGCCCTTTAAAACGATGTGCCACATGACCCCCATTTCTATTTAAAATTCCAAGGGTGACATCTATCCATTCTAGGGGGTTGAAACAAGAAGGCTACAAATATTAATTTAAAGTGTCCCCCTTACAAATAAAATTGACGTGTCTTTCCGATTACGCACATTTTTAACTGTAAGAGAGATATCAAAGGTGGGAAGTTTTCAAATGGACACCCGGTATCATGTTAGATCTTCAAAAATGAAGAATTGTCCATTAAAAATATGGATGATTCTTTCAAATAGTTTCGGGCTTTAGATTGAAAATATTCAGAATCAAAATTGCATCAAAGTCGTTCTTACGGTCCTTGACATGTTTCATTAAATTTTTTGTGTTATTAATATAAAAAAATATTTTAAAAATGTTCGAGGGAATGAGATGACTAGAATTATTTATATACTTAAACATATTTTGTTAACTTCTGTTATCAGTTAAATTGTTGCAGTGATTTTCTTGCGGAAGTGGAAACAAGTTCAAACAATGGTGTTATTAGATAAATTAATTTTAAATTAATTTTCAAACGGATTGTAAATATTTGGACACGTGAATATGTTGAAAACAGTAGCATGCGAAATGGGATTGCAGCACTTTTATCTAGCGATTGCGACAACATCGGTATATTTATCTCGAAAACATTAATAAAAAATTTAAATAAAGTCTACGTTTTATCACCAAATTCACTTACGTTTTTGTGAGGTTTGGTGGTGGTTAAAAAATCAGCTTTTGTTATAACAGTTGGGAGTTTGTCGGTAAAGTAACAGATAAACTAAAATTTCCAACTTTCCAAGAATTTGATAGATTTATACCAATAATAATTATAATTACTAGATTCAACTCTTTACATGTGGAGGATTTTAGTACACACAAAATGACGCTTCCTAAACCCCAATTTAAACAATACTTTGTTTTTTTTTAACAAATTTTCTGCTTCCAACTTTTCGGCATTACAGCTATTACAAGATTCCAATACAATGTGAGCAAGGCAAGCACATAGTTGTCAGGAAGCATTGAAATTTGAAATAATATATTGGAAAATATTAAGTGGACGAAATCGTAAAGACTAAAATATGTAATATGAATTATATGATTAATATATGACTCTCTAAACAATCTAAACCTAACTAGGAGCCTAGAGGATAAATAATAAACTACTAAAAATAGTACAAAACAATAGAAGCTATAAATTGCACATTAAATTGCAGTTTTTCAAATGTTCGATTTCTTAAGTCCGATTCAAAATTAAAGCGTTTTTCAAACAAATAATTTAATTCTGGTTTAGGTTTAGTTCAAATGGAAGTTTAATTTGCTTTTTCCGGGATTTTTCTGCCAGCCATTTACTGTGACTCATTCTCAACGACAACGAAGAGATAATTCAGGATGTTGTGTCTAGTCTAGGAGTCTTATCATTTAGTTGAATTAAGCACCAATGTTAGCATAATGACTTTAAATTCAAAGCAATGTGATTAACCACGGGAAGTGCATCCTGGTTATTTTAATATGGTCCAAAATTTCAATATTAACATTTTTGAAAATTGTACTTAGATTATGCTAGATACGTAGATTTTGTTCGCCGGAAAGTCAAGATTATAGTTAAACCATGCAGCAATTACCTCGTAATTGATAAGAAGAATTGTTAGAATTAAGGCCAAGTGGTGAATAGAAAAATGTGGGTCGTTTTCAAAAACGTCGAAAACAGTGTCACTATTTTATAACTGTAACAAATAGCAAGTGTTCTGGTTTTCGAGGACCGCTTTCTGACTCGCTTTCGAGAGCAGCAATATTTTTCAAAATTAGTAAAAAGTAGTAAAGTCAAATTTATAAAAAGCAATTATTAACTTGTCCCTGTTTATCCAGTGTGCAGGCATTTTAATATTTGTAGAACAATCCACTTCTACGTGGATTCTGACTCTCATATATTTGTTAACTCTGTGCTTTGAAAATTACTTTTTTAAACTGCTTTCTTGGATCAAAGATGCGAAATGAACCGTTGGAAGAAAGCACAAAGGAAATCTTCCTGTGGGAGTCCGTTTTAATAATGGGCAATTAGATTTAATTACAATAAATCTATAATATCTTCTTCTTCCTCTATAAATAGGCTCATCGCCTGTTTAGTTCCGGTTTCCGGACATCCCCGGCTGCGACAGTAATAATCGCTAAAACCGACAGTAATAAGTACCTGATAGTTGGAATAGATGGATTTACTAAACTTGCATTTCTGCTAGCTAACAAAAGTACAAAGGCAAAGTACGTCATCCACTATTTCAATCAGGGAAGCTCATTTACATCCAGACAGTTTCAATCATTCTGTAAGTAGAACCATATCAAACATATTTTAAACGATGTGGCAAATCCTACTTGCTAGATTATCTCAGGACGAGATAGTTGCAGGTTCGCCGACTGTAAGACGTAAAAAAAATGATGAATGAAACTAATAAATTCTAAAAGGGCGCCCAAATTGACAAAGAAGTCGCACTTGGAAAGCTCGATTTAAACATTAACACCCTAAACCTTGCTAGCAGGACATTATGAAATCTATCGGACCGGCTAAAAGTAAGAGCCAGCGATTTTCGGGGAAGACGCCACAGTCAGGGGTTTTGTTTTAACTTCCGAGAGACATTTCTAGACATCATAGATACCTAGAAACCTGAGGGCGAACTTAAACAAAACTCCTCCCCAACGCCAAGAATCTGGGGGCAAACTTGACTCAAGCTCCACCCAACCTGGGGGTGGAAATATTTGAATAAATAAGGGAAATCACTCGCAGTACTATTAGTGCTTGTTTAAATTGAGAGGTTTACTTATCAGCATCAGTTGGTGTCACTTCGTGCTAGTGTTTGAAACTTATTTATCAGGTGAGTGTTTCTCACAGAGTAGCCTCTTCAGCATATTTCTATTTGGTTAAACATTAAAGATAATGTTAATTAGTGAGTATCTCACAGAGCAACCTTTTCGACTATATTTGAATATTCATTTTCTATAATAATTCATTTTACTTTTCTTATATTATATTTGGTTTTCTTTAATATCTATCTAAATTTAAATGCTGTCAATCCTTCACATGAAAGCTTAAAGATAAAACGAGTGCAACTCGTTAAGTTAATGAACAAAGCACTGAGTGCTGGCTGTAGATTATGTATAATTATAATTTAGTAGTATTATGTTATGGACGAGTACTTGGCTGTGGTTTTGCCCGCAGTACCTGAGCTCCGAACCCCTTGAGAGACTGAGTACGCTTGTAGGCGGGTGCTGGCTGTGTGGTTTTCCCTCCGTACTTAGTATGGCTAATGTTGAGACTATTTATCATGATAAACGCCGATACTAATAAGGCTTTCCTGGGGAGGTATTTCGCACTGTTTATCCCTTAATACCTCAATTCGTCCATGATTATGTAAAATAGCACAGGGCTGAGGCTGCCGCCTTGGCGAATACCTGCTGTTGTTCGGAGATGTTACGTTAGGGTCGAGTTTGCTCGTATTTGCGTTTGTGTGTTACTATTTAGATCCTCAATAAGTTCTATATAGTCTTTCGGCGTGTTACTGTTTTCCAAGATTGTGATAACATCTTTGAGCTGCACTCTGTCGAGGTAAGCAGGGGTACTGTATTATATGGATTTTTCGACAAGTTGTCTGAGCGAGAATAACTGTAGTGTATCGGTTTTTTCGGAATTCTTGCTGTTCTTCGCTTATTGGCTTTATTAAGGTTATTTTTTCGGCAATGATCTTAGTTAGAAATTTTAGCGAGGTGCTTAGTAATGTTATACGTCGGTAGTTTGCTGGATCTGTTTTGTCTCCTTTTTTAAAGATGGGTACTGTTATACTGTTTTTCCATTCTTCTCGAATCTTTCTATATTTTGAATATGATATTAAACCATTTTGTGTATTCTTCTATGATGGCAGTTCCTCCGTATTTTATTAGCTCGTTGGTATTTTATCTTGATTTGGAGTTTTCCTGTTTTTAAGTTTCCTCACTGTCTCTCTTACCTGCTTTTCCGTGATTTGCGTGTATTCTTCTAGGTCTAGGGGATCATTTTGTGTGGTTTCTTGTACCTCCACTGGGTTTTCTATGTCTTTTCCTTTGTGATGTTTTTGGCTTCTGTAGTGAACCAAGGTTTATTGTTAGGTCGGTAGCTCTGCGTGACCGTTCGTGTTGCTAAGTCTGCGTAAAGTTCTTTAGTGCTTTCGTGGTTGAACGATTCTATATTGAACTTTTCGGTTTTAATTGTTGGCTTTTTTGTATGGTGAAATTGCTATTCGTAGTTTCCCCAGTACTAATTTGTGGTCTGTTCCAAAGTTAGTTCAGGATAAGACTCTTATGTCTACTATTTGATGCGGCATGAACATTCGGTTAGCGATGATGTAATCGATTATTGATTTATTGCTCCTTCAAAAACCGTATTCCTCATAACTTGGTTAAAAGCTTTTAACAAATTCCATATTTTTACCTCAAATAAAACCAATACTTACTAAACTGATTGTAATCATAAATTGCCTTAAGGTACTATCTATCGCTCCTATTTTGAAACTTTTACCTTTTTGCCAGATAAATAAGGAATTTAATACTACCTATTTCGTTTGAAAAGAACTAGCACTGTAATTATGGATTAGCATAATTTTTTCCATACGATGCCCTCAAACTCCCAACGTTTTATTTGATATCATATATACAATCTTCAATCTTCATCGGCGGCCCACATCATATTGTTGAGCAGCTTCCATTGAAAAGAAACTATTATAGGGCGTTAGTTTATACTTGTCACAGATAACATCAACTACTTTGAAAAACATATAATTACACCTACAACACACTTACTTTACAACTAACAATATTAAATTTATGGCAGTTCGTCAGGTGGTCGATCGAGATAATACATTTGAAACCAATTTAGAAAAAGTAATTGAGTAACCAGTTCAACAAGAAAAGGGGTATGATTGATGATTATAAAAACTTGTAAGTATATCAGGTTCAGCTACAAGCATCAAACGTGCCTCAACAAGATATGACTCAATCCAGAGTCCCCACTTGGAGCCAACAGTTATCAACCCATAATTCTTATGGAAACTTTAAATGATGATCTCTTTCACTATCTCTGAACCCCGCAAGACTACAACCGAAGTTGCATCCTGCCACCGCTAATCCTGAGTTGTTAAGAGATATTAAGGGAACAGCGCACGAAATACCTCCTCAAGAAAAGCCTCCAACCACCGCTACTCCTGAGTTGTTAAGAGGTATTAAGGGAACAGCGCACGGAATACCTCCTCAGGAGAGTCTTACTAGTCATCGGCGTTTATCATGATAAATAGTCTCTTAATTGGCCATACTAAGTACTGCTGGAATCAGCACACAGCCATCACCCGCCTACTAGCGTTCTTTCTCTCAACGGGTTCAGAGCCCAGGTACTGCGGGAACAACGCGCAAACAGAGTACCCGTCCCTAACAATATTACTCAAACTGACTAAATAGATTACAACTTAACGAGCTGCACTCGTTTCCTTTTTATGGTTTTATACGAAGCGTTAACAGTATCTAACTTTAAATGGATATTGAAGAGAAACAGTTAAATATTAAGAAAGGTAAATAAATATAAAAGAAAGACAGAATGAATATTGAACTATAGTTGAAGAGGTTACTATCTTTAATGTTTAACCAATAGTAAATATGCTGAAGAGGCTACTCTGTGAGAAGCACTCACTACTTAACATTATCGTTAATGGTTCACCAAATAGGAATATGCTGAAGAGGCTACTCTGTGAGAAACACTCACTACTTAACATTATCGTTAATGGTTCACCAAATAGAAATATGCTGAAGAGGCTACTCTGTGAGAAACACTCACGTGGTAAATAATTTACACTATCACGGACTGGCACTATCAATGTTGGTGAAAGTGGTACTGATTTTAAGCAGGGACTAATTGCATTACGAATAATTCATTCCAATATATTCCTGGGTTTTTCAGTCAATTTTATTGTCACTAATTATGGTGTTATGTGATGAGCCCTGCGTTTCGTCCCGGGTCTACCTATTGGTCTAATATAAGGCAGGGTCTACCTAAGCCTTACTGACGAGTCCAATAGGTAGACCCGGGACGAAACGCAGGGCTCATCACATAACACCATAATTAGTGACAATAAAATTGACTGAAAAACCCAGGAATATATTGGAATGGATTACGAATAATGTTTCCCGTATTTATAACAATGTTCCCACCCCCAGATTGGGTGGAGTTTGGGTCAAGTTTGTTCCCGGATTCGAGTATTGGGAGGAGTTAGGTTTTGAGTTCGCCCTTCGATTCTAGACATCTGGGAACGTTGTCTCGGAAGTAATAAACAAAGCCGTCCTTGTGACTTACCGACAAAGATTGCGGGTGGTAGCTAATAAGGCGCTCTTCAAGAAATTGCCTATTGTCATGTTAGCGAGGTTTTTATTGTTAACGTATAAATGAATGAATGAATGAGACGAACTGTCTAAATGCGACTTCTGCTGTCCATCTGGGCACCCTCTTAGAATTTATTAGGTCCTGTGTCTACCTACGTCTTACACTATTATAATTATAAATCTGAAAAGTTGAAGTTCTAAAATTTTTTATTGGTGCAATTACTTTCTTGGGCTATCCCTACCTATGAACAAATAAAATTAAATAATAATCTATAATCTTTAATAATAATAATTACAAATTTTGGTTTATGAATATGGATAATTTGGCTATCCGATTTTGAAAATCAACGACAAAACCAAGACCTAAATGCTACTTTACCCTTCAAAGGATTAGCATAACTTCCACCGTCAAAGTGCAAAGCCCATCTCCTTAAGCGATTTTAAAGCGTAAGCAGGTACTACAGATGCGCTTCAGCTTCTCAGTACGACTTTAAACATTTAAATCTCATTCACTTTTCGACGATGGTGTTTACTACAACTGGAAGGTCGCAACGACCTATTTCTGGGACGTGTTTGAATTAACTATGGGGGAAAAATGTGGATAGTTTTTGTGGAAATCGTCGAAAGTGATGTCCTGCCTTTGACTTTGTTCGACATAAAATCGCATTATTCGGTTATGCAGATTTTGTGAAAAAAAGTGAAAGTAAGTTGTGTGATTGAAATGATTTGCTATTGTAGAAAACGGTCAATAATAGACATATTTGTTCTACCAATGCATGCAAGGCCTTAGTAGAATGTGAATTAAATATTCCCGAATAATCCAAAGAGTTGACTGACCTGAGATGGTTCAAAATTAAAGTATTTTTCACCTGCTTAGACACGTTTTGAGCAACAAGTTCGAGTTGGCCGCATTCGAAAATATTAGCGTGAAAATGCTCACAGCTTCTAAAAATAATTTAAATTGCGTTTGACGTCAGTTTTAAAAAAAATTGGCTGACCTCAACAAATTTCTAGACTGGATGACTCCCTGTAGGTGCAAATCCAAAATATCATGTACTTAAACCAAATTAGACTTAACTTAGTATAATTTCAAAGTGTAATACGTGCTACACCCGTATTGAGTTTTTCAAATGGTTTCCTTTGTAATTTGCTTTGCTCCCCATGATGCAAGAAAATTTATTCTTATTTCATGTATGTATATTTCCTTATTTTTCTCATTTATTTACTAGAACGGTTTGTTTTCGATAAAATTCGACGTTCATAAATTAAAATTGTATGACTTTTTCCAAAAATATCCAATTTTATGGTCATGATAATGAGCAATTTTCATTCTATTATGACGATTTCGATTATCATCGTAACATCACACTCTGAATAGTCAACCAATTTTACTAGAAGTAGAATAATGAGTCTCAGGAATTCTTTAAAAAATTACTGTCTATAGTTCAGCAATACGTTTTGCTTAGAATCTGGAAATATTTTATAATTAGCTAAAACTATGTTATTTTTTCTCATCTTATATGGATTTATTGTTTGCCGTTTGATTTGTAATGTTTTGACCATTTTTTTCTTGCATTTCCATTCCTTTTTGTTATTTAATTTCAGTGGCGGCAAGTCGCTATCATAAAAACAGTTCCATTTAAAAAGATATATTTACATACATTTTAGTAGTTTTATAGTTTTTATATGTACGTGTTTTTGTCTCTATTTAATTTAATGTTGCTTAATTAATTTTTTTTGTGACCTGTGCTTATTAACCTGCCAAAACTTGGCGTACTTTTCTTATTACATATTCTCATCATTTAACTATCATTTTGTGAATGTGAGTTGGACCGAACTATTGTCAATAATTTTTTTATGCACTGTCCTGTTTATCAGATTTAGGTCGTATAGGTTTAGCTGCTGGTCACGGTTTTTATTTACAAAAAAAGCATAATTAATATATCAAACACTGGTATAATCTTTGCCAAAAATTCCACTTTGCTTGCATGTTATTTCTTATCCGGATAACGCCAAATTATAATGGAACGAGTCGTTTTCCTTTTTTCCTTTGTTATATGTATTAGAGACACTAAAAATATCAATCAATCAAACTTTAAACAATAAATAAAGCGATATTCAAATTCTTCCCAAGCTTTTGTTAAAGTGTCTGCACTATCGTTTTAAAATGACATCGTAAAACCGGTAAAACAAAGTCTAACGAGTTCAAATCTGATTATCTTGGTGGCTTCTCACCACAACCTCGCACTCATCACTTTCCAATTTTTTTTGGATCCGATAATCTATTTAAATAATTTTTTTTCTATATTTAGACGATTTTCGGTTTGATCAAATAGACGTGCCAATAATTCAACAAGTGGGTTTATTATTATACAAAAATGTAGGAAAATGCCCGCCAAAACGTATACTTTTTTTGCGTATTGGGTATGAGATTCTCTAAGATCATCTGCATTTTCATTATAACAATATTGATAATTGTATTTATTAGCAAAATGGATCAAGGTAAACGTATATTCATCAACACTGAAGCAAATTTTAAGAACAAAACTTTGATTTTCCTCTATATTTCCTACAATTTCTTTGCACAATTAAAATCTCCTGTTGTCATCTTCGTTAAGAGCTTGAAAAACTTGGATTTTACGAGAAAAAAAACACTTTTTTACACCTTGTGCACTAATCGTGCTGAAATTAATACGAGTATATTAATTGCTAATGTAGGTATTAGTGACAAATAATTTTAATAATACTGGTTTCTATTGGATGAACGGTTATTCAATAAATATTCAACCCAATTTCATATAACTTTCAGGATACGTTGTAAACGTTTTTTAAGGTTCCGTTAATTTCAAAACCGGTAAGCAGGAATGCTAATTCCGATTTCTCAGAACAATCCGCTAGTCAAGACATTTCCTGCATCTTTTCCAGCGCAATAAGCTTTTAATCTTTAGATTTTTAAAAATTTAATTATGCTACTTTACTCTTTTCAGTCTCTCCTGTCGCCGCTGTAAACTAGTTGGGTGGGTTTTTCCAAAATGGCATCTATTAGGAATATTGTACTTTCCATTCTCCTGTTGGTTACCACATCAGTGTTACCTGGTAAGTGTTTATTAACTAAAGTCTAATATTTTGATTCCAAGCATTTGCAATTATTTTTTTAAATTGAAATTTTTCTAGGAAACGCTTTTAATTACTATTACATCACCGAAATTAAGCGGGGAGAGAATTACGTCGATAATGCTGCCTGCCAACATGTGATTTCCCTTACAGCTATTCTACTTATTGTAAGTATTATAAATTAAATATTTGTAATAAAAAGTCATTTGCTGCAATATAGAAAGTTTTCATACGAGTATATGTTGCTTCTTGTATTTAAACTATTAGTCTGCCAAAACGGTTCCACGATAAGCAACCATGAAATTTCAATATTATTAATATGTAATTTGTTACTGATCAAACGTGGTTAATATGGTTTCGACCAGGTTTATCAGTAGATATGCTGGCACTCACGAAAGTTAATAATACTTTTATGATTACTAACTTTTTGCAGCGACTTCCTCTAATCTCATTGTGAGAACCAAGTCACTCTCAGCTTAGCGTGCAGTTGCAGATTAAGAAAGTTGCGTGGTATTGCACGAATAAAGAATTTTCCTGCAAACAAATAGCCCATTTAAAGTTGTTAACCAGTCTGTTTTTGCGATGAAACAGAATTACACATGCCTCAAACGGTTAGCGGATTTTAGAGCATTTTCGTGCACTTCTGTTTTTTTTTATTTTTGTCAAGTTTGATCAGAAGATCCTGCTGCTGAAGTTCGAAGCCAAATCATTTTTTCTTATTGTGCTTATTTTGGAAAATAGAGTTTAATAATATTTCCATGCCTTGCCTTAAAGTGCAAAGCTGAATTTCCAAACTAAGCAGGCAAAGAAACGCATGATTTCATGTTGTCTTCTGCCATTTTTAAAACATCTTTTTAATAAAGCAAATATATTTTTTTGTTTTCTTACAAGTATTTCACAGTTAAAATTGGAAAAAATTTTATTATTTTTTTTATAAAATTGGCTGAAAATTACTAGGTTTCGAACGCATATTTCTATCGTAGTAAATTCAATAAAACTTGATATATTCAGGAATACTATTAAAAAAACGGAAATTAATTATTGGTGATCTGCGAGTACGACATGCAATTGGATCCTAATCTGTTCTTTATAGGTATATAAAGTTTTTTTACGCTTTGAAAATGAAATATCTATGAATCTACCGTACATTAAAAGCCCTTTTTTTATCATACTACCTAACTTATCAGCTGAAAATAATATGTAAATTATTTTGTTTCAGGTTTTGATGTACCTACTTAGATAGTAGTTTAGTTATAGTATTCTTTGAATGACGTAATTTTAAGAAATTCATTTTACATTTTAGATTTTAGTAATAATAAAGTATTATACTAATATGTACCTTATATATTTTTTCGATGTTATAAGTGTTAATTCTTAATTCCCATTGAACAAAACGAGTAATTTCATGTTTCGTGTACTTTCGGTTAACTGATAAAGTAAAAAATTGAAAACATTTGAATTCTTTTAGAATAAGTGTGAAGTACTAAGTTTGTTTCAATTTTGATAATATATGAATTGTAAAAATGTATAAATTATGCGTTTTTATTTAATTTATATTCCAGACGGTTAGTCGTTCCTATTAGCTGAAAATCCTTGAAATATTTATCAGTTGGTATCAAAACGAAAACCACAGAGGAAAACTGAACACGTTCTGTGCGCAAACAAATAGAAAATTAATTTATAATTCAACCGAAGTAGGAAATGGTGGTGTTTTTCATTCATAAGGCGTCATTGATATATTCTAAATTTAGCCAATAAACACATTAATATTTTTCACTAGAAAAGCGGCTAATGTATCGACTAGGTTGGTAACTAAAATATAAAGACATTTTCTACTGGGCTGCATTAAAATCCTATTAAAACTAACATAACTTGGTAGATTGATTGTTTAATGAATATTTTAAGTATCAAAGATCCATATGGGAACATGCATGAGTTCCACCTTCATCTGGAAGAGTATAGAAAATTAAGTCAACATCAATTTAGAGTTTATAACTTATAAAATACAGTCTTGTCTTGTAGTAGAGAATAGAAATGAGACTACTGACTTCAGAATAAATTCACTACACTTAATATCAATTCTCAGCTCGTCCGTAAATGCACGCTTACCATTTCATTCGGTTTCATCTTTTACGCACTTCGCTCAATATAATACAGACTGACCGGCGCCAAAAAAGACATTTTCATTGGCCCTTTTGGAGCCACATAGTTGTGTAGGGGGATATTTTTGCCCTAAAACCTTTAATCTCACGCTAACAGATAAACTGGTGCAAACGGACGACTTCCTAAAATGCAATCTTGTAAATGTAAAAATAATTTCTTTAGTTTTTTCATAATAATTAGAAGTCAACTTTAACATTTTCGAGAATGAGTCAGGGTTTCCTAGTTTTTTCTATGTTGGTGGTAAGTAGTACCTACCATCAAACAAATGGTCAACATGCGTTATCGACCCTTCTAAACTTCCACCTGGTCTTTTACAAGGTAAAGTTATGGGCCATCAAAAATAAGCTGGGTCTTGCGGCATATAGAATTCAAGCGAACCGGCCGTTTCAATTGCAAATTTGCCAAATGCACTTCAAAGTTGCAATATAAGGAAAAATTAGAAAAACTGATTAATCTGTAGTTGCTCTATTATAACTGAAGCTTTTCTGTGCCTGTTATTTTTGGGTAAAATTTTATTATTTAATTCGCCTTTTAATTCGATCGCATGTATGCGTCTAGAGTTTTGTTTCCCATGAGAATCATTATCAGCATATTAATGTACTTCACCGACTTTGTTTATTAATTTTCCAATGTTAAGCTTAGCAAGATTAAAAAAAAGTAGACGCGATAAAAAATCCTTGAACATAACAAACATTTAAAGCATCGATGTCAGGTTGACGAAACTTTACATGCTTTATCTACATAAGCTGTAGTGAAGTTAATGGAAAGACCTAATCACTATTTGAAATCTTATGGAAAATTAGAAAAGGAGGCAGCATCAGAAGAAAAGCAAAGTTTTATAATTTTTAGCTGGTTTAATGGAATTTTAGTTAGAACATGTTTTAATGAATGAGGATTGACAATGAGATCAAAAATACAAATACTGGTTTTTCAGTTGATATCTGGAACATCCAGATTTCTCAATTTTTGGTGATGTTTGGTCCAAATTCTTCTGGCGCCTTAACAAGCAGTCATACTAAAAATCCATAGGAACAAAAGTTCCTTTTAAATACAGCAGAATAAATATAAAGTTTACAAGTTTATAAAATTACAGATGGATAACGACATATCATTTCAAGTCAGTTTCCACAAAAATACAAATAAATTTAACACCAGCCAGTAAATTGGCCATTAATCAAATAGCAGTCCTAATCGAATTTAGGAAGTTGGCAGCTATTTATAGTTCATAAATTGAACATTTTTTTTCTTGTTAACCAAACGGATATACCTGTAGTTATATCCACCGTATGTTTAATCCAGACTGGTCATAATTGAAATATTTGGAACGCTTTGAAAAATCTATTGCTGACTTTTGATGAAAGGATTTTTTTTCGATAAGTATTTTTGAAAAATACCCTGAGAAGAACATCCTCAAACCAACTCCTTTTCAAGGATTTGTATTATATAAGTCCGACAACCTTGTTCTTTTCAAGGCAGATCCCTTTCGTCGGCGCAATTGACGATTTTTCTCCTCTGGTCGAGTCTGTGGGTTTGTAGTTCGAGAGCTTCAGTCAAGTCGATTTCTGATAATCATTGAATTTTACATTATTCCCTTGTATTTAACACTATATACGGTTACGCTAAGGATTTAACTTAATTTTAACTTTTTGAGTCAATCCAAGGCTACTTTTGAAAATCAAACGTGCAAAATGGCGTCCTTCACATCCTGTTTTGTGCTGGTTTTAGCATTAGCTGTTAGCTCGGGTAAGATTTTTTTATTGATATTTTAATATTTAGCTTTTTACAATTAGTCAACATCAGAAACCTAGCAAAGGATAACATTAATTTGAAATTTCCAGATCTAGAAATAATGAAGACATATTGTTGTTACTTTCGATTTATCTGAATAAGCAAAATTGTTAGTTTGAAATATTGAAATCTTTAAATTATTTAACATAACTTTAGATTAACTCAGCCTGATTAATTAATGAAATTATGAGATTGAGAGAGTAACATATAGAAATGAGAAAAGAGTAACAATTAAATTTATTTCTGATTATTTTTAACGGCTGTACTTTGTTTTGCATCTAAATATCAGCGCAATTGAGATAATAAGCTTTCTTGGATATGAATTTAGTCGAATTATTTAACTGCTTTTACTACTGGATTTTTAACTGAAACATTTTTGATTTAATTTAGTTGTTCAATGTGGGGACTTTTATGGTTTTTACGGTATTTAATCACTCTTCTTTGGTTTGTTATTGGTTTTCACGTTCTTAATGGCTGGCAAAACCAGCAGTATCGCAGCCCTATTTTTAGAAAGATTATCTCTGAAACTACAAACGTTGATTTTTTGTATATTTCAAAATAAGAGTGATGCAATATTATGGCGTTGTTCATTTACGAAAAATACTAGTTTATTAATTCCTGGTCGGTTACTTTAAAGCTCTTCAAAATTTTGTAATACCATTTTCCGCAAAAAACTCACGGATAATTAACATATCTCACTTTTTCTGAAAAAATCTAATAAATCAACCAAAAATTATACTTTTTATCATCCTATGAATATTTTTTTATTAATAAACATCACACTTCAACACGTTTCTGTCCTGCATACAATATACAGAAGGTTTGGTAATTCGATCCATGTCTTGGATCATAAGTTAAAGCGCATTTAATTTTATAGATATTCCCAAAACGCTAATTTTGATGACTTTGTATGAGCAAAATCAAATTTATTACTATTTCGGAAATTGGTTGCAGTTTTAAGTACATACTTTGACACGAAATGTTTTGTAAAAGAACTTTAATTTTTGGTAACGTGGACTCATTTCAAGAATAATAGACCACCAATCTTTCTTTAAATATCTTTTTTTCAGGTTTATGGTCAGTTTCGGAAAGAAAAAAGTGGAAGTGTGTTAAATTGCACTAGTTTATTATTAATTCTGACTACCTTAATGGAAATATAATTCTTTTTGCGAAAATTTTAAAACCTTATTTTAATCAGTAGTGCGGTCAAAATTTTCAACTTTCATCTCTTTGATTAACTATAATGTATTCTATTTACATATAATATGTTATGTAAAGTAAACCAAAATACATTCCTATTTCCTATTTTAGCCGTTTTTTATCGTTTGAATATAGGTCTCTTTCAAATTTGACCATTGGCTTCGGTTTTGCGCAACTCGATACCAATTTAAGTCTGCGACCTTCTTTATCTCGTCGTACCATCTTTGCTGGGATTTTCCAACACTTCTCTCTTCCCAAGGTCTCCATCTGGTGATATATCCGCTCCAGTGTTTTGTATGTCTGGCCACCTATCCTGCCCATTGCCATTTCAGGGAACCAATTCTTTTTATTATGTCGAAGACTTTTTGTTTGTATGTTTCCTTTCTTTCCGCTATCTTTTCTCTGCTTTCTCTCTTCGTCGTTTGTTCCATCTTTCTTATCTTTCTTTTAAATTACATACGGCTTGTAAATTACATAAAAATTCCGGTGCAAATTCTGATTTCATTTAGAGTTTTGGTATACTTAAAAAAAATAATTTTCTGTTTCCTATACGTTTATCAACACCTCACATTTCAGGCGTTCCCACCTATATTAAAAGCTGTAAAATACATGATATTTACCAGAATTCTAATATTAAATGCGATCCGGAAAATCCGAAGTGTAAAATGTTTTTTGTTAATTGATGTTTCTGCAAAAGCTTCAACGTAGATGTGATAAACAACCCTTGCATTCGGATAATTTCTAAATGTATATCGTAAGATTTGGTAGAAAACTCATGACATGAGAAAAATGCAATTTTAGGAGTGTGTAATATATTAGTCACTTCGCATGATGTATTAGTCCATATTATTTCAATTTAAACAAAGTATATATTATATCACATGACAGTGGACAAAATATTCTAAAATATTACGGCGAGTGTGAATGCAGCAATTGGAAATAACTGCCAAAGTCAAAGCAAGGAGAAAAACTAAGTCAAAGAACAAAGACACTAATGAAACAAAGAAGAGCAATGACAGATAAAACTACTGCAGAGTACAGAAATATCAACAAAGAAATTACCAAGGAAATGAGGAAACATTTCCTTGGAAAACAGGAAAAAATCGCAGAAAACATTGAAAACATAATAGAAAAAAACAGAAGCCTAAAAGTTCTAAGAACGAAAAACATGATGTGGAAGGACATAGATAAAATAAAAAACAAAAATGGGGACATAGTAGTAGTAGTAAACATCTTTATTTCTAAAAAAGGCTATCGACCTATCGGTCTTTCTGCCCTTGTTTAATACATGCAGTCTTAATCTAAATGAAAAACAAATATGAAAATTCTCTTATTCTAGGTTAACAATACTATTAAATAAATAAAATTTCAGTGGCAAGAAGAAATTATTCTATTGTCCACTAGTCCGTAGCGTTTGTAAGTGTTCGAGTAGCGTTAATGTAGGGAAACGGAAGCGGGATTGTCTGGTTGGTCTTGTAAGACAAAGGGGGTTCAGTATGGTCCAGTTGTAGGGGTTGTTTGTCCATTTTGTCTGTAGCTGTATGAGTCTTTCCGAGATCTTTGTCATGTTTGTGCGTTCGTATAGTAGTTGGGTGGGGGGGTTGTGTAGTGGGTTTTGGGGGTGTCTTATTCGTGTTATTAGTCTTAGTGCAATTTGTTCTGTTGTTTGTGTATAACGTTTTGTCCTTTCCTGTTCCGTTGGTCATGAGTATATGTCCAAAGTCTAGCAAGGGTCTACAAATAGCTTTATATATTTTGGTGGCGGTGTTTGTGCTAATTCCTCTGTCTTTGTAGGTTAGTGATCGGAAGTGTTTTGTTCTCTTTATTGTTTCTGCCCTGATGTTTCGTATGTGTTTAGTGAATTTAAGTTTGTGGTCAATTGTGATTCCAAGGTATTTTACCGTCGTTTTTTGGTTGTGTCGTTTGGCCGTCTGCAGTTATTGTAGGGGAGTCAGCGTTGAGTCTGTGGTTTGTGAGCAGAAGTTGGTTTTTTGACGCGTTTGGTGTTAGTCTCCATTTATAAAACCATGTCATTGTGTTGTTTGTTAGTGTTTGGAGTCTTTGCGCTGCTCTCTCAGTAGTTTTGTCATGTACAATAAGTGCCGTGTCGTCTGCGTATTGTAATATGTATGCCGATCTGTCGATTTGATTTTTGTCTGGTAAGTTGTAATTGTATATGTCATGGCAGTATATATTGTAGAGAATTGGGGACATAATTACGAAGAAAAGAGACATAATAACAACTATCGAAACTTTTTACAAACAACTATATTCAATACCAAACAACGAGTTAAACACCAATATCCCTAAGTGCTAAACAAAGGATCGGAAGACATTCCTGAGATAGATGAAGCAGAAATCATGGCAGCTCTAAAGAGCATGAAAAATAATAAAGCACCAGGCGAATACGGTCTAGTAATAGAAAGCACAAAAAATGGTGGACAAAACATTATTAAAGCCTTGAAGATCCTAGTCAACAAATGTCTACTCGAAGGGATAACACCATCTCAGTGGGAAAACGCACAAATTATTATCTTACATAAAAAAGGAGATAATACAGATCTTGAAAATTAGACCGATCAGCCTATTAAGTCACATCTACAAATTGCACACGGAGATTTTAACCACACATTTAACAAACAAACTCGAGTTCTTCCTTTCAAAGGACAAGCAGGATTTAGAACAAAATATGCAACAAACGACCACCTTCTCACAATAAAAGCTCTTATCGAAAAGTGCATAGAATACAATAAGCCGCTTATGCCGATTCGTACAGACTATGATGCAAAACCTTTGTGAGGCGGCAGAAAGGATAGGGCTAGAAATAAATATTTCAAAAACCCAGTATATGACTAATCTCATCTTGAGTGATTCCATCAAAATTAACAATAATAATCTAGAACAAGTAGGCCTATACAAATATCTGGGACACGACATATGTATTGGAAGAGACAATCAAACACACGAAATAAAGCGTAGAATAGGTTTAACCGGGGCAGCTTATGGAACATTAAGCGCAGTTTTCGGATCAAGTCTTCCAAGGCGTTTAAAAAGGAAGGTATTTAACCAATGCGTTCTCCCGGTTTTAACATACTGCTCCGAGACATTAACAATGACCAAGAACGACATTCAGAAAATACAAGTCATGTAACGTAAGATGGAGATATCAATGCTGGGTGGCAATGCAATAACCCTCCGAGATAGAATCCCAAATAGAACCATCAGACACAACACAGGAGTAGGAGATGCTGTCGAGATCATTCTGCGTATGAAGTGGAACTGGGCTGGTCATGTGGCCAGAGTAACCGATGGTCGATGGACCAAAAAAATATCACAATGGGGACCAAGAGTTGAAGCATACAGAAACAGAGGACGCCCACCAGCCCGATGCAGTGACGACAGAAGGAGACTCGCTGGAAATGGGATGCTGATGGCACAGGACTGGAAAGAATGGCAAAATATGAAAGAGGCTTTTGTCCAGCAGTGGACAGTATAGGCTGATGATGATATATTATATTTGTATTCCGAGTAATTTTCCCACGATCATGTTAATATCCGTAACACCCTGAAGTACTTTTCAATTTAAACAAATTATATATTATATGTGTATGCCCAGTAATTATCCCACGAACATCTTAAAATGCGTAAACACCCTTAACTACTTTGTTTACAAAATATTTGCCTTCGGACCCACAAGAGAGAATTAAGATACCCTGGATAAATAAACAACATCCGATTATCTATATTTCCAAGCAGCCATACAAAAAACGTTAACCCTGTCGACATCCCTCTTATCAAGTTTCTTGCTTCATTCTATTTCAATCTGTACGGCTTCAGAAGTGGTCCATTACAAGAGCAACCTATTTGAAAGCACAGTTTAAACATTAATTACTCCAATAAGAACAAGAACATTTTAGCACATATTTATGATCGCCTGTAAACACATTTTGGTTTTTGTTTTATAGAAGCCTTGACCTGCTACTCATGCGATACTCAGAAGAGCATGGCCTGTGGTTGGGGAATCGCATCTTTCACATATGATACTGTGGATTGTGGAAGTCTGGGATTTTTGGATAGCATTGCTGGACCCAGTTGCGTCAAACTTACTGCCAAAAGTAAGTGCAAGAATTTTTATCGTCAAAAAATAACGTTAATAATATCCCTCATTATTCAATTGAGCCATTTTGTGTTATTCTCCTACACTCAGTTTATTCTAAAATTTTATGGCTATTTGTTCCTTTTACTTAGTCATCGACAATGGAAACATTTCAGTTACATGATTACGCTCGTATATACCTACTTATCAGATTCTCTTTACGCAGCTGTTAAATAGTAATTCCTACTGCGTCCATCAGCATAGCTCGCTTAAAAAAATACTTGTTAAACAGTTAAACAGTGATTATTAGCTGATATAAAAATTTAAAAAGGAAATGAAGATAAAATTATTTTGTGAATATAATTATCACCTACGCCCTCATATAGAGGAAATAACATACATATTTTACATTGCGAATTACGTAATTTGGGTTCACAATCCATTAGCAGATTACTACTAGCTATTAAACTAAAAATAATCGAATAGTATTCGACGAAGTAACTCTTATTTAGCAATATTTAATTTGTAAAATGGAAGTCATGAGTTGTAACTATGGCATAATGCGTCATGCTTATTTCTACGTATTACTGAGAAAGACAACACTGGATTTAAATATTTATTCGAGCAAAGTCAACATCAGTTTGTTTTTGTTTGCGCAAACATTTAAAGCAGTTCAGCATTATTCCAAACAAACAAAAAACATGAAAACATAAAAACCAAAGCTTAATGGGAAATGACTGGGAATGGAGCCTTACAAAAGCTATCCAATTATCTAAGGAATGTTGACAAAGTTGTAAGAATACATGCTAAGTTTAGAATTTTCAAAATTTTTGCGATCGAACATAGGGTGTTGACACAGTTGAGGTTGGAAAGAAGTTTGTTTCGGATATCATCAAAACAACGCCGGCGCTAGAAGAAAAGGTTTTAAATAATAGAACAAGTTTTTAAACAAAGTGATAAAGAACACGAAAAATGGTTGGATAAAAAAAAAGAAGGCAGAAAGGAGAACATTAGAAAAAATTGACAAATATTCAGGCGAATGACTAGAGCGCAGCACTCAGTTCTATGGTACATGAAAATCACTAAAGATATTTCAGTAATTGATCCAGTTTGAAAACAATAATAATTCCGTATGTTCTTCGACATTATTTCTTGCAGGTAGAATACAAATCTACAACAGAAGGTCACAAAACAAAGAGCGCCAAGTCAATTCAACAATGACCCAATTGTCTGTTTAAATAACAACTTGCTGGCCATTTGCGCTACAAGATGACCTCATGGTTTTGCAAATTTATTAACCCAGGAATAATTTATGATACATGCGTGGAATATTATTCTCGTTTCCACTGCCTCGAATGTTTCATTCACTCGAGGTCTAACCAACTAATCGTTCTGTTGGAGGTTTAGAGAAAAATTGGGACAATTGCTACTTCTTTTTCAGATTATCCTGTTAGAGCTTTAACCTCGCACACTTAAATTATCCAAATTGCTCACTGAAGCAAACACGCATAATTTTCTCAAGATATAAGGGAGCTAAGCAAGTCCCTAAATAAGTGAGCCGCATTTCACTCTTTAAATTAAACAGACATTCTGAACCGACAAATTATTAATACCTTCTCGAAGTTAATAATTTTTGTGGTACTCTAACTCTCGAAAAATTGTTAATTTTATTCAATTCCACATTGAATACAAATGCAACTATTTTAATGAATATCATTTCTGTTTGTCATGAACAACAAGGAAATTAAAAATAATCACAGCAAACAGTAATTGCTGTAATTAGTATAATAATACTAATATATAAAGCTTTCCATGCATATTTCTATTATGAATAATAATGAATTGAAATACATTTCACTCTGTTGTTGCGAGTATTTTAATTACGGTACAAATAAGCACAATTCCACATTAAAAACAAGAACTTCCTTGGAAGCTGTGAAAGTGCAAATAATAATTTATTTGTTCATGTATTTGTAACATGTTTGTTGTTGTATTGTTCTTTCTTAATAGGAAGAACAATATTCGTTATAACAAATGCGTTACATTTCGAAATGTTTAACTTTGAATCGTATCAATTGGAAAAAAATGATATTTTGGTTCATATGTTTGCTTAGTTTCCCTTTCATTGAAGCATTTAGTTTGGTGATTCATTGGTGAAACGAATCAAATAATCTGTGCGATTTGCAATTTTTTGGTATATCGTTGTATATACCTTGCTTTTTCTATTGCGCCCTTAAACAAGATAAAGACATAATAAAGACCAATAAAGTATGAAGAAGAATAGAAGTTGTTAAAAGCGTTAAATTAATTTAAACGAGAGAAATATGGCACCAAAAAGTATTTTTATTTCAAAAGTATGCATTTTATCATCTAGACCGGGTCAAAAGAAAACTAAACCAGTTCCCATTTGCGCATTCTCAAGAAGAAGAAAATGAAGCTCTTATGATTCTATAAATTTCGATGATTCCATGAACCAAAACATTTTTTTCGAGTGAAAGTGTAATCATTAGACTTTCAACTCGTGAAATTTAAGTTGTTTTGATAAAATCAAATTACTGCTCAGCTTGCTTTTGAGTTTTTCAATTCAAAACTTCCAAATATTTCACTTAACCTTTCAACGCTTGGTTTTGCAAAAATATTTACTGGAGAGCAAGCGAGCAGTGGAAAATAATTTACTAAAAATATCCGAATTATGAAGATGCTTATAGCACAGAAATGAAATAAATGCACTAATAAAATGTTAGCAAAGGATATACTATACATTGTGAAAGATTGGGTTGATTTTACATGTGTATTAGATTCAATAATTTTGATTTTCATTTTCTAAGGAGGATTGTAAATTTTTACTTTTATTAAAAATACAGAATATTTATTATGTTAATGAAAATTTAAAGTAATAATTGATCATGAGAAGATTAATTGCACGTCACTAGTTTCATTATCAAACAATATGCAGATGCGTAAAGCGAGTATGACAAACAAAACAAATATAACACAAATATACAAAATGGAGACTAAACGGGTGCGAAAATTATCTCATTTCAATTAATTATTACCTTCCCAACTGTTGATATACACTCCTATACAAAAAAAACGGACAGGTTAAGTATTAATGAATTTAAAACTTACTTAGCTTTTTTAGTTTTAAATCGATTTTGTCAATTTTTTCGGGTTATCATCAATTTGATAAAAAATTGTGACTCCTTTCAGAGTTGATGTATCGTCATGAATCAAAAAACAAAATGTTAAGAAAACATGAAACTTAACAATCGCATGCAGATATATCGCTTTGCGCTTTGATTTTTTCCACAGGGTGTTCGCAAATTTAGGAATAAACAGTTTTTGGTTTCACCTGGTATAATGACAACCAATTCCAAATTTTGACAAAATTTATATTGGATTATCGTTGAGATGACAATGACTACAATAGCTCGAAGGAATGATCAAAATTGATTAGGTAGTTGTGAATCTATGTAAGATTTAAATTGTTTTTTTTTTGTCCTGGAGTGTATTCAAATTATCGTCAAGGTGTTATCAATTGCAGAAAACGTTCAAATTAAAAAATAGATGCTGTGAAGACACAGAGTCAGATTTGCCATTGTTCATTCAGAAGTAAAAAAAAATCTGCTATAACTATTTCAAATCACAAAATGTGTACTGAATTGCCGCCCAAAATGCAACCAATCTGATGAATAACAGCGTCTTCATGCCTTAAACGCACAGCGAAAATAGATTTCCGCCTCATCCTGTATGGGAAGAGTCATCAATAGACTGATTTTTTGACGATATCCATTCCCACTTTGTATAAACTTTGCAAAGAACCACACAATTAAGAATGTAAACGTAAAAGCCTGGGACTTATTGCTCTACTTTTCCAGACATAAAGAATAATTTAATCTCGGTATAAAAATAGACATCAGATACCCATTAACGTAAATCGCTTTTAGTGAAAATGAGGTTATTTATTTGTTTTCGATTAGGTCGACAACCCTTCCTATCTGATTAATACACATCAGAATATAGTTTATTCTCTGCTAATGCTAGCAATACAGATTAATGTTAATTAACATTAATGTATCAAATGCATTAATTTACTTGAACTCTCTGATTCGAGTGCTTTGGCAAAATAGTAGTGATTTTGAGGAATACGTTCTCAATAGATAATTCAACAAGGAAAAAACTGAATACTCATAAAAAAATTGATTTCAGATAAGGAAGGAAAAGAGTACATTCATAGAGGATGCTTGGCTGGACCAGCAATTGGTTGTCAAGCCTTTGCCAAAACTATTGGATGGGTATCAGACCAAACCAGTAATAGTCCCGAGAGTCTCAGCGATATGAACTGCGAGACTTGCTCCACCGACAAATGCAACTCAGCCTCCACGCTTGCCGGATTTACACTCCTTGGAGTATTGATGGCTACTTTTGCTTTTCTGTTTTAAGTTAAGAAATCCCATTGGGAATTTCAATGAGAAACAGCTACAACTCAATAACATTCAACGTCACCCAAATCATTTCGTTAATTAAAAAAGTTACTTTGTTGATTTTTACTAGGTTTGTTTTTCAATTTTTAATATTGATTGTTTATCTAAGCTCCCAAAATCATTGGTTTTAGGCCCCTTAAGTATGAAAGTTAAAATTCTAGTTATATTTTTTGCTGTGATTTCTCAATACGTATGTTAATTTCTTAATTGTGCTTTTTTAATTCCAAAAAATACGTTTACAGTATTTCTTTAATTTGTTTTGTACTTTTTAGCGCACAATATATTGTAAGCCTATGTGTATTTTATAAGGCCAATTCTACTCTACATATATACATAGACAGGCATATAAGCGTAACTTCCTGCATTACTATTTTCGAGACATCTCAAATGTAGGTTGGCCATTTAAAATATTTTCCATATTTACATGTATGAAGTAGCACTAGATATACCTGTAGCACTAGAGCGTAGTATTTAGAAGTGCCCTAATGTATAATATTGATGTCATACCATATACCTATAATATTTATCGCCTGTTTTCCATAAGCTATTAGCTGTTAAACTCCATTAAATGGAATATTTCATAGTTTAAACCTCAAAGACCAAACTGTTAAGGTATCCTATATTTTTATATTAAGTATTTCTCAATCAATAAAGTTGATTACCCTCGATACTATAATATTTGATATTGATATGGCTTGAACTTTTATATGTCTATATACTGTTTTCAATCGAATTATATCCATATTTTTGGCTTCTTCGAAATAATACTCTCCAAAATCTCAACTCTTTTCTATGTTTATGCAGTAAATGTCTCAATTTATATAATTTGTATAGTTTTTAAGTTATTCTGTATTTATGTATACATACAATATTTTTTGATATACGAGCTTGTTTAACACCTGTGGATTTTATGTGATTTTTTTGTTTTATAAAGTTTATTAATAAATTTTTCTTTGCTAAATACACATTTCGCATTATTGCTGTTAGTAAAACCCCATTCCAAATGTGTTCCATTCACTTTATGGAACCTGGAACAAAGCTGCAGATATTTAATCGAAAACGATTAGTTCATTATTGCGTTTGCTACAGGGGATAAATTAATATTGTTAATCATAAAATAATCAATTGAATAAAAAATGAAAAGAAACAATGATCGATGAGGCATTAAGAGAAACTAAACTGTTTAATTCTTCTGGAGTTTTTTGAAAAGTGAAGGAAGTTTGTCTTAGTAGTAAGGGATGGGAGATTACAAACTCTCCATTGCAAATTATTAGTTACATTATTTTCCGTTTCACTAATTCTCCATTAATTTAATGTTGCTAGTTCTTGAGACGAAGTCTTCTTTTCCATAAATGATAATGCATCCGCTGATTATGAAGAGGTTTTATTAAAGCAAGCTGACAAAGAGTTGTTAAAAATTATGGAAAAGCATCCAGAATAAATTTTGTTGCTACTTTCGAGAAAAACCTCACGTTTCCGAAAAAAAATTAAATTTGCTGCCACTGAAATCCACTTCCTGCTTTTTATCGACCCCAAGACATCGTTACTGCACGCTATTATTGTGTATCGCATACTAATGCGAACCAAAACGAAAATGAATCGATATTAAAACTAGAAATTATGATGAAAGTGAAATGAGATTCGAAAAACTTTTGGGAATTTTTTAAAAGCAATTAGCAACAAAACATAATTTCTTTCCCGCAGTTAATGCTTGAAAGTTTCGATTTTATAATTTGGGGTAAAATTCCAAATGTCGCTCACAAAAGCAAATTTTATTTTAATGTTTTAATTGAAACAAAAACAGCAAGCTTAACTGCATATAATAGTTTTAGAATATTCGAATTTTCAAGTTTTAGTGAAAGCTAGAAACACACTGGAAAAGAACAGCGTGGCATGGAACAGCAAATTTGGTGGCTAAACTGTACAAGAAATGATAATTTAAAAATAATACCAAATATCTAAAATAACATGTAGCGAAAAAATGGTCATATGGGAATGGGCTTAATCAAATAATTGTTTGTGTGCGTGTGTAGGATCCCTTTTTTTCCGGTGAGGTATGGGAAATGCTCTCTTACGCACATCCAGACCTGATGTTCTAGCGTTCTGGGCTGTGTGGGACTCCAGCTTAGCTGTTTTACCCACTAAAACCCTTCCTCATCTCCGAAGTGGTGTTTGGCCCACCATCATTTCTGTCCTATTGTGCCTTCGTATTTTGCTTCCTCATTATCCCTGTGTATTTAATGAATTCCAGAAGAATCTTGAGGGGGGTACGCATGACCTGGTCTGATAGAACTTCATCCCCTCCCAGGAGTCGTCGACTACCTGTTGCATATGACGTGCAGTGACACATAATGTGTAGAATAGTTTCGTCCTCTAATTCGCACCCCTTGCAGGTCGGTTGATCGCTCAGTCCCATGCTGAAGAGGCTTTTTTTCAGAGGGCGTGTCCTGTTGAAAAGGCCACTATGTTCCTTACTTTTTGCCAACTGAGATCTAGCAGTTCGTTTTTACGCACTGGTTGTGGAGGTCCCACCAACTCTCCAAGTTGTTGGAGATTGATTGTTTTCAAATCCTCCTGATTGTTTTCAAAGATTATAAAGCTCCAGCTCACTCCACCCAAACTGTTAGAAAATAGGTAGTTATGTATAGTAATACTAAACAATTATAATGAATTCTAATGTGTACTGTTTTTCGAAACGTATTTTAATTCAGAAAATCACCATTCTTTATTAACGCTTTACGGAAAAGACTCTATCATATGAATTAGGAAATTAGTATTAATTTAACTTAAATGATATTTGTTGTCTTACTTTATAAAATTAGTGCAACATTGACTAAAACTTAAACTAAAGATAACTTGCTTTATGATTTCGATCGATCGAATCTGAATGACAAAACACTTAGTGAAGAATCTCACAACCCTTATAATACTAATTAAATGCTTGCAAAATTTATAAAATTTTATAAATTATACACTATTTATACAGTATCAGTTTTAAGGAAATTTACTTTCGAGTGCGGAGTGGTCATTTAATAAAGAGCTTTTTGTTGCAAGACTATATAAGTCCATTCAAATAATCCAACAAACGCTCAGAGCATCAATATGAAAATAAGCAGGTGCAATAATAAATTAGCAGGCTTAAATATTAGATATTTTCGTATCTAACATGCTGGGCAGCATTTAATAATCCGGCCCTGTATGTTCCCACTATTCTTTCGTTGGAAGTAGCAGGAGATATTTCAAGCTTCAAGCAACAGAAACAGCATTGCAATTGCAAATCGAAAAGCTGCTACTTGGTCAGAAGCTTCTTTAACACGTAACGCAGGCCAGTAGTATTAAAAAATCATCATGGGAAAAATTGTGTACTTTTTTGCGCTGGTTGCTTTAGCACAAGTGGGTAAGTACGCAACTTGTTTTTTTGTTTGTGAATCTGCTTTTATGTCTTAGTTGGTTGAATCAGTGGAAATTAACTGTTATGTTTGCTATTGGCAATATGTGTTCTTTCTCACTTTGTTGTCATCAGCGGCTATTTTTATTTTTCCTGCTGATACCTACGCACTCCGTTCCAAGGCGTGATCAAATAGAAAACATGTAAATTGATTCAATTGTGAAAGAACACAGTTTGGATTAAAAGTCTTCAACCTTTAATTAGTTTAGTGAATGTTGGCAAAAATTAAGAAGCGCAAATTCGGGTCATCCAGATATAACTTTAAAAAAAAAAAATCGCTAGCGGCTAATACTCGATAAATTCGAGTTTGCTTCAGTTCCAACTTTCACTCAGCTTATTCGTGATGATTGGGCTATATTTTTTTGCTGCGGAAGTCGGTTGATTTCTAATAATTGGCTTCGGTCTATACTTACCATAAACAACTAATGTTAAATTTTTTGACCTATGGACATATTTCCACAGTTTTCAATCAAAACAGGCGTTGCGTTGAACATAATGATGTAATTACTCCTTTTTACTTTGATTTTTTTGCAAGTTTTCACTTAGGCAAAATATGCCTGAGTTTATTTCCATCAACTTTAGTTATTACAATTTATACTCCTTTAAGCTTGACAAACTAATAAAATGTCGTTTAAACCTATTCGACGAATTTTCATAAAATTTCTTAATGAAGGGAAAGAAATAAGCATATTGTCATTAATTATTAAAACCAATTTTCAGTCTTATTGATCCTCTTGCCTTAGTTTTAATATTTAAATATGAACAGCGTAAGTATTTATTTATAATGTTGACGGCATCCTCAACCTTGGTTAGTTAGCTGACCTTTACGGTCCAAACGTATAAATGGAATAATATTACCTATCGTATAGCATGTTGTGTTTATTTTATGAAATATGCTAATTAATCAGGCAATAAATAATAAAGCATTGGTCACTGATATTAATATAAAATGATGCTCCACTAAAGTGGTTAACCATAATTTCCAAATACAGAAAAGCAAAAAAAATGAAAACAAATTATCAAGCAAGGTTGAATTTGCAACGATCCAATTTAACGCCTAATTAGCTCATGTGAAAAAATATCTTCATTAATTTAAATGAACTTTATTTATGGGATGGTAATGCTGAAATTGGATTTTGTTATACCAAGTGCTATGATTTTCCTTTCATGTAATGTAATTTACAACTAAAATATAATAGGGAAATTGGTGCAAAAATCATGTAAATGCGCACAAACATTTTTTTTCAACGAAGTAAATTCAGTTCAAATTTAATCAAATTTACTGCAACCTTATTTGGAATGTATGTCAAGAACCACGGACCCATATCTGTTCAACCATGGTGGCCGTGGTACAATCAACCATATCATGAAACTAATGAAGTAATTCAATAGCAATTGAATTAATTTGTTGGATCATCTAAGGATGTGTAAATCGCAATTCAAGTACTTGATAAAAATTAGTCCATATTTATATTTTTGCAGGACGTGCTTATCAAGTACAGTAGCCAAAACACCACCTTTAAACTAATGTTAACACTTACTTTACTATTCAAGTAGTCTAAAACCCGTTGTGGATCTGAAAAAATCAGAGAGAAAATTATAAACATTGTATCCAGACTTGAAATATTGTTGAATACTATTGAAATACATCGATCTTATCGGTCATTTGCAAACATGTTAGAGCAATCTAGAAAGTAAAAATGTGAGGACCCGCCATTCACTGGTGCTGCGAAAACTTTGAAAAATTTCATATTCACAGCCCAAATATCAATTTTCTTGCTGAAGAACGCATCACGTTTTAATGAAATAGACACTAACTTAATTTTAGAGCAGAAAATAGGTTAGATGTATATTTTAAGAACGTTATTCACTGGAGAATCGATAAAATCATGTGATGCAGTGAAACAGTTTTTAAAGTTTCCAAGGAATTATCATTCAATTAACATATTGATGGCGCGACTATCAGTATTACTCATAGTCCTTTACATTTGTCGTGTTTATCATTCGTGATAATAATTGAAATTCGCAGCTATTTCCTCAACCTTGTGACTACCATAGAAAATTCCATGCGGTTAAAACTGTTTTCAACATATAAATATTAAACCGGAAATAATATTTCAACGTTGATTCAAACAAAATACAAATATTACATGGATTTTAGATTAGTTTTAAATTATTCCAATGTTTCGTGTTTCTCATCTAGCTAATCTAGATGATTCCACATGAACTTTTTTGAAAATTATTCATTTCGGCAATAGTCCATAAATATAACATGTTCACTTTGCTTCTGTTACTTGTATTTACGTTACAGGGGAGAGATCTGTCCACAGTCCATTTCTATATAATTTAATTCAGATATATTTCCATTTTAATAGCAAACGGTGTTATATTCTGCAAATTTATCGTTTAATTGATGTTCATGCCGACCCCAAAAAAATGCTTTTACTACATTGTAGAGTTTTATTTTTATCGGAAATATCTTTGACCCAATTTCCGCTTATTTGTTCTCTATAAAAGCAGCCAAAAAGGCAACCATTCCAGGAAATTTATACATTTTCTTGCTCATTTCAGACTTCTTGGCGTCCCTAGTTATTGATTTTGTTGTTCATGTCTAGATTAAATTGCTTAAGTCAATTTATTCTCATCCATTTTGTTCTAGTAGGAAATGCTAAAGTATTGACTGTTTCTCATTTCGTGTTAATTTGTTTGCAAGATATAATTCGGATCATTTAAAGTATTTCAACAATTTTATTGCTTAATTAGTCAATTTCTTGTGTAAAGCTTTGTTCACTTTATGTCTACATCAAGCCATCTGTATCTGTTTCGCTGCAATGACCACAACGTAATTTTTGTTTTATAATTTCAGTCTATTCTTTGGATTGCTGGAGTTGCCAAGGAAAAGATTGTGACGAAAAGACAGCATGGAAACAAGTATCTGGTTGCGGAAAAACTGTCAACGTGAAATCTCAAGCCGGTGCTTGCTTACGACAAGTTTACACTGGTAAGCGTAATTTTGCAAATTCATTAGTTATTAAATTCACAATTGTGTCGGAAAAAACAAACGCACAACTGAATTGGGAAATTTATCAAACATTTACGAGCATGCATGCATGCGAGTTTTTATAACCCTAGGGGGAATTAATTGCTAGAATAATAAAAACAAATAAACTGAAAAGATTCTAAAAGCAGATAAATGTTCATTAGTATTGTAAACACCTTAGAGACAAAGGAAAAGGGTTGAATTCCTTGCATGTCTCAGTAAAACCAGCAAACATGCCAGGAAACAACATACTTACATTTATATTGTTGACTTCATTGCTTCATCGTTTCTTTTTTATTATTAGTTGCTGTTTGCATTTATTATTGCTGTGAAACTATTGCTCCAACTATTTCAAGTAAAATTTTCAATTTTTTGTAGAAAACGTTCACAACAGCAACAGCAGTTTTAGGTGTAGAGAAAGCATTATAATCATTTTGCATTTGCAATAAAATTAATTTGAAATAAAAAATGTATTGGATGAACCATCGTTCATACCTGGCCTGGTGTTTTCTCTATATTCTGGAAAAAATGCAACTTTCTAAGTGCAAAAAAATCGAAAATTCTTGAATAAAACCTAGCATACAGATTTGTCAAGAAATTGCAGTGAAAAGAATGCTTCTAAAAAGATTGAAACATATTTTAATATAATCTTTAAAGTTTTGCTAGCTTTTACTTTAAAAAGTGTCTATTTTTATTTTTCAATAAGGTACAGTATTTGCGAGTATATTTGTCTTAATTATGTTATATTAATGTTTCCGTCATATGTTACTCATCGAACATTTTTCCTAAAACCTGAAATACTGAATAAAAAGGAAGCACACAAACAAACAATACAGTAACATAAGACAGAGAAATACATTTGAAATGTAATTCCATTAATTTTATTGGTATTCGTAATATATTATAAGAAAATGTTTCAAATAATATTTAGACAACTTTTTATGTCATCATGTATCATGTTGCTATTTTATCATTTAAAAATTTGTTTGCTAGAAACTTGTAGCTTAAATAATTTCCAATAATATTTATGATGATACTTATGACCATATAATAATTATTTCCATCACATACCCACGTTTGAAGTGACACTGAGAAAAAGGTATTTAAGACTTTTAAAATGTTTCTTTGTATTTTAGACGCAGTAGCCAAGAAGGACATGACCAGAAGGAAATGCATTATTGCAGACAAAAACGACGATGGAAAGATTAGCTTCAGTTGTAGCGATAATGAAGGAAAGACCAGCGTTTGCGACATTTGCAGTACAGATTATTGTAACTCTGCATCAGCAGTTAACTTTAGCTTTGTAACCCTTTTGGGGGTTGTTGCAGTTTACCTCATTCCTAAAATTCTTTAAGAAATCGATTGGAAAGTGTTAAAGATTTTACTGCAATATCCCAATGGTAACTTTGTACTAATTTTAAATGTATATATTCTACTATATGGATTTTGAAATGTTTAGATGTTAAAAACCAGCAAAGTAAATTAGTAACTGCAACCAAATATATAGAACCTGTTTATGGGAATAAATGTAACAAAAAATATTTGTTGTTGGTCTAGCAAACGCAACTCATGTTACGAATTTAATATTTAAAGTAGTGTTAGTTGATGTAATTATTTATTTTGTAAAACTTCTCACGTTTACACTTATTGTCCTGATAGAAAATTTACTATGTGTATTTTCAATTGAATGTACATTGTTGTTTTGATATTAGAATCGAAAAATAAATAAAATGTTCACAAAATTCGACTTATTGAAAACATAATTCCGCTTATGAGAAAAAGTGGAAAGTGGAACACTATTTGCATGGTTCTTCGACTGTGGCTCTTATCGTTTCATTAGTAAGTCGTTCTGTGCTTAATCTTGTAACTTTTACTTTTTATAAACGTACCAAGTTGGGACACTTAAATTTCCTTACCCACATGCTTTGCATGTAATATTTTTGTGTTAGACATGCAAGATATAGAAAAGAATTTTCAATGCATTTTAAGTTGTCTGATATATTATCATATTTTTTTAGAGCCGGGCTGTATTTCTTCACATGAGCAACACTAAAGCAGCACAAAGAATCTATCAAAAATATTACTTCTAACCGAATATAAACTTTGAAATTTACGACCATTATCAACATTCAACACAAAATGTGGGACGTACACTTTTAAAAAACTAGGAAGCTTTCGTAAAAACCTTTGATCTCTCAGTTCAACTCATCAAAGTGCAAAAACGGATCAAACTGGAAAAAAAGTCAGAACAGCCTTATTTACAAAAACGCTAGTAGCAAATTTGTTTTTTGAATTAAGTTCTTAAAATCGGTCTTCTTAGGTGTTAGCAGCCCAGAACCATTAATAACAGCATTTCACTGTTAAAAGAAAATTTGGTTCTTCAACCGATTCAAATATTTTTAGTTCATACATATTTCTAACAAAAGGTCAATATTTCCAAAGCTCTAATAATTAAGCAAAGAACGATCTCGGTATATAAATCTTCTACGGGTGGAACAAACACAATAACAAACATGTATTCCGTTCATCAACAGGAACTGGTTTATAAAACTCAAATTGATGTTTTTCTCAAAATATTTCAAACAGTGCTGAAAGTGGAAAAGGTAAGCTTTTATTCCAAATTTATTTTATAGAGCAAATCTGTTCATCTCTTGGTCTATTGTGTATGAAAACTTTTCAAATCATAAACAGTTACTGTCGACGATAACTTCAAGCGTTGATTTCATTCAGTTTTGGCTATTCAATTGTAATTTAAAAATTAAAAAATCAATAGCACCATCAACGCATCCAAATAGCTCATTGTTAACCAATTTATTCTCAATGTCTCCTAGGATGTTTTTTTTGTTATTTGACCCTCCCTGAAGACATAAATTTATCGATGTCAAATTTAAAAACAAGGGGTGAATAATCCCATTTCGCAGTAGCACGAACATGACTCCTAACGGCATTTCGAAGGATCATAAAGGCCCTATTCCAGCCGAACACACCCTTAAATGTTCCTTCATTAAGCTGATGGACAATTTAATATGGTTCATCGCCCAGCCCCTGCCTGTATTGGATTAGACAATACAGGGTGTTTAGCTTGCTAAACAAATGACAAAGTTTGCAAATACTGTCAGTATTACTATTCGCTTTAAAATATGTTCAGGTGTAGTTTGATGAGTTGCCAATATAACCGAGCAGATGCTGTTTGATAGGTCTTGGGTGGGCGATCGTCGCAATTAATTATTTTTTTTTTCTTAATTATAACGTTCGTTTGATGCTCGCTGAAAGACGTTTATCATCATATTGAAAATGAGAGTTGAACACTTTCGCTGGCGAATAAAAATTCTGGTTCAAGTGTATTGGGCCTAGTCGAGACGTACAATTATCAATAAAAATACAAGAATTTGTGAAAACACAGAGCTGAATATTTGTGTAAAGATTTGAAATAATATTTTGTAATAAACTTAGTAACAATTAAATATGCCTTAGAATATTCTTAAGCTTAATTGTTTTATGTTACTGTTACTATATATTATTATTATTCATTTCATGTGTAGTACAAACTCTTCAGAAAGGTTTTAAGAAAAATTGCAATCATCTTTGGATTTTTGTCACTTTTTCAAACTAAAACGACAAGGAAATACCCTTAAGGGCCTTTAAGCCGCCTACCAATTTTTTAATCCTTCGGAAACTGTTGTGTTACATTTTTAAATTAATAAAAAGCAAAATAACAAACGTGTGATTTAATGAAACATTTTAATTATGAAAGAATCAAGTTTTAGCGAAAAATATCCATACACTACGAATTTCTATTTAAATTTATATCAAGGAAAGCTCGATTTCATTCAAATACTCAATTGTAAACAAGTATTGGCAAGACAATGGTAATATATGCCAATAGTTCTACACAACAACAATTATCTCATTGAACTATAGAAACAATAATGTGTTTCTCATATTCCTGTGAATTTACGACTGTTTACCTCAAGGCATATACGCAAATTGAAGGCAGGTAAACGGATCAGCTCTATGAATAACCAAGTTAGCAACATATAAAACCTATACAATTTATGAATCACCGCACACAAATTATTTATGACCATCCTAGCATAGAAAGAAAGGAAGAACGAAACATGTTCTAGTAATCTATGGTTCTAATATTGAATTAATATTATCATTTGACTGAAATTGCATCAATTCTTTCTTCAAATACTTTATTTGACTTTGAGTTAACTTCTGCATTGAAATTTGTAGATTGAAAAGCATCCTCTCAGAAAAAAATCCAGGACTACTACACAATTCATTAATTTTAACCAATAATACCAAATATAGCAAAAAGCAACGTTTTTAGAGACCATCAAATTTTAATATTTTCGTTCCAGCGGATTGTTTGTTACTCTGGTGCCTTTTCAATTTGCTTTTCAATACTTAACTATCATAAAATTGCTTTCCTTTTCTTCTCACTATAAATACATTACTACAACCGTAAATGGTAATGATGATGTTTCAGTATAATTCATGGTACATTTGTTGCTTCTATATTAGTAAATTTCATGTCTCTAATCGATTCTGTTTTCATAAAAAAAATCGATAAATGTTCTTGAATGTAGGTATATAGGCGCTTGCAATGTAGATTAATTGAAATCAAATTGGGTTGAAATCAAACTTTTCAATAATTTCCGCGATAAGAACTAAACATTTTTCGGAGGAATTTGGAACAATCTAATAGCTTCCCTAAAAAATTCTATCCGATTACACGGTTACAAAGAACTTTGATTTAGCAGCAACAACAAAAACTAGAACCAATGCCACCCGTTAGCTGTTGGATTACCTTGTACATGAATTTAGTAAAGCACATAGCATTTTTTAGTGTTGAATATATGAACGATTATGTAAATTTACAATTTCATAAGCTTAGTCATGAAAAAACATTTTTCTATAATGAAAAAGAGATATTCGTATTGTCTTACGTGTTGATAAAGTGGTGGGAGCCAGCTGCAACTCCGATCAAAAAGCTCAGGAGAAAATCGAATAATTTGTTGCGTCCGCTGACGGTTACCAGTTGGGGTTAAAAGTTTAATAGGAGTTACCAGTAGGGTTCAGCAGGATATTTTTTAATATTTTATTTCATATAAGCAGTGCAGTGACAATGAAGAATCAAGGATTTGCTTTGGCCATCTTCGGAACACTTTTATTTTTAATCGATACAGGTGAGAATAAAAAACCACATTTAGATGCCAAATTATTCAAATAAATGCTTTAATATCTTTAAATGAATATTTTGGAAAAAAACAACATATTATTGAAATTGCTTTAGATTATCATCTGCCGCATTCTTCGCAGCAGTCTTTCGTTCATTTATGCATTGATTATCATTTGTTATGCCTATTTTAATTATCATTTTTTCACTTCCATTTTTATTTCTTATCAAAATTTCGTACTCTTAAAAATACTTCAATTGGGAATTTTATCAAGTAGACTTTTTCTTAATTTACACTGTTTATTTTTCAACTAAAATGCTACTTAAAATGTCTTTCAGATATTGCTAAATTAAACTCATTCTGTTTAAACATGATATCGTTCTAAGCACTGTATTGCTATTCAAACCATCACTTGTAAGTAGTGATCGTTACTTCTTTGAGTAATTTGTTCGTTTAAAACATTTATTATTGCATTGGCTAAAACTCGAAAGAACGTTATTTTCGAATCAAAAACTTGTGAGATGAATTCAGAATTCAGTACTTCCTTTCATTAAAATCATTGCAGAATCGTAAAAAGCAAACAATTTAATTTGAAAACCTTGCGCTCAAAAAATGTTTCCGGATAATTTTTTCGAAAAAGTAAAAATCCTAATAAGAGCAATACACTACTACTACTTATCAATCCATATCCAATTAAAATAGCAATTGAATTGAAAATAAACCGTTTTTCATTAACGGATTTCCTGCAAATACTGTTTAGTCATTTATACAGAGTCTAGGCGCTCTTCGAATTCTGCTTTTTTTGTAATGATTCAATGTCAGCTTATAATTAAACGAAAAAAATATCAAAGTTGCAAGCAACATTTCCAATATTCAAAAAAAATTGAATGAAAGCTTTAAGAATATACCTATTGTAAAACGTACAATCTTACTTTACTCACGATTAATTGCTCTGCCATTGTAAATTCAAAGGCAAGAGTGGGCGGCTTTCGGTCATTTAAAATAATTAATTCCATTAAAACTCATCCTGGCCTGAAGCTAATTGTCGCAATGACAAATAAATAGGAAAATAAGCAGTTGTATAGGTAACATCTGTCTTTACTTTGGGCGTTTCCCAACTCCGAAAAGCGTAAAAGTTCTGGATATATTTTTAGAAGATTTAAACTTTTAGAACAGGAAAATTTTAAACAACTTGCGAAAAGCAGGTGATATGCATTATGCTGTTGGAAAATCAAAATTGTTTGATATTCCCAACTTACTTTTTTTACTTTTTCGTGTCCAAACCAACAACTCATAATCTTTGCACCCAGTATTGGGCGACGTCAATGGCATTCCATAAATAATTTAGGGAGTTGTGTGGAGGCAGTTTCTGCAGCTTATGAGATGCGCCATGTCTTGTATTTCTCCGCAGTCACATGAAGCGTCTTGATGGTCTATCTGGTTCCATCTAATCTTGTTGGTTTTCACAGCTGCAACTCCAGTTCTGATTCTATTCAGTGTTTGCCACGTTCGCCAGTCCCGATCTACCCCTCCAGGATTTTTGTGGCGTAATGGGTAGTTTTCAGGCGATTCTTCACCAACCATCTTAAGAAACTTCATGACCCGGTGGTTATTCGGCATGTCTCATTGGGGCTATGTCGAGCTTTTTTGGCACGGCTAGATCTACTCCAGACTGGACAGACGTATTCTGCAGTGGAAAAACATCAAGCCGTTCTTTGTAACACTGAAGGTCGAGCACCCCAATTGCTAGAGGCGAGTTTGTTGAGGAATTGTTCCTTGTTGATACTTTTTGCCTCGTCTAAGCGTAACCACCTAGGTATTTTGGGAATTCCGTTTGTTCCAGCTCGCTACCCTGCCAGCTGACTCTTAACCTCCGTCCTGCCTGCTTGTTCCTTAGATGAAACGCACTCACTTGGGTTTTCGTTGGGTTGGGCCGCAGAGCATTCTCTTCATAGTACTTGACCATTTCTTTCAAAGCTTTCTCTAGTTTCGCGTCAACTAAGTAAAAATGTATGTCTTGCACCGTTTAAACCGAGATCGACAACGCAAACAATTTTTTTTCATTTTTCCCCGAGAGGCTGGTCGTTGGTATACATATTAAAGAGAGTTGGGGAAAGAAGTCCCTTGCGGAAGGCCATTTCTTTGATCTCTCCACCGGCTTTCCTTCCTCTCTTTGATTTTCCCAAATCGTGGAACAAAGCGCAAACAAAATAAGCAAAAACAAAAGGTATGATATAAGCAACGTTTATTGCACAAAAACAGAATTAAACTTTTCTGTTTATAAAGATGAGAAAGTTAAATTCTTGAATCGCAATTTTCAAATAAACCAACTGTTTTTTGTTTATGGGTTTTTATGTCAGTGTAAGAAAATAGTGTTTTATATTAAAATACGTGAAATGACTTGGTTTCTAGTTTTGAACATCACTTTAAATTTAGTTCGGCGCGTGTTTAAAACGATGAAAAGAACAAGCAATTTCAAAATGTATTAAATCATTTCGAAACAAGCAACTAATAAAAATAAATTATAATGTAAACAAGACATAATTTTTTTAAATTTCTAGGCTTTGCTATTCAATGTTGGAAATGCACATCCCAAACAGATGCCACATGTAGGGATTACTTTAACACCACCAGAATTCTTCTAAACCAAAGACACATGGATTCGTATTCTTATGGAAATCTTCAACCTGCAAGAACTGATCCTCATTTGTCACCTTGCGATGGGATGCATACGTCTACTTTTGGGCAATTCAAAATGTGTGCTTGAAACGAGTTATTTCAAGTAGGAAACCGTTTTTCAACTAATTATAAACGAATTTTATTGGTGCTTCCTTTTTTTGAATTTCAAGTTTAATAATTTTTTGTGCTCATTTTAGCGCCAAATGGTCTCCATGAAGTCCATCGAGAATGTAGAATGGTGCACAAAGATTTGAGAGATGGAGATTGTCCAGATGAGATTTTAAACAATCGTCCTAGAGATATGGAATATTGCGGGACTTGTGAATATGACGGATGTAATTCAGCAACTACACACAGAATAGCGTTTTTCGGATTACTACCGGCATTGTTACTTTTGCTTCAAAAATAAATATAGAGCTCTTCAAAATATAGTTGATAAAGCAAAAAGTATTTGAAATAAAATTGAAAAAAAGTCAATTAAGAGTAGATTGAAGTTATCATTTAATTGGACTTGTGTTAATTTTTATAGTTTATTTTATGTAAATATTATGGTTTGTACAAATACGTAGTAAACAAATAGTATAATTAGTTTCCTAATTAACGTAAAACATCAGAATTAAATTTTCTCACACAGTCTTGCCTTAACTAATCTATTTCAGTCAAGATCTACTTCAATGTCGATCTTATAAATCAACGGGCAAACAATGTTGCGTCAAGTGTGAAATTCGAATCTAATTTTCTTCACTTTTAGCATTGAACTATTTGCTTTTTTCTCTTTAATTTATTTACTAATTGATGTAGTTTTTACTTTAACCAAAGATGTGTCCTTACTGATCTAGTTAGAATTTCTCAACTGGGGTGTTTCATATAATGAAATCGACATTTTTTGTAAATGAAAATTATAAATATATGAATAACTGAGATAATTCGTTTTTTGTTTATCAGTTAATCGGGGCAAACTGAATGATTCAGTTAATAAAATTTTAAATTTACTGACTATTTTTCAATGGGAATGACTAATGGTCATTAAGTCCAATTGAGTAGATTGCCTAGAATAATTCACCGGAGATAATGTCTAAAAAACTGATTTGATTGAAGTTGGGCGCACCAGCATGTCTGCAGTTTATGTATGCACCTATTCAAACAGGGTGATGCCCGCATATTTGAAACTAGCAGTAGGGAATTGAATATAAATCGGCGGTTAATTTGAAAAAGTAATCAATTTTTCGGTGTGAAAACACTAAAGACATTAATAGCCTGAGGAAATTATCATTTACTATACGGGGTGTCAATTTGAAAAATTCACACCCTTAATGTCTTTCTTGCAGTTAGAAATATGAGAAAACCGAAATATAACACGTCAATTTTATTTGTAAGGGGGACACTTTAAATAAATTATTTAACTGTAAGAAAGATATTAAGGGTGGAAAGTTTGCAATTTGACACCCCGTATAATACAAATAATGTTGTACGACTTCAAACGTCTGATTTAAACTTAAATGTGCGCACTGTTTGCGCCTAATTTAAATAAAGTTCAATATTGGCAGTGACCCAATTAAATTTATAACAAAAACCCTGTGATGTAAAATTTCACTTCTCGGGCTGTTTTTAATTCTGAAAGGCAATCATCAGCGTTATAATTCTGCGAGGGCAAAATAACAAGTGAATCAAAACATAATTATTAAACACGGAAAGACCAAATGACCTCTTGATAAATACAGAACATTAATGATTATTGTGCATAAGTATGAAAATATATAAAATTAATACATATATTATAAACCTTTCCACGCCAGCAGATTCAGTTGTCGTTTTCTTCTGTTGAATTAAATTAAGTCAAATTGAAAACATTTTTCTGTTGTTTGTGCAATAAGTATCGCACTCTTCGCAATTTCCAATAGAGAAAAAAGATTCATTCAGTTACGGCCAAGTTGAATAAAAACCTGTTAAGTGTTCGTTAAAATGTATAAAAATTTTACGATGTATTTTGGAATGTCGATTTAGTAGCCGAAATTGGCTATAAAATTTTCAAACGTTGAATTTATGCAATTTTGCGGTCTCACACTGTATAAGTTGTACAAGCGATTTTTTTTCAATTTACAGTGGAATCAGTTCTAGTTCAAATTGGAATTTTACGACAATTTTCTTTTGAAAATTTTTTTATTTGTCCTGCAATGTAGGTTACTAAACTTATTATATTTAGGTAAGTCTCATTTAATGGTATTGCTTTAAGTTTGGTTTATTAGTTTTAGACTTTAATGTTTGGCTATTTTATGTTTGAAATGGCCTGGAAATAGTAGTAGTAGTAAACGTCTTATTTCTAAAAAAGGCTATCGACCTATCGGTCTTTCTGCCCTTGTTTAATACATATAGTCTTAATCCAAATAAAAAAACAAATATGAAAATTCTCTTATTCTAGGTTAACGATATTATTAAATAAAATTTCAGTGGCAAGAAGATATTATTTTATTGTCCACTAGTCAGTTGCGTTGTAAGTGTTCGAGTAGCGTTAATGTAGGGAAACGGAAGCGGGATTGTCTGGTTGGTCTTGTAAGACAAAGGGGATTCAGTATGGTCCAGTTGTAGGGGTTGTTTGTCCATTTTGTCTGTAGCTGTATGAGTCTCTCCGAGATCTTTGTCATGTTGTGCGTTCGTATAGTAGTTGGGTGGGGGGGTTGTGTAGTGGGTTTTGGGGGTGTCTTATTCGTGTTATTAGTCTTAGTGCAATTTGTTCTGTTGTTTGTGTATAAAATAATTTTCGAGTAATTTCAATATTGTTTACTGCTTTATTGAGCAGTTAAGCCAAAAAACATTGACCAAATGGTGGCATAAATTCGTCATTCGCCACTCATGCAGATCATTTTAGTTTTCTTTAATTAATTATATAATACATCGAATAGAATTGGTTTTATCATTAATTTACAGATATTTATTTCAAATTTTTGCGCATAAATATAAAATGAAACGAAACACGCTTTTTTATTTAATTTTATGTACCTACACGCACCACCGCCCTTTCTTCATAGATATAAAAGAGAACTCATTAGATAAATGGCATGTTAATAATAAAATGAAAATAGAACTCGATTTTTAATTAGAATTCTTCATAAAGTTTTGTTAAGCATTCAATTACAATGAAGGAAATTAGAATCTGGATCTTTACCCTGATTTTTAATAAATCATCTAAAATCAAATGGAGTAAACCGCAATTATTTATGAGTATATCTTCAAGCTAAATACTTGTTAATAAATTTATTATTTAAACAAAATATAATACGTTTTTTGCTAAAGCCAAATCGAGTGTTCAATATTATGAAGAGCTTTGGAAAAGTGAAAATCACTTGAAAACGCTAATTGCTTTTGAATGGCATTAAAGTTTTAGTTTTGATATAACCATTCATTTTTTTGTCACTTATTTCTTCAACTTTCTTTCGTTGAATTCGTTTCGATTTTTTTCAGAGAGCAAATTTCATAACTTTTCAAAGTTCTAGTTTTACGAAATTATCAGTAATTAAAAAAAGTGTAACTTAAAGACATTGAGCGATTCAGTTTCATGTTGTTGTGTACACACGCGAGTTCTTTGCATTCGAAATCATTTTAACTTCAAAATGCTGATTTTTGCCTGAACTGCTCTGTTATTTGATCAATTATTTTTCGTAAATTATTCAATCTTAATTATTAATTTAAGAACTAATCTTAATAAATTCTTTTTAATTATAAATAACTTATTAAGAAATGAGTTTGAAATTTTCCATATAAATGGTATAACAACTACAGATGTTAACATGAATCCATGTTTTAGCGAAAATAAAAATAGAGAGTAACCAAACAAAAGGGTCAAAATGTTACGTTACACATTGTATTTTGTAACAAAGGAAATCTGTTTTTAATAAAAAAAGGGATAGACTTTCGAGGCCATTCCTTGAAGCAAGTGGGTTTTTCGGGTTTTTAGGCCGTCGTTCGGTAGAATTTCTTCTTGACGTTTCGCAAACACGTGCGGCTTGCATCTTCAGAAGTGGTTTGCTTGAACGCTTATGTCAGCTTACGCCATCAGAACAGTGTAAGCGTTCAAGCAAACCACTTCTGAAGATGCAAGCCGCACGTGCTTGCGAAACGTCAAGAAGAAATTCTACCGAACGACGTCCTAAAAACCCGAAAAACCCACTTGTTTCTGTTTTTAATCGTTTTGATTTCATTTGCAAATTCATAGTTCAAATAAGTAGTATAATATCGATGTGATGAAATTTTCAAAAAGTTTGAAAAAAGACCGTTTACAATGATCCTTTGGAACGAGTAACTCTTTGCAATATAATCGGCTTTCAATGGTTAATTATACTGGAAGTCATGTTCATTATGATGAAATATGCCAATTATTGAAAAAATAGATGATTCAACTAATACGTAACCAACTAAATCAATGTGGTGATCATGAAATATTTTCCAATGTGGCAACAAGTGTTGATGAATTTAATTCCAATTTAGTACAAAATTCCACCAGAAAGAAAAAGCTATCAGGATTCCAAGATGCTAATTTTTGGCGATTTTTTAAGGCACCAAACATTTTAACATTTTGAAATTGAAGGTGCTCCCATTTTTTCTGTTTGACGCTTCCTATGGTATTGTCCATTTTAAAGCTAAATCAAACGAATAATTTGAGAGCGACTTACGTAAGGGAACATTTTTAAAAATTTAGACTTTGATATTCTGTCTTTTACACTCAACAAGACTCTATAATAAACCGACCTCTGCTGCAGAAACTCTCTATAATGACGGTTCTTTGTATCTAAATTGAGAAAAAATGTGCCTTGTATATGTTTTCTTGAAAATTTCTCTGATTTCAGCACTTTTAACTCCCTGCAAATTACGAATTTTATGGAAATTATCCAAATGAAAATAATATGCGAAAACTATAAAAACTGGGTAAATATTCAACTGAGTATATTTCCACCTACAAATCTACAGTAGCATCCTTTTATAGTGCTATCGTTGATGCTATCTAATTTATAAATTATTGTTTGGCAACACAACGTTATTATTAAATTCATAGTCAGGACGCCGAAAACAATACATCAATTAAATTTTAAGCGATTATTTAATTTCGCACATCCCAAAAGAATTCGCCTAAACCACTTTTCTACCTTCTTGGGCAACCTAATTGGTCGGTCGGACCATACTTAATGTCCCATTGACATTGAAAACATAGAGAAACCCTTAAGCGTTTTTATTATTAATGTGTTATGCTATGTCAAGGTGGAGTAATTAATTATACACATACATACCATGTTGGAGTATCACATTTTTGTAACTATTGAATGTAATTTTTTTACATGAATCGAAGTGCGAAGAAGAAGAAACTATTCAATCTAGTTCTAATTCAAACTTTTGAAGATTGAAAAACTAGGGAATAAATTAATGTGTTTTTTAAACTATTAACTTTTTACTTGATGGTTAATCAAAATGAACCTTGATTTTTAATGCAATACCTTTGGAACGTTGAACCTAAAAAGTAGTCCTGATGTTTGCAAAGTTAGATTTATAGATATACTTTGGATTTTATCGAAATGAACTAGACTTGAAGATCTGATCAAAATGTTTGAAAATCAAGCACCGGAAAGATATGAAACGCTATCAATTTTATCCGAAGCCAATTTTACCAATCTCCGATTGATCATTGTACCTTGCAGCGGGCTTCAATGTGTAAAAATTCCAGTTGTTATGCATATTTTTAACCATATTATCTAAACATACGGATAACAATAAACATAATTCTGTACCTAAACAAAAATGTGTGAGATTCGAGAGGTGGGAGTTGGTTGTTCCAACCATCCAACCAAGCCAAGATTCGCCAAGGTAAAACCATCAACCAAGTAGCTACCTACCAACCATAGGAGCCAAGATCGAACTAAGCCAAATAAACCATGACATCATTCTTTCCTTGTCCACCGTGGTAGAGCTTTCAGTAAGCGCGGACTGTTACGCAAAAGGTGTTTACAACTCTTTGGACATTTAACAGTATTAACACACTCTACGAGTTAGAATTCAATGTGGTATATTGACCGATTTTAAGTTTACTGCGCCGTTTTCGATTAGAAGTTATTTCTTTAAAGACACTATGTTGAAATTTACAGTTGGTGCTCTTGTAGTTTTAGGATTTAGCTTATATAAGGGTAAGTTAAATAAAAACAAATTGATAACTTAAATTAAGAGGAAAAAATACACTCATAATTAAAAAAAATCGCTTAATTATTAAAGTTTCACACTTATTGGAAAATTAATTAGATATTCACATCATCTCCCAGAGTGGGTTACTTGCAAGTAATTTTTTTGAGTGGTTGGGCTTAAGGGTGGTTGGGTTGTTTTAGAAAATTACAATTAAAGCTCTGTGCCCACCCAATTCCATTTTTGCTGACCGAAAATTTCATATTTCCATCAATTTTCATCTAAATAATAATTTGCCGCCATATTTGTTGAAGGTGCGATCACAAGATTTCACCGTACGTTAAGCAATGCGCTCTTTAATAGGTATTCAATGTCACTGGAAAATTGACACACCTTATTTCTTATTGCTGCTTGCATTACCCAATGCATTTCAAATCAATATTTTATATGCAAAATGCAGTTAATTGTATTCTCATTTCGTTAAATTGAAAATTGTCCCATCCATTTCAGCTATTTGTTTATTTAGCACATCAGCAAAATAGTTCATGTACAATTGAAACTCTTTAAATTGAAAAACTACAAGTTTTCAGTTCAACTATCCGCGCCCGTCTTATAAGTGCGCCGCCAATGGAACATTTTAAGAAACTTTAACGGAAACGTTATCCATATATGATTTAAAGAAAATAGCTTGAAAACGAACGTAAAACTTGTCTTCCATATGCAGTGGTTTGAAATTGTTTTCAATATTATTTTCTATTTATTTGGCATTACATTTTGAGCTTAATCTTTAATGTGTTATTGCTTAAAAACACATTGTGCATTAACAAGAGTAAACACATGAATATAATCGTATAACGAAACCATTTTCACTTGATATGCACACTCAACTGAACACAACTCAAGACTCAAAAGACGACTGAAGAGACTCAAAAAGACATTTTCGGCTAATGGCAAACATTAGCTCCAAAAATTAATATCATGGTTTGAAGGATCCTAGACAATTTTAAAACTTACATAAAACAAGCAGAAAAAATTGTAAATGTTTATAAAAACATTTTGCCAAAGCTTATTGTAGTTGATTTTAGTAATGATTGTTTATGTCTATTTATGTACAAGTTTATTTCAATTTAGGTAAATATTTAATAAAAAAGGTATTTCAATTTCAAATAAAATAACTACTATCCAGCAGAACAATAACAAAACACACAAGTGAAGCTGAAAACATTTAAATTCATGTCCATTTGCCAGGTATGCGTTGGTATCTAATGACCTACTAAGTAATCTTGAAGCACGCCAGTAAAAGTTGAAATATCACGTTCACTCTACCTAGCTCTTTATTCAACATAGGCACTGCTATTAAAATTTAAGCAGGGAATAGCTGGGACTAACGGTTTATTCAATGAGATTGGTCGAAAAAGTGGCTCTGAAGTTGTGTAATCTAACGGCAATTTTGTTACAAGCCGAAAAGTTTAGTTGGATGGAGAAGAATAATATTAGGTTCTTGTAGATGGGAAACGTCGATTGATACTGAGTGGCACTTTGATCGTCTTAACTCAGTAGATTTTAAAATAATTATAATATAAATAATGAATCCAACTGTCAAGAGGGCATATATAGACTAACTTTCCGGTTATCAACACTTTCGAGGTTCTTTAAAAGCAACATTTACTTTTCAATCAATTTTAAAGCACTGTTGAAAATTCAATAATCTTTCAAAATATTTTGTCGAATTTTCAGTTTTGTGGCTATTTAGAATACCTTTTATGTTTTGTAAAAGCTTTAATATTTTTCTATAAAAGCAGCAGATGTTACCGCAAATGATTATATCGCCCTTTATTTAATTTCACACCATCTGAACAAAGGCGTTGGTTCAAATATTATCGTTCATTATATTCAAAATTATTTATATGCTAATTATATTTTTCCTGTATAAGTTAGATTTATTTAAATAGCACTTTTAATTAGGCTTTAGAGTTGGTCAATATCTTCTGTTATCTATGCAATAGTCAACTTGAGATAAAATGTAGGTACTTAGTCAAATAAATTTTCATAAAACTATTAAAATTTGGTCATCATTCTAAGGCTTGCGATTATAAAACTTTAAAACATTCTATGCGACGTAAAATCACTCATTCTCATTATTTCACTCCAATACATTCCTGGGTTTCAGTCAATTTTATTGTTTATCATTTAAAATGTTACAATTACGTTTCGGTGTCTTTCTCCTCCATTAGTAATGGTGGAGAAAGACACCGAAACGTATTTGTATCATTGACTGAAACCCAGGAATGTATTGGAGTGAATTGAAGTACACTCAGGAAAATATACGAAATTCTCATTATTGATGCTAAAATTCAGTATATTAAATTAAAGTCCTTATTTATGGAAGTCAATTATGCGCTCTATAATACGGCAATGAAAAGTTCACGTTGGAAATAACAACAATAACAAGGAAGCGGATTGATGTAGCAAAGTGAAAGGAAAGAGAATAATGATGTCACAACCGAAACGCATTGAGATTCGTACATTAAAAAAATGTAGTAAAACGTAAAACGGTTTAGGTGCTATTATGTGTATGGGTTCCAATATTTAGTGCCTATTCAACGAAGAGTGAAATTTTTTTATAAAAGCATTTTATGTATTTATTATGTATTTATTCTAAATAAATATTCTGGATGTTCAAAAGGACAGTGCCAGTCTAACACTGTGTGTCTAAAGCTAAAGTAAACATCCAGTATTTTATTTCTTCTGCATATACAATATAATCCGACGTGCAAGATCCCCAAGTCTATTTGCGTCTAACAATTTAATCAATTTATAACACATACAAATAAAATATATTTTTAACTATTATAAAAGAAACATTTTATTCTTGTAAGAATATTTGAATAAATTGAACAAATTATTTTATGATTTTAATTCATTTTAGCAAGACCTTTGTACTTTTGGCATAGTAATTTGTTGTTCGCCGGCACAATTTACGGAAGATACTGAATATTAATGATTTGGGTGTAGAACGTTGAACTAATAAAGCCCGAATCTGTGAACGGGGCTCAAAAAGTTTGTATTTATTTATTGTTGATGTTATTTATGTGTAGTCATTATAAATATATTTCTATAAGAGTCAAATGCCACAATTTTGCCTTTTATTTTTAATAAAGTACAATAAAACCATATTAAACTAAAATAAAAAAATTAATCCGAACTGAACGAAACAGGTTTATCAGATAAAACAACATTTGCTTATAGACGTTGGAAAATACTCTAAACTGATTGCCATTTTAGCCGAAAGCATAAAAGTTAAAGCTCCGGTATGTTATGTTGTTTACTGGATGTTACTCAACGAAATCATTAGTATTCAATCCTTCAATTGCTAGAAGTATACGTCATCCTTAGAAACAGGTTTTAATCGTTTATAGCCTAACAGTAACATGTATATATCTAAGCATGTTGTTGAATCGAATCTTTAAAAGCAGAGTTGAAAAGATCGTTGGTTTATGTAAATTCGGGAACACAGACAAATTTGTTATACTGGTTATGGTTTTTGACTATATTAATTGGACATTGAACATAAGAAATATTAGTTCTTTGCAAAAAGCCATTTTATTCTCTTAACAAGAATTAATGTTTGCTTTGATACTGCATATCTTGCCATCTGTTTTGCTCAAGACATATTTTAATGGCATTAAATTACTAGATGGTTAAATCAGTTAAACGTTCAATAGGTGGTGCTTAACAAGTGCAAGACTGCAGGAATTCTGCACAACTTTCACTATATCAAGAGCTTATTACCTGCTAAGGTGTGAAAATTGAAGGCTAAACTTTAGAAAATCGTACGTGGAAACGGTTTTATGGCTGTCATTATAAAGTGCAAGTTAAATATCAAAGGACCAATAAACTGAAATAAAAATTATCTTGTAGAGCCATTTGTTAATGGACAAATATATATTTATAAAAAAATTTAAGCTAGGGTTAAGTACCCATTTTCCTGCTACTCGTTAGAAGCATGTTTAATATTTTACTCCTGCATTAGGTAATATATTGCGTGTTTATTTTAACATAATTGGGTCATAACACTTTCCACCGGAATTATTTTCGGAAAACGGAAGTAAATGACGTGCCGATGCACCCAGATACTATTTCCGCTTCAGCTGGTTTAGAGTAAATGCGAATAATGTTGACACCACACTCGATAGGCTTTTGCCTTGGAAATTTAAATTCAAATTCCTTGCTGCTGTTTATTACTTTTTTTAAGCACAAGAAGCGAAAAGAAGAATGTATTTTATTTGTCTTTAACCGAATTAGTTTTTGCAGGCTTGACTTAATAGCATCCCAAAAACCAATTAGGTCTGTTTTGTGATCGCGCATAACCTTCTATAAAAAGGTTCGGATAATGAAACAGCAATTTAAGCGTGTTAAAAACACTTTGCAAGAGCAGAGTCAGGCTGATAATTGACCTATATAATTTAATTAGCTTTAATCCTCATCAATGGTCATTTAGGTGGGTATTATAAGCAGTTTAAAAGATTTTTTCAATTTACAGCTTTACACACTTTTTGGTAAGCAAGTCACACATATGACATACTGCTACTTTTGGACTTCATTAACTAATTGCTAGATAATGTTTTTTTTATTACTTTGTCAGTCTGATAGGGGTAATTTTTACAATTATCACCCATGACAGCCATTGAAGAAAACATTCTCACGATTAACTGGTCAGAACAATGCAGAAAATCACTGTTAATTGCATATTTAATCCTTCATGATATTTTCCACTTTGCGTTTTATGAACAATTACAAGGCCAGTCCATTGTTCTGTTTTTCATTTACCAAGAGGAATGCAAATATGATTAAGTAAAAGAAATGATTCACAAATTAAACACTAAAACACCTACTTAACCTGTGCATAGGACTATTAACCCATTCAGTTTGTCATATCCCTGAATTAAAGCACATGGGAAGTTTAATAAGGTTACTCATCCAAAGCAGCTCTCGTGGTCTTGTGGTGAACATATTTGTTGCTCATTTTGCGATTTGTTATTGGCGAGATGGGAGAAACATAATTTTTTAAAACGAATTACTTCAATTACTTTTCAATTTCAATTGTAATTTTGCTGGTTCTGAATCATGTCATGTCGAATTTAATATTATATAAGAAATACCGATAAATTTTGTTATTGTTTGCCACAAAAACAGGAAACGGTTAATTCCTGAGAAAAATCAGCATTTTCATTCCCGTTAAAACAAAGGGTAATACAATTTAATTGAAATTAGCTTAAGACATTGCACTTTACGCCAGTTTTTTTTACGTCTTGTTTTTCCGACAGTTGTACGAAAACCTGCACATTTCGATTTAAAAATCTCAGAAAAAATTAAACACAAATAATAATAGAGTTGTGGACAACATTATTCCTGTGCAATTGATTTGCTTGACTCACATTTTATACATACATATATTTGATGATGTCTTGTATGACTTGTTATGACGAGCATATTCTGATTCAAGTCAAAGTCGATGATTCATTTGTATATACTTTAAAACATTAATTAACATATTCGTCCTGATGATTCGAAATAAATTACTCACTCTGCTTTATAGTAAATAACTAGTTTATCATGACATTTAAAATAATTTTCGAGAATTTGCTGGAAAATTAATATACATGCATTTCCTGCATGTTAGCCGGAAACCACATCCAAACAAATTGAAGCAATTTAATTGAAGATTCATCAAATTATTCCAAAACGCAATTAAATACTTCATATTGGCATGTTATTACTTTGTAATTCCGTGTGTGGGGCAACAAATTTAATTATTTAAATGGTTTTTGAATATTTCCTAGGAGTTTTTGAACTAAAATGTTGAAATATATTTGTTGCAATTAAAGTCACAGATTTAGGAACAGAAATGTGAAACATTAAATATGCAGATGGGAGAAAAGTGCTTTTTCACACAGATCTAAATATCACGATATGTGTACATTATAACTATCAAATATAACACTTGCTTTCCAAAATAAAGTGACGGATTTATTTGGGCTTTCCAAATAACGTGTTTTCGTTTCTTAATTTCTAGATTTACTTAACATTGTTAAATTTGCATTTTGCTTAATTTCGGTAATTTTATAGATAAGCAAAATAAAAGTAACAAAACAAAGATTTTTTAGATTTCCAAATATATCGATAGTAAATAATGTAGACTCTAAAAGAATCCAAACCATCTTTTGGGCAACATGGCTTATGTATCTTGCTTTTATGAAAATACATTTATGAATTCGTTAAATTTACTTAAATACGCTGCATATACAGTGAGCGATTTTTATAGTATCAAGAATACAAATTTTGGCATAAAAATTTTCGGACAAAAATGTTATAAGAACACGTTTTGAAACTCTTTTAATTTGTTTTCAGTCATTTTCCATTTACTGTTAGTTTTCGCATCTTTAAATGACTCGATTTTGAAATACATTTCTCGGAACTCTAACTGCTTGCAAAGTTTTTCTTTTTGGTGTCAGCAAAAGCTACGATTCTCGAGTATCTTTGAAAAAAGTATTCCAAACTTTCTTGTATATAAAGCAAATTTTCAAAATGAAAGCAATTTGCTTTACTCGAGAGTTGACATTTTTCACTTAGTATCTGAGAAAGTTAAAGAGTTTCTAAAGTAGGTACCTTTGTAAATGGATCATGGACATGTCATCTCAAAAGAAAATTTTTTATCACTGACTTTCCTTCTATTTTCTTCTGACTATTAGCTGTTTCACCCTGCATAAAACATTAATTAAAACCGCATTGGTACTCTAGATAAAAAAATGTACGCCTTGCATAGAGCACAATATGCATTAGATACAACAGGTAATCGTATTAAAACAGTCACCATTATGGGTTTGTCGATTGAAACATGTATACATTTACTGTCGGTTTCACCTTGAATTCTTACTCAATTGCACGATTGTTTATTTCTGTCGCTAAACTGTACTTTGTTCAACTATAATGCGGATAACAAGTCTAGAATGTTCAAAAAACTGTTGCTGATTTGGAATATTTAGTCTTATATTTTGGTTTACATCGTTTTTTTAGTTGTTTAATAACTCAATTATCATTCAAATTTACTAGAGGATGATAGACAGAAGTTAGCGCTGTTTTTCTATTGCTCTGTTATGATTAGCTTTTAATGCAGAAAAGTGGACGATACGTGATAATAGTAAAGTTGAAAACTGTTGGAAACACCTGCTAGTCGAAACGTTGTGAATTTTAAACATCTGTTGTAAGGCAAGCAGAACGTTTCATTCAAGCTTTAACTACTGCGTTTAGACAGCCCGTTAAGAAAATTTCGAAATAAAATTGTGTGTTGAATGCATTTTATCAGCTTTTTAATAACAAAACAGACGTAGGTAACAACGTATTACAATTATTTTGAAAATAATCGAAAATGTAATTATAAAATTATAGTAGTAGTAAACATCTTTATTTCTAAAAAAAGGCTATCGACCTATCGGTCTTTCTGCCCTTGTTTAATACATGTAGTCTTAATCTAAATAAAAAAACAAATATGAAAATTCTCTTATTCTAGGTTAACAATATTATTAAATAAAATTCTAATGACAGGAAAAAAATATTTTATTGTCCACTAGTCAGTTGCGTTTGTAAGTGTTCGAGTAGCGTTGATGTAGGGAAACGGAAGCGGGATTGTCTGGTTGGTCTTGTGAGACAAAGGGGATTCAGTATGGTCCAGTTGTAGGGGTTGTTTGTTTTGTCTGTAGATGTATGAGTCTTTCCGAAATCTTTGTCATGTTTGTGCGTTCGTATAGTAGTTGGGTGGGGGGGTTGTGTAGTGGGTTTTGGGGGTGTCTTATTCGTGTTATTAGCCTTAGTGCAATTTGTTCTGTTGTTTGTATATAACGTTTTGTCCTTTCTGTTCCGTTGGTCATGAGTATATGTCCAAAGTCTAGCAAGGGTCTACAAATAGCTTTATATATTTTGGTGGCGGTGTTTGTGATAGTTCCTCTGTCTTTGTAGGTTAACTACTTGTTTAATAAACGAGTAAAACAAATATGCATTGATAACATAAATCTGCTAACTAAGTTTTGAAACTATATATTATACGCAGAAATTACATTTATTTATATTTGAATCTTTCAGCTTTGGTTACTTATCCACTCAAGTGAACCAGAAATTTGATCTGATAAATTTCCAAAATAATTGTATTAGATTTGTTCTTATGAGGCACATAAAAACACATAGTAGTAGTAGTAGTAAACATCTTATAAAATTATAATTAACCAAGATCTAACAATTTAGCCCCATACCCTATCCAGTTTCGTTTTCTTCATTACCGTTTATGAATTCACACTCAAAAATACATTCTTTGTCAATTCGTGATTTTTATGACTTGATGGAGTATATATTTTTTCATGCTTCGGTTCGGAAGACCTTTTTTTCTTTTTCACTAACTTTATCAATTACATCAGTCGTTAAAGCTTAAAATCTGCTTTCAATAAAATATTTGTTTTCAGCTTCTGCTTTGCAATGTTGGACATGTTCGAGCGACATCGATCGCAGTTGTGCGGACAGGTTTAATGCATCAGATTTTCGATTTGGTCTTGGATTCGACCAAGCCTACCAATCCCCTTACAACCAACAACCATACGATCCATACAACCAGAGGCCATACGACAGGTAACCCACTTTGCATTGCTCACCAATCATCAGTGATGATTAATTATGTAATTTGTTGTCATCATATTGACCAATGCAAAAATGCACATTATTTCAAGAGTCTCCAAAAACCATTTTCCATAGTATATAGTATTTTAAATAAGCAGTGGTTTTATGGGCACCGATTACCATTAAACTTAAAATGGAATTTGGTGAATCGTATGTCATAAAATTAGTACTCCACAGGAATATTTTAATCCTTAGATGGAGTTGTTTTTGTTAACAAATAAGCGACTGAACGATTCAGTTTGAAATAATGTGGGTTTTAATTGTATGTCAGGTTTGATAATTTAACTGATATGTTATGTCTAACTCTTAACCAGTTTCTAAATATTTCAAATAGCCAGTAAACAGACTAAGGTTATTAACATTTGCCAACATTTTACAAAGAATCACACACCTGGAATGCGTAAATAAAGTCAGTTCAATTATCGAATTTCAAGGATCGGTTAGGTATCCTGTGCTAATGCCCACATTTTGCACCAGAAATGGCTTTCACTAACCACCTGTTTATTGTAGAATTCAATTCACACATTGGCATATTTCACTTTGGAATTATTACCGCTATTGCACAAAATTCTTGCATTCAGATTGTAAGCAAAGATTTAAATGGCTATATGTATGTACATTATATACGAAGAGCTTATCTGTATAGTCGTCAATTTAAGAACATTCAGTTACAAGTTCATGAGGTATTTTATATCACAAATCTTAAATATTGCATCGAATGGAAGCATGAATTAATTTCTCACAAGTCTAATCATGAGTATTTTTTTTACATTTTAACCGCTTTTCTTCGTAATTTTACTTCTATTCAATATATTAGGCGTTTCAGAATTTAAAAAAATCTTTCGGTATTTACAAGAATCTGTTGGCAAATATCATCGCATATATTTCCAGAAACTCTGCATTAAAAACGAGTAATTCAAAATTATTTAAAACATTGGATCTTAAACTATTAAAGGTAATTTAAAAAACCTGAAGAACTTGTCAACAGCTGCAGATGCTTAATAGGTAATTGAAAAACAGCCATTAAAATCTTACTTTAAGTCATCATTACTTTGTTCTTTATCATCATTCTAATTTTTCTAAATTTCCAGGAGTGTACAAGAGTTATCCAAAAGTATGCCGTAACAAAAAAAATCAACACTGAAGTAACAGTTTGCAAAAATTAGTATATAACTGTGCAATAATGTAAAGTTATGGCATACTTTTCTTTAATGTTGTATCCACAGGCTCAACACCTAACCGACTCTGATGACCGGTCTTGTAGTCCCCGGTTTGACATATTTTTGAGTAGTTAGAAGAATATTGACTAAACACTTCTTTTATAGAGGCCACTCCACGTATCCGAACGACAATAATCGTCCCACTGAAATTTATCGGGACTATAATAAAGATCCTGCGGGTAACCGCGATCAATTCAATCGAGGCTCGAATAATAGGGAGGAATACAGGCGACCCGATGATCGAAGTAGGGATCCTAATAGTCCATACAATGATAGGAATTTGGATTATCAGAATAACAGATCAAACGCTCGGGATTATGATCATCGCGATTACATTTCCAGAACTTATAATGCTACTGATCGATACAGTCAGGATCGTTACAACAATACCGATTATCGCAGTATTGACAGGGATGGCTATTTTAGAAACGGAACAAATGGAACGGGAAATTATTACGATAGAGACCGCTATAATCAAAATCAGAGGGACCGAGACTATAACAGTAGAGACCGAGATAGGGATTATTACAACAGGAATCCCATTGATAGGGATTCGACGACTCGGGATCCGAATCGCGATAGACATTACGACAATCGCGGGGACTACAATAACCGTGACCCTAATAATCGCAACCCTAACTATCGGGAACCTGTTAACGGGGACCCTAATAGTCGTGATTTTGACAGGGACCGAGACTACAGAACACGCGACTACAACAGCAGAGATCCAAACACCAGAGATCAATACGATAGGGATCGATCGCGGGATGCATCCAATCGCGACTACAACACCAGAGACCCTAATTACAGGGACGGGAATAGGGATCCCTACTTTGATAGGGATCATAGGGAACCCTACAACAGAGACCCCAATAATCGTGATTACCCTCCTAGAGATTACAATCAAGGCCGCAACTACGATCCCAATTATCCCACCAGGGATGTTAACTACCAAAGGGCCCAGGCTCAGGTTGCTAGTCAATCAGGACCTAGGTTGACTACGTGCAATGAAGAGGAAGCCAGACTAAGAAGGATGAGAAATGTTTGCATCAAGAAGGTCCAAAGAAGTAAGTATAGTTGTTTGTTTAATACAGTTGAGGTCAAACTAAATTAATATTAATACCCTTTACATAAACCTGCAGTTGAGAAAACACAATTCAAGGTTTCACGGATTCCAATTATTTTCAAATGCGTTTGTTCTTTTTTAGTTGCACGTTAAAGTGCTTGTGGTTACACATTGCAAAAAATTAAAAATTCTAGCTTATTCTGCAACACCATCAAGGATCACATTAAATGTTTTCAACCAGGCGGAAGTTTTGAATATAAACATTAATTTTGAATCTTTTGTTCAATTGTTAATAAACTGCTCAACAAAATGGACGTTACAGGGACAAATTTTGATTACTACGAGCGATTTGATTTCTGTTTCAAACGTTATTTAGTGCAATTATTTTTCGATTAGTGTCTGTCTAATAATTAGTGTTTTAGATAAAGTGTCTATAGGATGGCAATGAAACAATGCGAAATTGGTGAAAATTCAACATGCTCTTCATTGGACCAAAAAAACGTTTTTTTTTGTATTTCAACACCACTGCCATTAAGATAAACTTCATATCTCGAAAAAAGTTATTGAATTGTTCGCCCATTTCGTTTATTTACAGAGTGGTCTCAAAAAAATCAACTTGTTGGTTTGTAGTGATAACTTTTTTTCCTTGAGACGATTTTCAAAATCTAGAACTCATGTTGAAGCTAAAACTTCACAGTCGACAGTCAATATACCGGGTTGTATAAATGATCGAAATATTTGGAAGTGAACGTCACTTCAGTTGAAAATGTTCTATAGTCACGGATTTCGGGGAATATTCTGCTTTGGGTTATTTTTGATTCAACCGCGCAATATGAGCTTTAGATCGTTAAAATCGGACTAAGAGCAGATAAGTTATTGTTGCAAGACCAAAAAGTTGATATTTTGGTATCACCCTATAAATAAAAGAGATAGCGTAAAAATTAAAAAACGCTTTCGAGCCATTTGGTTTAAATTTAAACTTTTGCTGTTGAGATCTAAAAAACTTAATTTTTGTCCAACTAGGAGCATGTCAAACTGCAAAATTTGCATTTTTTTGTTTGTTGCTTTTTAGAAAAATTTTCTGAGATCCTTAATTTTTGTTAAAACACTGACTAACCAAGAACAAATGGGGTCAGAGATCGCATCAAACAGAAACCAAAGTTCAGAACCACACAGTTCCAAAGTTAAGGCGAATTTGGCGATGTGACTATCATTTTGCTGAGCAGTTTAGATTTGCTATTTAAATAAGTCCGATAGTGTTTTCTATTTGCATAAAGACAGTGTCCATGTTAAGCCCTCGAATTTAAAGTTTGTGACTTTATTAACTGAAGATTTAAGATAAGAAGTGTGTAAAAATTCAGCGAGAAAAACTGTGTGTCTCCTGCACCAAGGGTCTTAAATTGGTCGTTTTCCTAACGTCCTAACATCCATCAAGTGTTATATTATTTCTAATGCAAAACACTATAGAAAAGTATTACTTGTACACAGAGTGTGCAAAGAATATTGGTTGCCATCCTCTTTTTCTTCTAGTTCCTATCCGTTTCGGATGTGGGCTTTCATACATGCTATCTTAACTTTGTTCACTGCAGCCCGAAACAACTCAGTTGTACTCATACCAAACTAGGTTCTAAGGTTTTTCAACCATGAGATTCGTCTTCTACCCACACTTCGCTTTCCTAGTACTTTTCCTTGCAAGATAGTCTGCAATAAGTGAAATCTGTTTTCATTTCTCATAACGTGTCCTAAATATTGGAGCTTTCGTTCCTTCACAGTATCAACCACTTCCCTTTCCTTGCCTATTCTGCTGAGAACCTCGATATTTGTTATGTGGTCTGTCCATGGTATTTTCAATATACTTCGATATAACCATACCTCGAATGCTTCCAATTTCTTCGTTGTGGCTTCAGTAAGCGTCCATGCTTCCACCCCATAAAACAGGACAGAGAACACGTAACAGCGCAGAAGTCTTATCTTGGTGTGTAATGTTATGTGATCGCTTGTGAACAGATGTCTCATCTTGCTGAATGCAGTCCTGGCCTCTTCAATTATGCTTCTTATTTCCTGTGAATGATCCCATTGCTCGTTCACCAGAGTTTCGGGATAAGTAATACTGCTCACGCGTTCTATCCGTTTTTGGTTGATTATAAACTAACAGTTATTGATGTTGTCTTTGCTTATAATAATTAGTTTTGTCTTTTTAATATCAATGTCCAGGCCATATAGTTGACTGCACTCTGTTATTCTATTCATGAGATTCTGCAACCCCTCTATGCTGTCAGCAAAAACGACCGTATCGTCTGCATAACGAATATTGTTCACTCTTTCTGCTAGGTTGCCATCCTAATATTGAATAATTGAAAGATTCAAAAGTTTAAAAAAATACTTTGCGGTTTTCTAAAGATCTAGATATTCATTTAATATACTCCCAAAATGTATGCTGAAAATATATTGAACTTATCAGTAAAATTGAGCGGGTATAAATTGTGCGCGAAAATTTGTCCACTTTTTGTATATGCCACAATCGTCATTTTCTGTCGAAAGAATTGCAAAAATTCTACAATGCTACCATGTATTTTTTTAATAGTTTTGAATTAATTTATGAAGGAACATTTAATAATACAATTAAATACCCAGCAAAGGAAACGACTTGAACCTTCGATGAAAGTGATAGTATTTATGAATTAGTTTACACCAACTACACACTTTCTGTCGATATTTTAAAATCCTGTTGTGAAAAATTAAAAATAGATAAATAAGAATCTTAGAAAAGGGGCAAAAATATTATATAACAAAGCTCTAGAAAAGGTGGGAAAATGGACATTTTTCAATTTATAAAACAATCTTTAGTGCTACTATCTTGGAAATATTTATGTTATGATATGAAACATGTATAATAAAAAACTGTAATTTTGACAATATGTGCCACAGCTTATATCAGGAGAACAGCCCTCCCACAAAACAATATCAACAGAGTAACTCCCTAAATTATTTTCGTCAAGAAAATCTGTAGGAAAAAAACCGTCAGCTTTGTTGCCGTTGAAAATAATTTTATTGAAAACCGCACCTTAAGGAAAATCGCAGATGGTAAATGTGAATTAATACGAACGAACTTCAAGTATATGTGGATGTCGAAGTTTGGAGTTCAAAGTGACCATTTCGTGTTCAAAACCAGGTTGTAAAAATTTTATAAAAATGGTAAAGTCGAAAGAATACGATCAAACCTTCCAGTTCCAACGCGACCATTTGTGTATAAATTTCAACTATTGTTCAAGAAAATTATAGAGGTTTTTAACTCTAAAGCTGAAAATGTATTTAAATAGTCTTCACTCAAACTACCCACCTAACTGACAGAAAGACATATTGCCTGTTTATGGACATTAACAAGGCTTTTGACAGTGTCTGGCATAGAGCTTACTATACAAACTATACAAACTACACACACCAACATATCTACTACACACCATAAAGAACTTACTAGAAAACAGACAACTACAAGTACGAATTGACAAAACACTGTCATTTTCTTTTTCCCCTGAACAAGGGCTCCCTCAAGGATCCCCGCTCTCACCGTTTCTCTACAATATATACTGCCATGACATATACAATTACAACTTACCAGACAAAAATCAAATCGACAGATCGGCATACATATTACAATACGCAGACGACACGGCACTTATTGTACATGACAAAACTACTGAGAGAGCAGCTCAAAGACTCCAAACACTAACAAACAACACAATGACATGGTTTTATAAATGGAGACTAACACCAAACGCGTCAAAAAACCAACTTCTGCTCACAAACCACAGACTCAACGCTGACTCCCCTACAATAACTGCAGACGGCCAAACGACACAACCAAAAAACGACGTAAAACACCTTGGAATCACAATCGACAACAAACTTAAATTCACTAAACACATACGAAACATCAGGGCAGAAACAATAAAGAGAACAAAACACTTCCGATCACTAACCTACAAAGACAGAGGAATTAGCACAAACACCGCCACCAAAATATATAAAGCTATTTGTAGACCCTTGCTAGACTATGGACACATACTCATGACCAACGGAACAGAAAGGACGAAACATTATATACAAACAACAGAACAAATTGCACTAAGACTAATAACACGAATAAGACACCCCCAAAACCCACTACACAACCCCCCCCACCCAACTACTATACGAACGCACAAACATGACAAAGATCTCGGAAAGACTCATACAGCTACAGACAAAATGGACAAACAACCCCTACAACTGGACCATACTGAATCCCCTTTTTCTTACAAGACCAACCAGACAATCCCGCTTTCGTTTCCATACATTAACTCTACTCGAACACTTACAAACGCTACGGACTAGTGGACAATAAAATAATTCCTTCTTGCCACTGAAATCTTATTTATCTAATAGTATTGTTAACCTAGAATAAGAGAATTTCATATTTGTTTTTCATTTAGATTAAGACTGTATGTATTAAACAAGGGCAGAAAGACCGATAGGTCGATAGCCTTTTTTAGAAATAAAGATGTTTACTACTACTACTAGTCTTCACTTGTTACGTTTTTGGTTTTTATTATAAAATCACCGTTCAATAATTAACGTACAGTACTAGAAAACTCCAGTAAACAAATTGAATAAGAACGAAACATTATCCTGAACAGTGAATCGCGAAGAAAAACTTTAATGAATTTCTTATGTTTAGACTAAAGGAATTGTTCGATAATTTAATTAAATTACAATAAATCGTACTTCTTTTTGCTTAAGCTTGGATTCAACTATCTAAAATTTGGCTAAATATCTCATTCTACTCTCGCTGGCACTGTTGGCTTTCCCATTTATCAAATGGCGTGGAAGTTATAATTTCCTGCTTATACAAAAAGCTTGCACAAAATTCCAATGTGCATGCAGGTCAGGAACTTCAGACTTGGCTAAATTTGATCGTCAACGGTTTGCGAAAAAACCTGTTTTTCTTGGTCCAGTGTTACGGATACAAATGAAGTACTTACTCTAGATTTTGACGTGTTAGAATCATGGTGTCGCAAACCTAAAAGTGACTATTCAAGAAGAAATAATAAAATAACCGCAAAAACTAACGCTATAAACAGAAACATTAGGAATTTGGTTTGTAGTAATAGTAATATCATTGTCATCTTATTCTATTTTCTGTGAATGGATTATAATAATAATTGTAACACGCCAAAGTCTCTCTTCCCTTGTTTTTAGCCCTGATCATTTATATAATATAAAGTACGCTAGAATCTATGGCAAGAGAAAAACCTCCTTTCCGCAAATTGCCTCAAACCATTGATTTTTGCCTTAAAAAACTTTTGTCTTATTTACCATTAATACCTAATTGTATATATCAATATCAACCAGAGAGCTTTCACCTATAGTTCAACCATACTTGATAATATATTTTTGAAACACTAATTGAGCCTATGCTTGCTACTTGGCTTTCATTTGGCAATGCGATGATAAGTTGAGAAAACCGTTATACGTGAGAATGAGCCGACTGAAAAATAAGCGATAAGTCAGAAACTTTCTGATAAAACTTCAGAATTGTTTAGACATTCTTGTTAAACATCAGAGTCCATCAAATTCGATAGGTTTGCTATTTCTTCTCACCATTCTTCCCACATTGACATACAAGTGAAAGTTTCTTCAAATAGACTTAATTGAAGCTAACTTGGGTATTTGACCTAAATAAACCAGCACGTGTATGTCGCTTTTAGAATGAAAGTTTTTTACGCAGGTCAAAAGGCTAATTTTAATATTTGTTTAAGTTATTTTTGTCCAAAATATACAACTATTCAAAATTAGAAACTTATTGAAACTTTACAATCGTAAACTTTTTACATGTAAAACTAAACACTACAAAGTGTGTTGAACAATGAATTGCTGAATCTGCCTTTTTGAAGATTTTTCTAATAAATGTTAGTTTCATTTAATTTAAAAATTTTCGTCTAACTTCAAGCACATGAAGCTTGAAAATATTAAATTTCATCTATATTTCTCTCATTGAACTTCTATTATTTTACTTAATAATAACGTATATATTGCATTGTATATCATAAAATATATTTCGGACATGGACTATATGCATAATATCTTTATTATATTTAGAATTTTACCATACAACACTCTTATAAAAATTAACAAATAAGCAAAAGTCCTTCCTCATACAAAGATCTCAAAATATGATTAAAGCTAAACGACTTGAACTAAACGCATGCGTTTTTTTTCTCTTTAAATGTAGTCAAGTTTTACAACTCTGGACGTAATAATAAACTTAGAAAACTTACATTCTCACCTACTAGCAATTTATCCAGGAACTCAACACAACTACACTTTGAAAGAAAACACCTTGTTCGCAGATTCACGCACGCATTTATCGCAACTAGTGCTCGAATCAAAACCCGTTTCGCATTTGGGTTAGATGTTTACAAAACGAAAATTTGTCAGGTTTTTTAGTACAATTAGTTGACATCTTTTTCCTTTTTCTTTATTCGCATTCATATCGAAATTGCATAATTCTTTGATACCTGATATACACATGTCTTTATTTCCCAAATTCCAAAATATCCTCGACTATGAAGGTCGATAGATAAAAATTTGACTTGTATATGTTTTAAGTATAATAATGTTTCTTATTTTGCAGTTGGAGATTATCAACTAACATACATCAGACGTTGCGAGATGATTCCATTTGAAAAGGAAGTTGGTACTTGTTATGAAGCAGTAGCCAGAGGCATTTCATTAGATTTTTGCGAGTACTGCGAATACGAAGGTTGCAACTCGGCCAATGGATTGAAATTCAACATCTTCCTCGCCAGCTTGGTACCTTTGGTACTTATATGGGCTTTTTCTTCGTAACAGAAAATTTTTTATTTTAATAAACAGAGTTGTTATACGAAGATGTTAAGAGATATATATATACGAGCGAAATGAAGTTTTTATGTGATTGAAAATCAAATGTCTAATTAGATCTGTTATATATTATGCATACACCGACCTTGTTTGTATTGAGTTCAATATTACATGCCACGACCTTTGCTATATCCATTAAATCAAAGTTCAGAATTTTTTATATTTCTCCACTTTTGTAAATAAAAACTTAATTACATTTCATATTCCTAAGAAGTTATTTGAATGTATAATATTTTAAGCTACTAAAAAGTTCAAAATATGACTAAAGTTTCTTTTATAATAATATAGGTAAACATAGTAATGCACTTACTTAAGTTTTTGCGAAGATCTAATTTAGATTCTTAATTCATCACAAAATGTTGTGAACTTATTTTAAATAAATAAAAATGTATTAGATCTACTTGAAGTAAAAATGGTTATTTTTGTAACATCTAATTTAGGGGAATGATTTGATTTATACTTCCGATTAGTTATTTTTCATTTGGCTATTAATGTTGCTAGGAGAAGAATAGTAAATATATGTATATTTTTTAGTTATTTTACCAGTTTAATTAAACCAGTCAATTTCCAAATTTTATCTTTATCTGATTAAAAGCCACCTTTGAACCTGTTTCTGATTAGTAAGAAACAATTTAGTTCTAAAATAAAGTTGTTATATCAGCACATTTCTTTAATTTTAAGTGATGAAAGCCGCACTACTTAATCTATTGGAAAACCCAATCACATGTAATTCGTTTTGTCAGTAAATGGTATTAACATAATACATACAAATCTTGAAATAGGTTTACAATGAAAACCAGTCATTAAAAGTGCATTAAATATACTTTGTTTATCAGATTAGTATTGGAGCTTAGATATATTACATAAAACGAGCAATCGTGAGTATTTGCGACATTTATCAGCAGTCGATATTAACGCAGTATCTTGAATATTTTCTAACAATTAGGACAATCAAATATATAATTTGAACAAACTAATTGATAACGCATGTGATTGTGCTGCCAAGTAACTCAACACTTCCAATGTTTTTTAATCATTGATAAATTTTAAAAAGTTATAGGATTCACAACTTTTTACCTCAAGCATAGTATGTTCCCTTATTTCCAGAAATGTACAATTCGCTCCCCCAAACATTCCTTTATTAAACAAACTTTGTCATTGTTATGCCTGATATAAGTAAAACCAAAGACAATGTTGTTATATAAGAACCACTGTCTTCCTCAGTTACTACTATTGAACCATCATTCTCATTGAACCGATGATTATTTCACAAAGATGTATTGCAAGACTCGCATGATTCCACTTTAATATTAAACAGTCCCAATTCTTCTGTAAACCATTCGCAATAATCACCCATATAGTCGGGTATTATTCCACAGTCCCTATAGATTCCGGTTTCTGAATCTCTAGGATTTCCTACAAGATCTGTAACACCTACAAGTGCAGAACATTGATAAGTCTTTGTGACTTAGGTTAAAAGCAATGTATACATTATAGAGATGTATTATTGCATTTAGCATGTATGACTATACTAAAAATGCCATATTTCATAAATCAATTTCTAAATATACATTATGTGAAAATGGTAAAAAAAGTACGGACATAAAAGAACAGAATAAAAAATTCCAAGTAATGAAATAAGACGTTATAAGAGGGCTGCAATAAATAAGAGACTAATAAAACGTGCCAAATATGCTTGCACTTCAAACTAACTGTTTTAAATAAAGAAGTTTTCAAATCTTGTGCTTACCAGTGTAGTTCAGAAATGTTGAATAGCAAGTAACTGAAATTCCGTCTGTAAAATCACCAAGTTGTTCATAACAATTGTTGCTAGGAACGGATGAATGATTTGCACAGTTTATATTGGGGGTACATTCATAACAATGTAAAACATTTTGCCCTGAAACTAATTAAGAAGTTTGGAATTTTAATAATTGATACCTACGTATTTACAAAATTGATTTACCTTGAATAAAAGATCCAAATATGAATATTACTAGTCCCAAGAAGATCATTATAATCTGTTACGTTTTACACCGTTATCAACAATTGCACAGTAAGAACTAAATTTTATACATCCGATTAATACTTTATATTGATACCTCTAGGTACAGACACGAGTTAATATATTTACAATTATTACTCTGTTAGCCAATATAATTAACTAAATAATCAATTGTTATACGGGAACATTTATTTCAATGCAAGATTAAGCGGATTCTTTTTACTGCACCCTAAGATTAAACTTTTCCAAATACAGTAATACTAGGTAAAGGCTGTGTATTTGCTAGTGTTTATTTTAAATCTGATCGGGTTTAAGTGTATGTTACAGAAATTTTATTTAACTTTTTTAATGATAATTCTTTTAGGTGCAGACGAAACGTCAGGTTTTAAACCTTATGGACCACGGTCTACAACCCCGGAAAAACAATATTGTTCTAATAAAAACTTAAATAAGCAAAATGTGTGTTATCACTTATCATTAGTTTAGTTTAAAAAATCAGTTATTTTTGTAAAATATAAAAGTTTTAGTAATTTATATACTGTACAGGGTGGGCCACTAAGGGAAGTGCTAGGCCGTATCTCACAAACCATTAGTCGTATCGATTTCAGGTAAAAATAATATGAATAAAGAGACCACGGGAATTTTCTGGAAATGACTTTCAAGTTCGCAAAATGGCCGCTAGAGGGCGAAATTTTTCCCTATTCCAGAGAGAATTTGACTTATTTTTGTTGGAGTCTCATTGTTCTAGCTAGTCAAATAAAGTGGTGGGGGAAGGCCAAGTAATGGTTCAAAAACTTATTGATAGCTCCGTGTTGGCTTCACAAAATTCAACGCTTAAATTTCAGTTGAAAAGCTCTTTATTTACCTTAACACCTGCTGTAAAATATTCGACCATATGATTGCCACTTTGGTCGCCAGAAGGGTCGTTATAAAAGGTCGTCAAACTTTTTCGTTTTTCTTAAATTTTTTAAATGGAATGATATATAATATTTCAGCTGCTTAGAAAGAGGATAAAAAATTAAGCAAAATAGAGAAAACCGGACACCGATATATTTATTGCAACCGAAGATATAAACAATTTGACAATAAGAATGATATTATAATAATACATGGCAATGATTGGTCCTGATCAGAACCGATTGCTATATTTCACGCATTATGAGTATTCCTGCGGATGAAATACACCCTTGGGATTGAAACCTGCTTAGATGCTCAAAATGTTTTCCGTCATTTCAAGCAATGCATTGCTCAAGCCTGTTTCTCGTAGATAAAAGAGCATTCTCTACATCTGCGACAAGAATGTGATGAATTGCACCCTTAATTTCGCTTATTAGGTCCTGTTTGGAAGTTGGTCTGGTTTGGTAAACAATCTCTTTTATTCTCCCCCACAAATAAAAGTCAGTACGCGTAAGATCGGGTGACCTAGCTGGCCACGGGAATAAACTGCCTCGTCCTATTCATCTATCGCGATAAGCGTTGTCTAAAAATCGACGGACATTTACCGAGAAATGAGCAGGGCCCCGTCTTGTTGAAAAAACATGTTTACTCGCTTTCGCAACGGTATGTCTTCTAAAAGTAATGGTAGTTAGGTTTGTAAAAAGTCTAAATACATATTTCCATTTAGCTTCTGTTCAAATATAAATGGACCAATAATTTGTCCCCCAATTATGCCGCATCAGACATTGACACTAAATCGACCTTGATGATCAACTTCCTGCTGAAGATTGTCTTTTGAAATTGAAGATTGAATTTTTAATTTTGCTAAGCCAATACGGAGCTATCCATAACGTTTTGAACCAATATTTGACTTTCCCTCACCACTTTATTTGACTGGCTAGAACAATAACACTCCCACAAAAAATAAGGGAAATTCTGTCAAGAACAGAATGAAAGTATTTCCAACCTACCTTAGCCTGTCCTAAACCGCTAAAAATCAGTATTTAAAATTTACTGGTGCGATTTCGTCCTCTAGCGGCCATTTTGCGAACTTGAAAGTAATTTCCAGCAATTTCTCTTGGTCACTTTACTCCTATATTTTTTTACCCGAAATCGATACGACTAATAGTTTGTGAGATACGGCCAACCACCTCTCTTAGTGGCCCACCCTGTACATGCTGATCGAACAATTTGTCGTTCTACTGAAGAAACTATTGTGATCATGTCAATTACCCGAGATGATTTTTTGCCGTATTTTAGCTAAAAATATTTTGTTAAAATAGTGATAACATCAACAGGCTCTAGGTCTTCATCCTCGCATCAAATGACGCTGTTCGTTATAAGTTCGGTTCAATTTTTATCAGATTCATACGTATTCAGAAAATACTTTAATTATTTGACATTAAATCTAAAAAAGTAAATAAGGAAAAGCTATTAGATTATTTATATTCAATACATAGATAGACGAGACAATTAATCTACAATATTTCTTATCTGTGTACTTACTTTAGCTCTAAAGTATTGTTTGTTGAATTAAGCAACTCGATTAAAGTTGCTGACGTCGGCTATATTTATCCGTGAATCTTGGTACTTTACGTTAATAAAAATGCATCTTCTAACTATAAAGAGACTGGAAAAAGTTTGAATATCTTGGTGACATATTTGGGAATGCTAAGTTCGACTTCCTGCAACTGGTAATGCAAGGAAAGATCGATGGGAAACGTGATATGGACAAAAAGAAGCAATCATAGTATAAAAACATCAGGGAATTGACAAGTTTTGAAGCTCACACAATATTTAGAGCTGGAAAATAGCGAGATATTGTTGCCATAATTGTGAGAAGATTCCTTAACGTTAATAACACGCCATAAAGGAGCCGCATTTGTTGAAATATCTGTAGGAATTTGTTTTGGACCTTCCTCAAGCCAAAATTTTTAATGGCCTACATCTTCCCTAAATACTATGTGAAAATTAATTTTGCAAGTATTGCTTAAGTCCAATTTTATTCAAGAGCAAGCCATATAGGCTGAAAAGTAATGTAATTTCCTGTTTCTTGTTGGTTTGGTTATAAACCGACTTCAGCGCTCGAAAACTAAACTTAATGACTTATTTATTACACGCCGGTTTACTCTATGTGTACACGATGAAAATTTTGTTAATGTTATTAGAGACTTGCTAACCGTACGATAACATGAAGTAGCACTTGAAACGTAAAATAAATGTACAATTTGTTTTCAATTTCTTTTCAATCGTGTGGTGTGTTCGTGTCGTGTGTTCATCAATTTCTCTTCAATCTCTTCAATCGTGTCTCCTGTTTTTTTTTTCAAGTTGGGGTTTTTTTTTATTTCAGCTTAAAATACTGGGATTAATTTCTTCATCAGACACTTAAAGATAAAAACCTCATTTCATTGTTTTCATAGAATTATGCCTATTGATAAAATCTTGGTGAATAACAACGACGAGACATACATAAGTGGAAAAGTGATGTATAAGGAAATAAAAAAAAATAATGCCAATAAATACTTTCTTTCAGCCTTGGTTAAAATTAAGTCACATTCAGAGGAAAACCGATGCAGTTCCCTAATCTCCTGAAACTCATTTTACTAAAAAGGAAGATATTTGTGTGCAATGGCACAGATTCTTGTTTACCCTCGTTTACGAAAAACTGGGCCGGCAATGAGTAATTATCAACTTAATAACAAATCGCAAGCAAACGAATTTCGGTTGTATTCCTCAGATCAAAACTGGCGATTTTTGCAGTCAAAACTGCTTAATAGTTTTTGAAGAAGACTGTCATAGTGCAAAGTGCCTGAAGTTGTAATTGTGGTAGAGCAGGATTTGTTAATGCTACCCAAACATTCAACATGGAAATGCCCTTTCGTTTAGACTTGTGACATTTCTGGCCATTCTATGTACTTTCCAAGAGGGTATGTGACCGGAAAAATATCCTGTATTTTACTTTATAAGGTACTATTTAGGAAACGCAATAAGATGTTATGAATGTGTGGCCAGATTGGGACTGGGCGATTCTAGCCCTTGCCTTTACGGTGATCGGACTCAGCTGCGCAGAGTGAATTGTATGGGTCCATCTGTCTGCGCAGCTTATCACTATCAAAGTATGTTATTACCTTGTATAATCTATTTTATTTTAATAAATTTTATATGGTGTTTAAACATTACATTTCGATTCAGTACAAGCAACACACGAAAAATCATCAACAATACTTTCTAATACTAGTGGGGAATAAATAGAGGAGATAAATTCTCAAAAAGTTGCAGAAGATTTCGTTTGAATATTGGCTGGAGCACAATTGCGAGACGTGTAACTATTCCCTGAAACGTAAATTACATTCAAACGGTTTAAGTGTTGCTGGTTGTATATTGACTATTTACCATTCACTAGTTGAATTGATACTTTAGAGCAGATAGAAGCTAATAACCCATGGCATTCAACCCATTGAAGGTCTGCTTCTGCCGCGTCGCTCAGATCTACAGGACAAACCGACTCCGGTCCTTCACAAAAATAACATGACAATACTGCGCTGCATGTTCCTAAAATTATTTCAAACATTTTTAAACGTTTTATTTTAGTAGGTAGAACGTAATAATGTATTTAAAAGAAATATACATACCACAAGTTAATACTAAAACAAAGGCTGGTAGAATAAAGGTTGTCATTTTATCAAATAGTAGACACCGGTGCCTACTTGTTGTGATTTTTGTTTATATACGTTTTCTTAAGTATGTTTTGTTGAAACATTCGTCCTGCAGACCGAGTTTTGTAAAGATTAGATAGATATAATCACCAATTCCGCTCATAGTTAAGTGGTAGGCAAACTATTGTTCTATTTATCTTAAGTTGCTTAATTATATCTGGATAATATAAATCTATATTTATTGGATTATTTTTATACAATTATTTTTTCCTGTAGCAATGATTCCTGGAACTCCTCCAATCAACCACATCACGAGAGGTTGTCAAGCTCTCCGCTTTGGGGCAACCTGTGAAGACATTTTCCAACAGCTAAGAAGAAGAAACGAAATTTTACCAGGCCAACATACATGCACCACTTGCAGCACTGATCTTTGCAATTCCAATAGTAGAATATTGCCTGTTTTACCAATGATTTTTTATTCTTTTGCTTAGCGCTATATCGAATTATTTTTTCATGACGATTTTAAATAATTCTGAATACATTGAAAATGTTATTATAATATCATTTGGAAAAGTATTTTATTAGTAAATAGATGTTTTAAATACTTATGTTACCTTATTAAAGTAGGTAAATGCAATTTATTGAATTGAGGCATTTTGTCACTCAAAAAGTTAATAGTTTTTTGTATAAGTTTTTTAAATTTATAATAGTAATAATTTAAGAAGTGGCCGCAGTTTTAGCCGCTTAAGTATTACAGTATACTCGTACTATGCCAGATACCTAGTCCAAAGGTATTTACCGGTCCATTTGCAGATAAGAACAAACGGTTATTAATATTTTAAGATATATAGATGTGTTTATTTAGTAGTAGTAGTAGTAAAAAACTTTATCTCTTAAGAAAAGGCTATCGATCTATCGGTCGTTCTGTCCAAACACTTTTATAAAATATAAAAATTGATGATGGAATTAATCAGCATTAAATTATTTAATAAAAACTCGTTAGTTCAATGTGTTTTTTATGTACAATATATAACTGGTTTTCAAATAATTCGACTCTGGTCGATGTTCTTGGAAAGATAAACTGTATTAAGTTTCAAGATTTGTTCAAATGTTTTTATATAAAATTCCGTTTATTGATGTCAATTAATCCGAAATGGAGCGTCTATAATTGAAAAAGAAAATCATTTATTTCAGGATTTTTTGGGCCGGTCCAGTTTCTATATATTTCCTAATATAATTTGAGATCAACGGAATACATTGGTATATTTCCTATATACTCGCTAGCCATAGCTCAACAAAGTATTTTTGGACAAATTTCAAGTAGCAAATCCTTATACACTTTTCACCAAAACTTGATTTACAGAAAGGTATGGCAAATTGAATTTAAAAGAGCATAGATAGTAAACTAAAGAGCATATTTTGCTAAACCAAGTTTAAAGTTTTGGTTCAAAATATTTCTTCATATATATTAATATTCTAATAATTGAGGACGTTTCAAAACGTGGATGCAGCTGCAGTCATAAAATTTTGTATTAGCTCATTTCTGGCTTATTTGAGTAAGCTACACGTTTCATGTATCCCTACAAACAATAGTCGGGTGTGGTAAGCCAGGTGATCTCGGAGGTTAACAGTCAATTGACGATTATTCAGTTATTTTACTGTTCAAATTGAAGAACTGCAAAGTTTGCCTAACTTGTGAACATCTTCCATTTCGATGACATTGGATGTAAAATAAATAAAAAAGTTTTATTTTTCAGAACTTTACATCTTTTGTAGTTTTTGCTGCTAATATTTTGAAGAATCCCTCTATATAAATAAAATAATTGAAACACGTGCAGACTTATTTAATATTATGTTAAAATGCATTCAGCTTATTGTTATGTATTACAGTTCACGGTGGAACAAGTATTACATTCGACGTCGAGGATAAGCGATTCATCTTTCAAAGGAGCGTACATTTTTTTAACAAAATCACAGAATTCCAAACCGCTGCCATCGATTTCATCAACTGTTACTGGCGCACAGGTTCTGAACGTGTAAGCTTCTCCTAAGATGTAACATTGATATAAAATTTTAAAAATTGAGTATCATATCAATATTTTCATACCATTCAAATAATTCACTGAATATTTAGCACAAGCAGTAGCTAAAACCCCTGTGCAATCGGTCATTTTCATTTTGTCTAAGTCAGATTTGCTGGCTTTATCCGGACAGCTGCTATCTTTCCCACTGCAGCTGTAGCATGATAAAGTATCATCTGATTCAGCTGCAAAAAGTTTATATGTTGAATATCTAACTTACACTATTCGCATACATTTGATTAAATACGAATTTATTTAAATATGCACGGTTTTACTTAAAAACGGTCACTTTTAAATCACCCACAAGATGAAAGCTGGCCGATTGAACGGCGTTACTCAATGTAATTCAAGAAATAAGATCTCGAAATCTCCCAAATATTTCAAAAAGTCCAGTGCAATTACGCAGCACTCTCTAAGCAGTTAAAATACAAAATGATAATTATTAACAAATAGTAAAAATCTCATACCCAATGTCGAAGCAAAAAGCGCACAAAGTAATAAGCAGACTGACTTCATTTTGATAAAAATCATGTTTTAATGAAAACCTTTTACTTATATAGGTCAGATATAATCATGTTTGATAGCAAAATTCTATTAAATTTAAAGGATTAGGTCGAAAGCTGATGAATATTTTTCTTCGAGTAGCTATTGTAACCTCAAATGATTAATAATGCAGGATTTGCTCTTGAACAGCCTTTTGATTGATGACTGGAAAATTGTTGTCTTTAATGTCGATTTTATTAATTGTTTTTCTTTATAGTTTCCTAATTTTACTATTAGTATTTTTAATACATATATAATAGTGATAATTTAAAAAAGCGGTTTAAATAATTCGCCCATGCAAAGAAGAAGTATTACGTATACTATACCAGATACCTAATCCAACGCTAGTTACCGGTCCATTTGCAGATAATAAGAACAATCGGTTATTAATATTTCAAGATATGGGCTGAAAGACCGATAGGTCCATAGCCTTTTTTTAGAAATAAAGATGTTTACTACGTACTACTACTACTATTGCAAGAGATGTTCGTGTGTTTAGATAAGTCTATGTATTTTTAGAATAAATTGTCGGTTTTTCAGGATTCTTGTACTTCGATTGCTTTTGCAGAAGCGAAATATACATAATTATTTTATACATGCGTCCAAAACGATTATAAATGTAAATTCAAATGCAAGAACTTAATAGAACGGTACAAATACCTTTATTAGACCAAGTGAATGAGAAAATTCGCATCCATTGTATAATCACTGTAGTCATTAAATTGTTTCTTTACATTTGGTTGGACATCCAAATTGGACATTGGAATGTCCAGTCCATTTGGAATGTCCAACTGGTCCAGTTGTAGGGGTTGTTTGTCCATTTTGTCTGTAGATGTACGAGTCTTTCCGAAATCTTTGTCATGTTTGTGCGTTCGTATAGTAGTTGGGTGGAAGGGTTGTGTAGTGGGTTTTGGGGGTGTCCTATTCGTGTTATTAGTCTTAGTGCAATTTGTTCTGTTGTTTGTATATAACGTTTTGTCCTTTCTGTTCCGTTGGTCATGATTATATGTCCAAAGTCTAGCAAGGGTCTACAAATAGGTTTATATATTTTGGTGGCGGTGTTTGTGCTAATTCCTCTGTCTTTGTAGGTTAGTGATCGGAAGTGTTTTGTTCTCTTTATTGTTTCTGCCCTGATGTTCGTATGTGTTTAGTGAATTTAAGTTTGTGGTCAATTGTGATTCCAAGGTATTTACGTCGTTTTTTGGTTGTGTCGTTTGGCCGTCTGCAGTTATTGTAGGGGAGTCAGCGTTGAGTCTGTGGTTTGTGAGCAGAAGTTGGTTTCTTGACGCGTTTGGTGTTAGTCTCCATTTATAAAACCATGTCATTGTGTTGTTTGTTAGTGTTTGGAGTCTTTGAGCTGCTCTCTCAGTAGTTTTGTCATGTACAATAAGTGCCGTGTCATCTGCGTATTGTAATATGTATGGCGGTCTGTCGATTTGATTTTTGTCTGGTAAGTTGTAATGTATGTCATGGCAGTATATATTGTAGAGAAACGGTGAGAGCGGGAATCCTTGAGGGAGCCCTTGTTCAGGGGAAAAAGAAAATGACAGTGTTTTGTCAATTCGTACTTGTGGTTGTCTGTTTTCTACTAAGTACTTTATGGTGTGTAGTAGATATGTTGGTGTGTGTAGTTTGTATAGTAAGCCTCTATGCCAGACATTATCAAAAGCCTTGTTAATGTCCATAAACAGGCAAGCTGTCTTTCTGTCAGTTAAGTATATATTTTCCAATCACTTTTTCAAGCCGCTGCTTTATTATGTATTCAAAAATTTTGCTTAGTACTGGAAGTAGTGTAATTGGTCTGTAGTTGCTCGGTTGTGTATTGTCCAGTCCATTTTTGGGTATAGGGATTATTAAGCCGTTTTTTCCATGTTTCAGGGATTCTGCCATTTGTGATGCAGTTGTTCAATTCAGTTAGGATCAGTTTGTGTGTTTCTTGAGTTAGGCTTTTCAAGAGTTTTGCCTTAATTTTATCTTTCCCCGGTGCAGTGTTTTTGATGTGCGCTTTTGATGTCAGCATTAAATTATTTAATAAAAACTTGTTAGTTCAATGTGTTGAACTTTCAAGTTCGCCAAATGGCCGCTTGAGAGCGAAATTGCAACAGTAAATTTTAATTACGGATTTTTTGAGGTTTCAGATAGGCTGAGGTATGTTGAAAATACTTTAGTTCTATTCCTGAGAGAATTTGACTTTTTTTGTTGGAGTCTCATTGTTCTAGCTAGTCAAATAAAGTGGTCGGGGAAGGCCAAATAATGGTTCAAAAAGTTATTGATAGCTCCGTGTTGGCTTAACAAAATTCAATGCTTAAATTTCAGTTGAAAAGCTCTTTATTTACCTTAACACCTGCTGTAAAATATTCGTCCATATGATTGCCACTTTGACCTCCAGAAGACACGTTATAAAAGGTCGTCAAACTTTTTCGATTTTCTTAAATTTTTTAAATGGAATGATATGTAATATTTTAGCTGCCTAGAAAGAGGATAAAAAATGAAACAAAATAGTGAAAACCGCACACCGATATATTTATTGCAACTGAAGATATAAACAATTTGACAATAACAATGATATTATAATAATATTGTGATCAGAACCGATTGCTATATTTCACGCATTATGAGTATTCCTGCGGATGAAATACACCTTTGGGATTAAAACCTGCTTAGATACTCAAAATGATTTTCGTCATTTCGAATGCATTGCTCAAGCCTGTTTCTCGTAGATAAAAGAGCACTCTCTACTTCTGCGACAGAAATGTGATCAATTGCACCCTTCATTTTGCTTATTAGGTCCTGTTTGTAAGTTTTTTCTGGTTTGGTATACAATCTCTTCTATTCTCCCCCACAAATAAGAGTCCATACACGTAAGATCGGGTGACCTAGCTGGCCACGGGAATAAACTGCCTCGTCCTATTCATCTATCGCGATAAGCGTTGTCTAAAAATCGACGGACATTTAGCGAGAAATGAGCAGGGCCGCGTCTTGTTGAAAAAACATGTTTACCCGCTTTCGCAAGGGTATGTCTTCTAAAAGTAATGGTAGTTAGAATAGAAATATTTATTTAGACTTTTTACAAAAGTAAAAAGTCTAAATAAATATTTCCATTTAACCTCGGTAGCAAGCGGACGTGCCAGTGCGAGCGTATACTCGCAATATTTGTAAACTGCTTCGGAGTGCGAGGAATTTTGTTAGTTTTTTTTGGGACGAGTAATAATCCAGGGTTCGTCCTAAAAGTAAAATGTATCCCGGGAGCTCACAGTTCGAATCGGACATGGCCTCCCAGGACGACGGCTTTAAAAAGCTAAAATCAAAGAAAAGGGGTAGAAAACCGGTACCCTCACCAACAACACCCACCCAAGACCAAAAGAGGCCGACGCTGGAGCGTCGTGTAACTCGTTCAAAGTCAGCCGAAAAGGGGACAATACCGACAACATCAACCACAGCTACAGTGACAAAACACCAACCAATACACCCAACTTTTAAATCAACAATCAGCCTAATTACACCACCAACACTAACCAGAGTACAACTAGCCGTTAAATGGGAGGAACTCAACAAAAACAACAAAGGCATTATAATTAAGAAGGAGTCATCATTTGTAATTAAAACCAACGACGAAGCGGACACGACCAAGGCTCTAGATATTCTCACCCAACAAGGCGTAGTTACGTCGTATAAGGTACATCCAAACACATCAACACCACCACTTATAACCATCACAAAACGCAACATCACACCATCGTACTCAGTGGTCGCCACCGGTGTTGATCTGGACATAACCGACGAGATGTTTCTGGACCACCTGCGAGATCTCCACCTCCAGGTTCGATTCTGCAAAAGAATCATCTCGCGCGTAAAAGGAACTCCAACGCTAATGATGCGGCTAATAACAGGAGACCATGCGACCTACGAGTGACTAATTGCCGATAGAACATTGCACTTTCTGTGCCGCGTCTTCCGAATAGTGGAAAGAAAACTACCAGCACCCGTGCTTGCGCCGTGTGCCAAATGCGGCCTGTTCAGCCACAAAACTGAAGACTGCAAGCAATCGTCGAGATGCAACAAGTGCCAGGGTCCCCATCCAACTTCCAAATGCGAGTCACCACTGTCAACCAAATGCGCAGCATGGAGCATGAAGTGCCCAAAACGACCGACAGCCCCAATCGACGGAATACCAAACGCCCCTTCTTCCTTACAAACAATCGTCTTCCCTACAAACAATAGTCGGGCGTGTTAAGCCAGGTGATCTCGGAGGTTAACAGTCAATTGACGATTATTCAGTTATTTTACTGTTCAAATTGAAGAACTGCAAAGTTTGCCTAACTTGTGAACATCTTCCATTCAAACATCTTACATTTCTATGACATTGCATGTAAAATAAATAAAAAAAGTTTTATTTTTCAGAACTTTACATCTTTTGTAGTTTTTGCTGCTAATATTTTGAAGAATCCCTCTATATAAATAAAATAATTGAAACACGTGCAGACTTATTTAATATTGTGTTAAAATGCATTCAGCTTATTGTTATGTATTACAGATCACGGTGGAACAAGTAGTACATTCGACGTCGAGGATAAGCGATTCATCTTCCAAAGGAGCGTACATTTTTTTAACAAAATCACAGAATTCCAAACCGCTGCCATCGATTTCATCAACTGTTACTGGCGCACAGCTTCTGAACGTGTAAGCTTCTCCTAAAATGTAACATTGATATAAAATTTAAAAAATTGAGCATCATATCAATATTTTCTTACCATTCAAATAATTCACTGAATATTTAGTACAAGCAGTAGCTAAAACCCCTGTGCAGTACGTAATATCCATTTTGTCTAAGTCAGTTGTGCTGGCTTTTTCCGGACAGCTGCTATCTTTCCCATTGCAGCTGTAGCATGATAAATTATCATCTGATTCGGCTGCAAAAAGTTTATATGTTGAATATCGAACTTATACTATTCGCATACATTTGATTAAATACGAATTAATTTAAATATGCACGTTTTTACTTAAAAACGTCACTTTTAATCACCCACAAGATGAAAGCTGGCCGATTGAACGGCCTTACTCAATATAATTCAAGAAATAAGGTCTCGAAATCTCCCAAATATTTCAAAAATTCCAGTGTAAATACGCAGCACTCTCTAAGCCGTTAAAACACAAAATGATAATTGTTAACAAATAGTAAAAATCTCATACCCAATGCTGAAGCAAAAAGCGCACAAAGTAATAGGCAGACTGACTTCATTTTGTTAAAAATCATGTTTTAATGAAAATCTTTTACTTATATAGTTCAGATATAATCATGTTTGATAGCAAAATTCTATTATAGTTAAAAGATTAGATCGAAAGCTGATGAGTATTTTTCTTCGAGTAGCTATTGTATCCTCAAGTGAATAATAATGCAGGATTTGCTCTTGAACAGTCTCTTTGATTGATGACTGGAAAATTGTTGTCTTTAATGGCAATTCTATTCATTGATTTTATTTTTATAGTATCCTTGATAAGAACACACATTTTTGTTTTTCTTGATTATACTGTTTACAATTTATGTATGAGGAACCACAGAAAATCATATTGTGTACCAAAACGAAGATAGCTCGTGTCGAAATAATTCTGTAGCTAAAATTCCATTGGATTTTATGTACTTCCATGATTAGTCATATTATTTATAATGATATCTAATTTGTTTACTTTATTCATAAAAAGCGCAAACGAACGATCTATGTAATTTTACGAACAGGGATATTTGTTCCAGTTTCCCAATTTTGCGCTTGTCTTGTCCCACTGTTGGCAAAAAATCAAGGAAACTGAATTTTTAGTCAGCTTTAAAATTTGATGTGATGCACTAGTTTCGAACATAAATATGCACTGGATCATAGTTTTTGCAGCATTGCTTTCAGTTACACATTCAGGTACGATATAGTTCATACGTATTGCTACACTAACCACATGACACTAGAACATTAAATTTCAGTTTCTACCGAAGTATGAACTATAATAATCTTCAAAATATTCAACATGCTAATGCCGTTTGTAACATTTGTTTTAAAAAAATTATTATTTGTTTGTAAGTGTTTAATATATTAAGATACATTCGGTTTTAGGTAGTGGATTGGAATGCTATACTTGCAGCAGTCATGTTGGAATCACAAATTCGATGAATGATTGTGAAAGGTTTAACTCCTACGAAAATCACCGAAAATCATTTTGTCAACCTGGAGAACAAGTTTGTGCTAAGCATATTGTGAACCGTGAGTCGTGTTCTTTATCATTATTTCCTAGGTTTATACTTTATTCATTTATAAATGATTGCTGCTTATGCAAAGTATAGAGAGATTAATATTAATCGAGACAAATAAAATAAAATAAATTGTTAGAAACAGTTTCAAAAATTCGAGTAATATACTTATTATAAAGCTGAGGCCTTAGTAAGTTTAACCGACTATTCATGTGTTCTTTACATTATTTCATAAAGATACTGATTTTGACGAAATTTAATGGACATTGAGCTAAATCTAAGAAACTGAGTTATAATGGAGACTAACACCAAACGCGTCAAAAAACCAACTTCTGCTCACAAACCACAGACTCAACGCTGACTGACTCCCCTACATAACTGCAGACGGCCAAACGACACAACCAAAAAACGACGTAAAATACCTTGGAATCACAATTGAACCACAAACTTTAATTCACTAACACATACGAAACATCAGGGCAGAAACAGTAAAGAGAACAAAACACTTCCGATCACTAACCTACAAAGACAGAGGAATCAGCACAACAACCGCCACCAAAATATATAAAGCTATTTGTAGACCCTTGCTAGACTTTGGACATATACTCATGACCAACGGAACAGAGAAGGACAAACGTTATACACAAACAACAGAACAAATTGCACTAAGACTAATAACACGAATAAGACACCCCCAAAACCCACTACACACCCCCCCCCACCCCACACTATACGAACGCACAAACATGACAAAGATCTCGGAAAGACTCATACAGCTACAGACAAAATGGACAAACAATCAAATACGAAATGGTTACTTTAGCTGCACCCAGCAAAAACTATTTCAAATAATTAATTTCAATTTCCATATTGCAACAAGCAATAATGAGACTCACCTTTTTCTTCATCGTCCTTATATGACTTCTCTAGCCCTACCAATGTACAGATTTCAGCAAATGGCTTACAAAAAAGTCGTGCTTTTTTGGGTTGCAGACGTTCAATCTCACCACAAATGATCCGGCTCTGAAAACTGAGTTTCTCAAGCTCCTTAATATTAACTCTGAATGTTGCTAGTAAATATTTTTTATGGTTTTGGCTTCAGATGTTCAGTCTTAAGTTCCATTTCCAGTAGAAATTATATTGAATTAATATAATTAATATGAAAGTGACACAATGTGGATCCTTCGTATCATAATTTGCCACTACAAGAAGAAAATATTCTTGTATTGTAGCTTTTTATCTGAAATTTGTCGATCAAAAATTTAGCTGTGGTATCACTTTTAGATGATGGTGTGACTTGGGTGCATCGGTCTTGTCGACCATATGATGTTTGCGATGTTCTAAGCCAAATGTATCGGAATGGCAGAGATCAACTTTTGGACTGTTCCACTTGCTCTGATCGAAATTTGTGTAATTCATCTGTTTTGTATTCAGCATCTACAGTTGTAACAATGTTTTTATTTATTTTAGCGATTTACTAGCTGAAACTGTTAGTTTAATAAATTGGATGCAGTTTAGATTTATTACGCTATAACACATCTATTGGTTTTTTATTGCTGGTTAAATAGCAAACAGACATATTTGTTGGTAAAAGTTTTAATTATAGATGTGTAAGTGCATTTACAGTTTTTCACAGACTGACAAATTGTTCCTGCGATACACACACTTTCTACTGGAATTTAGTATGGTATTAAGTACTCAAGCACATTTCATAACTCGGGTTTTTATCATTTTGGGAACAATTTGATGTTCGTTGGAATGGAAAACAGATTACATATAACAACTAGTTTTATTTCCACAATCTGAATTAATTTGTTTTGTTTGCATTCCATATTGATAAGCCAATTTTCATCAACTCCTTCGATTCATACTTTCCTATGAGTATTACGTAGGAATGCTCATCTGGGTACTCAGATTATACATTATCATCATCTAAGTAGAAAAATTACTGATTTTTTCATTCATTTAGTGTATTGTGCTGCATCTTCAACTAATTTTATGCAGCTATACTATAGCAGTTTAAGAACGTTATGTAGAAGTATGCAAAGGAATAAACAGATCTCTCAATACAATGTCAATTTTTATTTCAAAAATGAAAGTGTCTTGCAAAACTTGTTGGAGAGTAACGAAAAACTTTTATCTACATGTAAATGGATCAAACAAACATCCTACATTAGTGGAATTTGGTAATTTTTTATTCGAGGAAAAGTGCATAGTGATGTTGTCACACTAAGTCCACAAGAATATTTCCTGTAACTAGATATTACTAATTTCATTATTTACCCATGATTATTTAGCCAAGTGAATAGACAGCCAATGCGTTAATTCCATCAGTACCTACTCTGGCATCAAAGCACCGATTTCGCGAGAAGAAACCAATGTTAAACAATTTTTCTGTTTTAGTGTTTATTCTGTTCCAACTGGTAGGAACCGGTAAGTGTCTATTTACAAAAATAAAATATGGGTATTGCTTTAAAAAGAGAAGGAGAAATTTTCAGAATTTAAATTGAAACTATTCAAAAAACAATTCAAATTTAAATGAAATTCCTGGGTTCCAGTCAATTTTATGGTTTATTATTTTATTACAAATACGTTTCGGTGTCTTTCTCCACCATCATCAGTTTGTATGCATGGCTGTTTCTACCTTCAACTTTGGCAAGCAATTTCTTTTGCCGATTTTGCCTGCAGTTTCCCATATCTCCTTCCCAAATCATCTTTCTCCGTCCGGAAAGAATTGCTTGCCAAAGTTGAAGGTAGAAACAGCCATGCATACAAACTGATGATGCTGGAGAAAGACACCGAAACGTATTTGTAATAAACTAAATAAATAATAAAATTGACTGGAACCCAGGAATTTGATTTAAATTTGAATTGAAATACAGTCAGGAAAGTATACATCAAAAAACAATTTAAAGTGTGCAACGATCTCAAAAAAGCAGTTATAAGTTTTTCTCCTTGACTTTGTTAGGAACTATGTTAGTCGATGTATTGAAAAATTCTGGAGAAGCTTGCTGTTAGACCCGATAATCATGTACTTGCGAAAGCGGAAAATATTTGTTCGGGCTTTTTAAATGAATAGGCATACGGGGGTGTCAATCTGAAAACTTCCCACCCTTAATATCTCTCTTACAATTAAAAATATGAAAAATTGGAAAGACACGTCAATTGTGAACAAGGACTCCCGCAAGGTTCCCCGCTCTCACCGTTTCTCTACAATATATATTGCTATGACATATACAATTACAACTTACCAGACAAAAATCAAATCGACAGATCGGCATACATATTACAATACGCAGACGACACGGCACTTATTGTACATGACAAAACTACTGAGAGAGCAGCGCAAAGACTCCAATCACTAACAAACAACACAATGACATGGTTTTATAAATGGAGACTAACACCAAACGCGTCAAAAAACCAACTTCTGCTCACAAACCACAGACTCAACGCTGACTCCACTACAATAACTGCAGACGGCCAAACGACACAACCAAAAAACGACGTAAAATACCTTGGAATCACAATTGACCACAAACTTAAATTCACTAAACACATACGAAACATCAGGGCAGAAACAATAAAGAGAACAAAAACACTTCCGATCACTAACCTACAAAGACAGAGGAATTATCACAAACACCGCCACCAAAATATATAAAAATATTTGTAGACCCTTGCTAGACTATGGACATATACTCATGACCAACGGAACAGAAAGGACAAAACGTTATATACAAACAACAGAACAAATTGCACTAAGACTAATAACACGAATAAGACACCCCCAAAACCCACTACACAACCCCCCCACCCAACTACTATACGAACGCACAAACATGACAAAGATTTCGGAAAGACTCATACATCTACAGACAAAATGGACAAACAACCCCTACAACTGGACCATACTGAATCCCCTTTGTCTTACAAGACCAACCAGACAATCCCGCTTCCGTTTCCCTACATCAACGCTACTCGAACACTTACAAACGCAACTGACTACTGGACAATAAAATAATTTTTTCTTGTTATTAGAATTGGAAAGTTTACTTAATAATATTGTTAACCTAGAATATGAGAATTTTCATATTTGTTTTTTATTTAGATTAAGATTACATGTATTAAACAAGGGCAGAAAGACCGATAGGTCTAGGATAGGGATAGATAGGGCCTTTTTTTTAGAAATAAAGATGTTTACTACTACTTTATTTGTAAGGGGGACACTTTAAATTAATATTTTTAGCCTTCTTCTTTCAAGCCCCTAGCAGGGGTAGATGCCTCCCTTAGAATCTTCAATGGAAATGGGGGTCAAGTGGCACATCGTTTTAAAGGGCGTTCGATTGCGCTAAAACGATGTGCCACTTGACCCCCAATCCCATTTAAGATTCTAAGGGTGACATGTACCGCTCCTAGGGGGTTAAAACAAGAAGGCTAAAAATATTAATTTAAAGTATCCCCCGTACAAATAAAATTGACGTGTCTTTCCAATTTTACATAATTTTTACTGTAAGAGAGATATTAAGGGTGGGAAGTTTTCAAATTGACACCCCGTGTAGATAGTACAAATATTTTGATAGTTGGATGATTACAAGCGTATATATTCAATATTTCGTGTTTATATATAAAAATATATAATTTTGTAGGATTCAGTTTACAATGTTACAATTGCAGTGGACAAAAGGGAACCAACAATGATTGCGAAGTCAATCTTGCAAATGTAAAAGTTGAATATTGCATGTCCAGCGAGTTATGTGGACTCTACATATCCCAAAGTAAGAACATTGTCACTAATAATCTTTGTCAAACACTCTCATTCATTTTTCATCATCCAAAGTGCATCCAGCCATACTCTGAACATTATCGAATCACTAAAATTGTTTGGCATTATATTCAACAGTAATTTCGGTGAATAAACCGCCTTTTAGCTTTAGTGCTTCATTTCACATGTTTCAGCTGATGATATAGTGACAATCAAACGTAGTTGTATGTCACCATATGAGTGTGAACTGGTGCACCCTACGAGTTCTAAAACCGGCGAGACCAGCGTTATTTCTTACAAACTTTGCAATTCCACCAATTTATGCAACTCTGCAAATACTCTAAAACTGAAGCCACATTTACTATTTTTCAGTTGTATAGCAATTAGTGTTTTGATCAGTAATGTTCTTTTGAAAAATCTAAATCATATTGTCAATTAAAATATTTTCTAAAATTAAGCTAAGGTAATTCAAAATTATAAATTATTACTTAATTTAAAAATAAAAAATGATCTAAGCCAATTAATGTTAAAAATGTATTACAAAAATGTTTGTCATGATAACTTATAATTATAATAAAAGATAGATCTTATGTTGTGAATGTAGTTTTTTTTTGCATTTGCAGCACCCCTATAAAATAGAAATAGCAAATAAAATGGCAAATTTGTATTACTTGATTTGATTTATACAGGGTTATTCACGCTATACGGCACGGAAGTTTGGCTGAACCGTTGATTTTTAAAAAGTATTATTTTATGAATTGGCAGACGCCTACCGGGCGCACATTCTAAAAATATTTTTGTAATGTACAGGAGTGTCCTAAAAGCCCTAAAGTATCAAAGTTGGGTTTTTTAAATGGAATACCCTATATATTATTGCATTTTTCGATTCTCTGAGCAAAATAAGTGTCTGTTTTGATAAGGTTTATACTACCTAAATCTTAAGGATTTTTAAATAATACAAATTTAATCAAAATCTAATCTAATTTTCACGTGTCAAATACTTTAGAAGTATTTAAGTTATGTAAGCGTAATTTATAGTGAAGTGAAACAAAATATAATATTTTATATTCCAATGATAAAAAACTTTCCATGTTATACAGGGTGTCCACAAATTTAAACTAATCAAATAAGAACTTTAAGTGGCTATAACTTAATTTATTAAGTTATATTAATTTAAACTATAAATTAATTTAAATACAACCCCATATATTTTAACTTACCAAGAAATGCAATTTTTTATTACCTATCGAATGGTATTAGGATGTTAACAGCTAAGTTTTTGCCTTTTTAGAAATACGCCGAATAATCGTTCTGTGCACCATTTGGTGTTGTTTAATTTAAGGTTTCAATGTATCTAAGTTGCCTATGGCATTTACACATGTGAAATCATTTATTTTACTTGTGGTGCTTAGTGAAAATGAAGACTTATCCAAAAGTAGAGCGTATTGATATGATTTTCACCCTTGGAGAATGTCATAAAAATTGTTTATTGGCCTCTAGAGTTTATGCTCGAAAAGTTTCCTGAAAGAAATCATCCTAAGCCAGCCATTTTTAAACGCTTATTACAGCAGTTTGAGGAAAGTGGGAGTGTCAATTACAAAAAACCCAATACAAGGAAATCTGTCACTGAAGATGCAGAAAATGTTTTCACGGTAATTGGTTCAGTTATCGAAAATCCCAATATTAGTCAAATTCTAATATCCAAAAGTACTAACATTAGTCAATCAAATATTTCCAGAATTATTAAAAAGCACAACTTTTATTCTTATAAAATTCAGCTTTGCCAAGAACTTTATGGAAATGATTTTGAAACCGAACTGAGTTTTGCATGTGGCTGTTAGAGAAAGTGGCAGAAAATGAAAAGTTTTTCGATAAAGTGTTATTTAGTGATGAATGTACTTTTTAAAACAATGGTCTCGTGAATAGACACAACTTATTATTATTCTGATACGAATCCGCACGAATCCAGGTCATGAAAAATCAAAAGATGTGGTCAGCTAATGTGTGGGGTGGAATATTGGGCGCATATTTATTAGGACTCTATTTTTTTGAAGGACATCTAAATGGTTTGATATTTCTCCAGTTTCTAATAAGCCATATTTCAGTATTATTAGAAGAAGTCCCTTTAAATATTAGAACCAACATGTGGTTACAATTGGATGCAGCGCCGCCTCATGATCATTGCGAAGTTCGGCAATTTTTAAATGCCAACTTTCAAAACAGGTGGATTGGCAGAAATGGATTTCAAAATTGGCTCCCCAGATCTCCGGACTTAACTCCACTAGATTTCTTTTTGGGGGTGTACATAAAAGGAATTGTCTACCATACGCTTCCGAGAACTTCACACGATTTGAAAATACGTATAAGAGACGGTTTTAAAACTGTAACTCCGCAAATGTTGTCCAGAGTTAGCAGTGGTTTTGAAAAAAGAATTTACAAGTGTCTGGATATGAACGATCAAACATTTCGAGCACTTGTTATAAATAATTTTCTTTTAGTTTTATGTTATTGTTGATATGTTATTTTGAGCTTTTACTTAAAAAAAACACCAACTGGTGCACAGAACGATTATTTGGCGTATTTTATTAAAAGGCAAAAACTTAGCTATTAACATCCTAATATCGTTCGATAGGTAATTAAAAATTGCATTTCCTGGTAAATAAAAAATATGGGGTTGTATTTAAATTAATCAAGTTATAGCCACTTAAAGTTCCTATTTGATTAGTTTAAATTTGTGAACACCCTGTATAACATTGTAAGTTTATTAGCATTGGGGTATAAAATATGATTTCTTGTTACACTTCACTACGAATTATGCTTACATAACTTAAATAATAAAGTATTTGACACATGAAAATTATATTACATTTTGATAAAATTCGGATTATTTAAAAAATCGTAAGAATTAGGTATCATAAACCTTATTAAAACAAACACTTATTTTGATCAGAGAATCCAAAAATGCAATAATATATAGGGTATTTGATTTAAAAAAACACAACTTTGATAATTTTAAGGCTTTTGGGACACCCTGTACATTACAAAAATATTTTTAAAATGTGCGCCCGGTAGGCGTTTGTGGATTCATCAAATAATACTCTGTAAATTAATTAATAATTAATAGTATTGTTAACCTAGAATAAGAGAATTTTCATATTTGTTTTTTATTTAGATTAAGACTGCATGTATTAAACAAGGGCAGAAAGACCGGTAGGTCGATAGCCTTTTTTAGAAATGAAGATGTTTACTACTACTACTCTGTAAAAATAAAACGGTTTACCCGCAAACTTACCCTGTATAATCATTGCAGTTGTTAATTTAATTGATTAACTAGCTTTAACTATTATTAGATTAGAAGTTTTATAAAAAAGTGAATAAAAAATGAATAGGGTAGATTTAAGAGCGACTTTTGGACAGTTTGCTTACAAGTACAGTAAAACCTGTGCTAACGGCCACCCATATAATGCGGCCACCTGAGTTAACAGACAGTTTTAAAATTCTCCGAGCAGACTATAGGGAAGTCCAATGTACGTAACCCTGTTAATTACGGCTTCTTTTACAATCCAGCCACAACCAAAGAAACCCAAAACCCATGTCACTAAAAAAAAAAGTTTGCCTCTAAAAGAGAAAATTAATATGTGTTCGCGAGTTATAATTATTTTGTATAAAGTTCGCGAAAGTTGGCAGAAAAATTTGGGGTCGGAAAAACTCAAATTAACGACATATTAAAAAATAAAACTGATTTAAAAAAGATTGGTTGAGGTTGAGGAAGGTGTTAACTTGGAGCAAAAACGGAAATTTCCGAAGATAAGTAAGGATTGGCAGTGGATCAAGTTGTCTACAACTGGTTTTGCAAAGCCAGAAATGAAGCAATCTCGATATCTGGACCTCTACTTAAACAAAAAGCACTGGAGGAAGCAACAGTTTAAAGTTGGAAAATTTCACAGCATCAAATGGATGGTTGGAAAGTATCTGCCGTCGACACACTATAACTTTTAATGAATTTGTGGTGAGTCAGCAGAAATTAATTTAGACAATGTAGAGGCCTGGAAAACCAAGTTACTGTTGATTTTAAGAAGCTATTCTGCACTAGATGTATATAATGCTGACGAAACAGGTTTTTATTACCGCGCCATGCCAAATAAAACATTTTCTTTAAAAATGAGAATTGTGCAGAGAAAAAGGCAGCAAAACAACGATTGACTATTTTGCTGTGTGCAAATATGGGAGAAAAAAAAGATCCATTAATTATTGGAAAAAGTAAAAATCCTCACTGTTTCAAGGGTAATCATGTTGAGAAATTACCCTTTGAAGTTTCTAATAAGAAGGCGTGGATGACAACAGAAATTATGACCAGATGCCTGAATAAATTTGACAATAAAATGAAAAAACAAAATAGAAAAGTCATATTTTCTTGGATAATGCCACGTCACATCCTAATGTTCCATTAGAAAATGTTAAACTAGTCTTTTAGCCGCCAAACACCACTTCCTGTTTTTCCAAGGCCGGATTCAGCGATGTTATCGAAGATGGAATTTTTGACGAAGAAGAAGAAATTGTACCTCTTGCCCAACTTTTTCCTACACTTCATAAAGAAATTGTGGATTTAGATAAATTTGCTTCTATAACTATTAGTCATGTGCCTACAGAGAGCTCTAACTTCAGTATTGTGGAAATTATTGAGGAACTGTGCAATAAAGATGAAGAGCATAACTCTGATAATAGTAATGTGGATGAATGTGAAACTCCAAAACCTACTTTGCCTAATATGAGCGAAGTGTGTGCAAAATTCAGAGACATACAGAACCATATGTTGTACAATAACAATGGTGACCTCTTTACGAATGTTTCTTGAATTTTACTCACATGTGAGGCTGAAGTTTTTAAGTCAAAGCTAAAAATTTAAAGCAAACAAATATTGAATCATACTTAAAAAAACACTTTTTAAAGCATTTTTAATGTATGATTGAAGCAATTTTTTTGTGTGTTTTTTTGCATTTATGTGTTTCGTATAGATATTGTGTGTATTTTTGAAATATTTATAATTTAGTAGTAGAAAACATCTTTATTTCTAAAAAAAGTTATCGACCTATCGGTCTTTCTGCCCTTGTTTAATACATGTAGTCTTAATCTAAATAAAAAACAAAGATGAAAATTCTCTTATTCTAGGTTAATAATCTGATTAAATAAACTTTCCAATTCTAATGACAAGAAAAAATTATTTTATTGTCCAGTAGTCAGTTGCGTTTGCAAGTGTTCGAGTAGCGTTGATGTAGGGAAACGGAAGCGGGATTGTCTGGTTGGTCTTGTAAGACAAAGGGGATTCAGTATGGTCCAGTTGTAGGGGTTGTTTGTCCATTTTGTCTGTAGATGTATGAGTCTATCCGAAATCTTTGTCATGTTTGTGCGTTCGTATAGTAGTTGGGTGGAGGGGTTGTGTAGTGGGTTTTGGGGGTGTCTTATTCGTGTTATTAGTCTTAGTGCAATTTGTTCTGTTGTTTGTATATAACGTTTTGTCCTTTCTGTTCCGTTGGTCATGAGTATATGTCCCTAGTCTAGCAAGGGTCTACAAATAGCTTTATATTTTTTGGTGGCGGTGTTTGTGCTCATTCCTCTGTCTTTGTAGGTTAGTGATCGGAAGTGTTTTGTTCTTTTTATTGTTTCTGCCCTGATGTTTCGAATGTGTTTAGTGAATTTAAGTTTGTGGTCAATTGTGATTCCAAGATATTTTACGTCGTTTTTTGGTTGTGTCGTTTGGCCGTCTGCAGTTATTGTAGGGGAGTCAGCGTTGAGTCTGTGGTTTGTGACCAGAAGTTGGTTTTTTGACGCGTTTGATGTTAGTCTCCATTTATAAAACCATGTCATTATGTTGTTTGTCAGTGTTTGGAGTTTTTGAGCTGCTCTCTCAGTAGTTTTGTCATGTACAATAAGTGCCGTGTCGTCTGCGTATTGTAATATGTATGCCGATCTGTCGATTTGATTTTTGTCTGGTAAGTTGTAATTGTATATATCATGGAAGTATATATTGTAGAGAAACGGTGAGAGCGGGGATCCTTAGGGAGCCCTTGTTCATGGGAAAAAGAAAATGACAGTGTTTTGTCAATTCGTACTTGTAGTTGTCTGTTTTGTAGTAAGTTCTTTATGGTGTGTAGTAGATATGTTGGTGTGTGTAGCTTGTATAGTTTGTATAGTAAGCCTCTATGCCAGACACTATCAAAAGCTTTGTTAATGTCCATAAACAGGCAAACTGTCTTTCTGTGAGTTAGGTGGGTTGTTTGTATATTGTTAGACAGAGTGGACAGTGGGTGAATAGTCGAGTGCTGATGTTTGAATCCGAACTGATACGATGGTTTGTACTTTCCGACCAGTTTTCCCAGTCGCTGCCTTATTATGTACTCAAAAACCTTACTAAGTACTGATAGCAATGTAATTGGTCTGTAATTGCTCGGTTGTGAATTGTCCAGTCCATTTTTGGGTATAGGGTTTATTAAGCCGTTTTTCCATGTTTTTGGAATTTTGTTATTTCTAATGCAGTTGTTCAATTCAGTTAGGATCTGTTTGTGTTTTTCTTGAGTTAGGCTTTTCAGGATTTTTGCCTCTATTTTATCTTTTCCCGGTGCTGTGTTTTTGATATGCGCTAGGGCTTCATTGTACTCTGTGTCTGTGATCAGTTTGTATGTATAGTTTGGTGAGCTGTTGAAATAGTTCAAGTACCAGTCGCTGATCAAGTTCCAGTTGTCATTGTCGAAGTTAGGGTTTGTCGAAATGCTGAAGGCCCTTTGATAGTGTCTGGCGAACGCGTCCGCTTTCTCTTTGTCTATGTACCGTTCTATTCCGATTTCGTCAATCGTGTCAGTAGTGCCAGTTTTTTTGTATTGCGCTAGTTTCTTAATTTTTTGCCAGTATGTTTTGCCTTTGTCTTTTTGTATTTCTTGACATGTTTCTAGCCATTTGTTAAGTTGGTTCAGTGTCTTTTTTAGGTCGTTATTTTGAGTGTTTGTATATAGTCTGTACTCTCTTTTGCTTTATGAGTCTCAGTATGAATTTGGGTAGTGTATGTCGGTAGAAAGCATTTTTTATTTCTGGGTAAATTTTCCCATGGCTAGTGAAAGTTATTGTTGTATGGTTTACATTGAAATGGGCTGTGCTTGCGATGGAATGTAGTCATGTATATATTGTTTCACTTTGTCCATGTCAGTCTTTGTTAGGTTTAACTTTTTGTCTATAGGAGGTGTACTGGAGGTAGGTTGCGTATGCTGTAAGTCTAAGTTAAACGTAATAGCCAGGTGGTCCGATCCAAGTTCGTTGGTTAAGTTTATGTTGTTGATGGTGTTTGTTAAGTTTCTTGTGTGCAGTAGAACGTCTGGTGTTGAGTCTGGGTTTGCGGGCATCATAAATGTTGGTGAGGGGTGCTGTTTTATAAAGTCCGAATTTTGTAGAAATCTTTTAAGCTGTTTCGTTTTGTTTTTGTTCAGATTAAAGTCGCGTATAATTTTTATAATTTATTTACTTTCAAAAAACAATAAAATATGTAAATAAAAAATCTTAAAACCTAATTGTATTTTCTTTGTGAGGCAGAAATCCTGGCAATTACGGCCACTTGTATATAACGGCAATACTGTTTACTTTTTTAATGGCCGTTATTAACAGGATTTACTGTAGTAGAATTTTTTAAACTTTGACGATACCATCCAAGTCGCTGTCACGGTTGGTTAATAAATTAATTTAATGCGCTAAGTACTAGAGAATACTAAATACCCTTTCGCATTTATTTGTCAATCATACAATTTTACAAAGTGCGCCTAAAATATTAACATTTAATAAGTCCTTAATTTTCTGCTCATAACTGCAGGATATTTTTTAAATCCCTTATAAACGAAAGTATATCATATTTAAAATTTTAACAAAGTAAAATTACGAAGAATATATTAGAGAAATAGAATAGATTAAATAGTCATTGCTTCATAATAATCTGATCGTAATATTTAAAAAAATTAATATCGGTAAAAAAAGTCTAGTCACGTGCAAACTGGCGCAGGTTTCATTTTTTTTTAAACAGCTTTTAACACTATGAACGTTTACCAACTACTTTATCGGTTATCTTTAAGGACTGCTATGTAGCCCCCTTAATTGACTAGAATTTTGGATCACCCTATATAGGATTTGTAGTAAAATAAGCGAAATCGTCTTAATTTAGCAGAGTTAGTGTGCGCATAAAGATGAGGGTCACTATCATTTAAATTTTTCACAAGCTTCATCAAGTATAAATGTATAAAATTATTGTTATAAAAAGCACATTGTAATATTTCTAACTATTTCGATAACGTAAACATCAGAAGAGACAATTAATTTATAGCTAAAACAAAGTAGCAAATAAAACACTGACAATGAAGGCTGTGAATGCCATTTTGAATAAGGAACTGGCGCTACTGGATTCAGCATTTGGAAAAACTATGCCATTGCATCTTGTGGTATTACAGCTCTCACAGGCACTCAAGATAGCATTTCTACCGTCGACTTCTTCTTTCAACCAGTCGCAGTAGTTAGTTACGGCAGCATCTTGCACACGACATCCACGGATAATTCCACTGTTGTTAGCCTCTGCTCCTAAAATAACGTTTTCTTTTGAATTTGTTTTTTTTATCAAATAATGCAATAAACTATTAAGAAAAAAATGTCCAGCTGTTCTGCTATTGTGGTGATCGGTATAAAATAATGATGTTTTGAGTGATTTTTTGAGAATGTTTCGATGGATTCTTAGAAGACTTGCTGTGGATTTGTTTTTAAGTAAAACTCTTCTTCTTATAAATCTATCGCTATATCTTCTTATATATAATCTATCGAGCACACTCGATAGATTATAACAAAGCTGTAATTTATTGAGGGTCTTGATAGGCAAAATAGTAGAATTCTTTCTTTCGTCGCTAGAATATTTTTTGATCATTTTCTCGCTCTTTGTAAAATCTTAGAGTGTTAATAGTTTTGAATAAACATAATTTTTTTGGTCAAAATAATGAAGTAAAATGATTCTCAACCGTCACAGCTTTTTATGATAATCACATGTAAAGTTGATAATAATGCGATCCGTTTAAAATTAATAAAGACCAAAAAGAACAGAAAATACTACAAGATTTCCTCGCGACGAAATCCTCGCAAATTGATTAAGGCATTAACCAAAAAAATAATTGATTCCAGCTACGAAGCAAAATATTTACGTACTTTTCGGATGAACACATTCAAGAATTCACCATTGCTCTAAACGGATGGACGCAAATAGGATGGGATGATTATTTGCTTAGTGATAAGCACCTACCATCATGATTCCATTGGGATGGTAATAAATATCTCAAATGGCCATGAGATAATTCATCATTTCGAGATAAACTAAACGATATGTCACTGTTCCCAAAATTTCGTTGAAACAAACATGTTATATGTTTGTACATTAACTTATTGAAAATTAGAACTTTCTTCATGCACTTATTTCTCATGTATGTACAACAGATGCACATGTATCAACTAATCGCAGCTACTGTAATTGACCACTTAAAACCACAGAAAAAAACAAGTTAACGAGTTCGTGCAGACCAAAGGAGTGCCAATAGAGACATGGCAACTGCATTTTAAAGAGCTTTACGATGCTGAAGAAACTTTGAATATATACGAATACAAAACAGATGTAAGTGGTACAATCACTGACGAAGAGATAGAAGCAAAACTGAAGAAATTAAAAAACCGAAAATCACCCGCGCCGGCCGGCATCCCCAACGAGCTTTTAAAATGTGGAGGCTCCGAACTTGCAAGGAAACTATCGCAACTATTTAACAAAATCTTAAGCGAAACTGTTTGTTTCGAAACAAATATTTAAGAAAGGACTAAAAACCTGCCCGCAAAACTATAGAGGAATAACCCTCTTGAACACAGCAATGAAACTATTAACGAGTATTCTCAAGGACACATTGGAAGCGCAACTTAAGAATGCTGAAGAACAACAAGGCTTCACAAAGGGGCGGTCATTAACAGACGCAATATTCATAATAAAACAAATAAAAGAAAAGGCTATATAGAATAGTATCACAGCGTATATTTGCTTCATTGATCTAACAATGACGTTTTACAGGATTCGTTTGGGAGACATTCTACATATATTAAAAGAAAGTAAGTCACCAGCAAACATAACAAAGATAGTCCATAACCTAAATAACAATAACGTAACAGTGGTTAAAGCCGGAGATCAATTCACTGAAAACATCCCAACAGCGGGAGGAATTAGACAGGGTGGCAGCCTAAGTCCCTTTTTGTTTAACCTTGTCATGGATAAAATTATAAATAAAGTAACAGACCTTAACCTCAGATACAGACTGGGCAACAAAAGAATTGGTATGATGTGATACGCCGATGGTGTAGCAATTATTGCCGAATCAGCAAACGACCTGCAGAGACAACTCTTCCAGTTCTTCCAAGTAATCCGCCAACTCAATATAAACATTTCTATCAACAAAACCAAATGTATGACAATCGCGAAAGATCCACTTAGATGTAAGCTAATGGAGGAGGACAAACCCATAGAACGGGTGATGCAATTCAGATATCTGGGCATAGACATATCAAGCACCCATGACCCAGTTAAGGACCTGAGGAGCCAGATTAAAAAAATAACAATACTGGGGCAAAGACGGATGGACGAGAACAGACTTCCGAAAATAGTCCTAGAAAACAACCCGCCCGGCTCAAGACCTCCCGGGAGGTCACATAAAAAATGGAGAGATAGTTGGAAATCTACCTCTCAGGAAAAAATGCAGAGGCAGCTTCAGAATTAACAGATGGACAGCTCTCCAAGAAGTAGAAGAAGAAGGAGAAGAAGACAATTCCAGAATATTAGCTCCAGTTCAGAGCTCGACAACGATATGACTAATAATGACTCCTTACTTCTAAAATAAGCTATACTCTGTGATGAGAGGGATGTTGACAGGGTTAACGTTTTTTGTAAGGCTGTTTGGAAATATAGGTACCTACTCGGATGTTGTATATTCATTCAGGGTATCTTAACTCTCTCTTGTGGGTCCGAAGGCAAATGTTTTGTAAAGAAAGTACTTAGGGTGTTTACGGATATTAACATGACCGTGGGATAATTACTGGGAATAAAAATATAATATATACTTTGTTTAAATTGAAATAATATGGACTAATACATTATTACTACTATGTATGTATGTATTATGTACTATTATACTACTTTGTATTTTGGAACGACACTTGGAATAAAATACATCTTCAAGAAAAATATTATTACCATTCACAGTCCAATGAGTACATGATGTAAGAAGACTTACCCCAATAAGTAATATTTGCAGATATACAAACTAATGTCGCATTCACATCGGTAGAACAGGTTGTTTGTTGAACACCTGATCCAACCGGACTAGTGCATTTTTGTGCAGAATTTCTAGGATCACATTCGTAGCATATCAAATTTCTTGATGAGGTTACTGCTGAATCTTGTGTCGACACTAAACAAATAAAGTGTTATACGCCTAGTATTGTAAATGGTGAAATTTAACTGTGGTAATTTGTGATATGGAGCAAAAACTTACCAAAACAAATTCCTGCAATGAACACTAAAAGAAAAACTTTCGGAAAATACATAACCCCCATACTTTAAAAATAATCCCTTGAATCAGCTAAACGTGTACCTTCTTTTAATGATGAGAGCAAAATGATTCGATACTTACTTTTATCTGATGATAACGAAGATAAATTTAATATGCGTATATAAAAAAATGACACGTCTGGCGCACGCAAAAATGACTCAAAGCTATTTTCCAGGATTCTGAGAAGCAGAAATGAATCGAAAAGGGTGAATTGGAAATTTGTTGTCACCAGTATCTAAATACAATTGAATATGATCACATAGAGAAGTGTGTTCAGGGTGCATGAAAAACGGATTATTTTTGGGTAAATAAAGACAAATAGATTCAATTACAAGATAAAAATTCGACAGCCAGCATATGCTTTACATTCGACTCAAGTTTCTAAAGCTTCTTTATATGTGAAAAACACACCAAGAACATCTAATGTTCAATTCCAAAAATTTCTTCCGAATTTTCATTCAGAAGAATATATTCCCAAATAGATCTCCTGGATGCTGTGGGGGGGATTCACTATGGTTCCGGAATGGAAGTTCTTATTCAATTTTATATGCATTTGGAGCAGTCTTTGAAATGTTAATTCGTAATTTTTAATTCGAGTTGTTGGATTGTGTATTGTGTTTTGAGGATGTCTGTTTGGTGGTTTTTACTTATTGTTTGGTTTTCTTGGTTGCAATTTCTTATTCTCTCTCCAACAGAGCTCTACATATTCTTTTGAATGTTTTGGTGTCAGTTTTTGTGCTGATTCCTTTCTCTTTGTACGTTAGCAACCAATAGTCTTTTTATTTGTTCTTTTAGTGATATCGGTCTTAATTTTTCGTATGTGTTGAGTAACTTTGTATTCTTCTTTTGCTGTAATTCCTAGATATTTGACACCTGACTTGGCGTGAGTTATGTGACCGTCAGCTATCATTGTTGTAAAATCTGGAGATTTTTTTATTCATTTGCTGATTTTAGAGGAGAAGGTGGTTGTTCGTTACTTTTAATGTTCTCCATTTAAAGGACAATTTCATTGCAAATGAATGTAAGAGCTTTAAGATTGTTCTCTTCTTTAGCATCTGAAGTCTGCTTACTGCTGCAATAGTGTAGTGTCATCATCATTTTGTAATATGATGTTGATTTGTTTATTTTGTTTATTTGTCTTTTATCGCTGTGAAAGTATGTTATGAAGAAAAGTTCAGAGCGATGATTCCTTGTTCGGGTTAAAATGGGAAAGAAATATATTGTCATTTCGCACTTGCAGCGGATTGAATTCGAACGTAGCACCTCTAGCCTCGGGTAGGTTTCAGATAAAATAACTTAAGCTTTTAGTCGATTGTAGTTTGCACGGTTTGTAAACTATAAATAAAAAATTAAAGCGTTTATTACTGGTTATTGTAGTAGCTTTGTATTATATATTACGTTTTAACACATGTTTTATACAAATAATAATTTGAAATTTAGTAAACATTAGAATGCGATGGTTTTCACAATTTTTTGCTTTCATTGCATTATCTACCTACATCAATTGCAACTCAGGATGTATGACCATGAGATAGCGAGGTAATCTAATACAATAATCCCTTAAAAACAGTTAAACTAAAAATATTTTCAACCATACCCAGGCGTTCACGATCTAATCATTGTGACGTCAATATATTATCAATTAAAAAATCTATCAAATCGTCAATTATTATTTACTTACATACTTATTTATCATTTTTTAAGATATTACTCATTATTAGTTTTCTAAATTTTCAGGTCTTCCAGTATTTAAGATCAAAATTGTAAACTGCTAAAAATTAATTTAATAATTACATTTTTGTCAAGGACTACAATTTTGTAAATTATGGCCCTAAAATCTCCGTGATAAATAAACAAATGACAGCAGCCGCCGAACTTAACTTGGTGTAAAAAATTGCTTTAAACGTCTAATCCAACTCAAATATTGGAGAAGCTTTTGCAAACAATATTATTTCTGGTCCTGTTGAAAATTGATAAATTCACAAAAAAAGTAGCGACTAGTTTTTATCATGTATATTAATTATAATGATATAAATATCTTTTTTTACAATGCGCTGTTATGCAGGAATTAATATCCTAATCTAGCTCATTGTTTAAGAAAATGCTATGCACATAAAAACTGTATTTAAAAGCGTTTGACCTTTTTTGTAGATACTTTATATTTTACTGAAACGAGAAAAAAACAAAGTAATCATGTTTACGATGTTAAACTTCAGCAAAACTAGAAATTGGCTTGTTTTTCCCAAACATCTATACGTAAATAAAGAGTGAATATGATATGAATATTATCCTGGTTGTTTCAAATTACATCTGGTCCAAATAATAATAAAGGGTGTTCCGATAAGAGCGACGGTTTTGAATTGCGCGCCATTTGTAGCGTCTTTATTTGACATTTAAAAAAAAGGCCGTTCGTTAGTAGACAGCAGGAGGTTAAGTAAAATGGAGTGGTTCAATTCTCATTGTGAAAAATTATTATCAAAGTTTTGGAAGTTTTGCAGACACAGTTCGCAAAATGCGTACAATTATGGGCCATTGGAATGCTCCAACTGAAGCCACTGTGAGAAAATTAATGAAGAAATTTCAGCAAACTGGGTCTGTTAATAAAGTGAAAACAGAAAACAGGCGTTCGTCCTGGTCGCGCGACTGCAAATATCGCAGCAGTAAGACCAAATGCTGAGGGAAGCCCAACCACATCAATTCGACATAGAGCTCAGAAAATTGATGTTTTCACAACGACTATGCAACGAATTTTTGCAAAAGATTTGAAGCTTCATGCGTACAAAGTTGAATTGGCTCAAGAGCTAAAACCGGAATACCATGGGCAACGAGCCTTTGTTGATTGGATTTTGGAACAACGAAAATTGGACGGTGATTTTCAAAGAAAAATCATCTTTAGTGACGAGGCCCATTTTTATCTTGATGGCTTCGTTAGTCGAGAAAATTGTCACGTTTGGGGTTTCGAAAATCCACGAGTGATCGTTCAGAAACAGATTCATCCAAAAAGAGTCACGGTTTGGTGTGCATTGTGGGCTGGAGGCATCATCGGACCATTTTTCTTCGAAAATGCAGTTGGTCAAGCATTAACCGCGAGGAGTGGTGTTCGTTATCGTGAAATGTTAACTAACTTTTTAGTGCCAAAATTGCAAAATATGGATCTCAATAGCATGTGGTTTCAACAGGACGGTGCAACATGCCACACAGCCAGAGAAACTGTTGAATTACTGTAAGAGTCATTTCCTGGTCGTGTTATTTCTCGTTTTGGAGATCGGCATTGGCCGCCCAGATCATGCGATTTAACGCCTTTGGAATTTTTTATTTGGAGTTTTTTTTAAGTCACAAGTTTATGTCAACAACCAACAACGATTGAAGCCTTAAAAGATGAAATTCAACGCTGTATCTCTGAAATACCGCAAAATGTATGCGCAACAGTCCTTGAAAATTTCATGCAAAGAGCACGTCTATGCTAGCAAAGCCGAGGCGGTCATTTGTCCGATGTCTTATTCCATTCATAACCTCATGATGTGTACTTCATTTTTCAAGAAATGTTTTAAACTTATACCACAAATATACATGTCTTATTTAAAATTTAAATCCGTCGTTCTTATTGGAACACCCTTTATAACTGTTTTTTTATTATCAATTTTAAGAAGCCTCTAAAGTGAATGATGCCTAATAATGGTTGGTCACCTGAACAAACCTAGATAATTCTAAAAGCTTTAATTAGCTCACATTTGGAATAATATTAATTGATGTGGATGAAAAATTCAGCTCAAAAAGTTGACATCGATAACTAAGTGAAACAGATAACATTTTATCAGCTATAATGTTCCTTAAACTCACAGTAAGCTTCTTAACTTATACGGATGTAATTTATTTTCTTATTTTAATCCAGTTTATGATATATACCGTTAGAATCAATAATCGATACTAAAGAAATAATGCATAATAATTTTATAACATGTAGGTACTAATTGTGAATGTCACTGTAAAATTAGTGAGCAGTAACATACAAATGAAACTCACTTTAAATTGTACTGTTGTTAATGTAATGTTAAATTGTATTGTTACCACCAAAGTGAACAAAAATTATGTTTAGATTCAATGCAATTAAGGATTACCAGGAGCTTCAGTGTTAAAAGAAAATTAAATTTTAAAATCAAATAAAAGTAAATATACATTTACACTGAGTTCATAAGGAAAATAATAAATTGCATTAAAATTCAGGATTTTTGTTTCAGAAAAATATTCGGACACGTATTCTGTTATTCCGATAAAAAAATAATATACGCGGTGTTCCAGCATTATGATATGACCCTCAACTTGAAAATTTCAAATGAAAGCTCGTAGTTTTCGGGCGAATACCACATTTTTTAAATGAATCACGAATTTATGAACGAATCATAAATTTTTATCGTGTTTCATCAGGTTATAGGCACTGTGAAAAAATACATTTTAAATATCATTTGGTTCAATTTGACCGTTCAACGTGTCTCCAAAATAATAAGTCCCGATAATCTGATTTTTTATAATCCTTGCCAAAACAATCATCTTCTAGGATATTGAGTGTGTTCTTCTCTCATCCATCGGAGAAGCAGAATACTGGAACAACTAGTGAAACACTAATAACTAATGTTAAATTAATTAAAATTTAGGTTTAATTACCACGTTCCAAACATATTTTTCTTTCTCAAGCCTAAAATTACACAGATTGCAATTAATTAATTATCATTCACTATAAGGGAGGGTGCATTTGAACTACATCCCACAAACTCTAAGTCTACAGGAAATCTATTACTTTCAGCTTCGAATAAAAGAAACATAAATGCAGTGGCAAAATGAGTATTTTTATATGGATGCTTTGTTTTCTAAAAAAACAAAGCATCCATATAAAAATATAGAGGCAAAATTTGAGGCAAAATTATAGAGACATTGATAAATTTCATCGAAAATGTGCAAAGATGATTTAGAACAAAATCGAAGAGTTTTAAATTGAAAAGACTCGCTGATAAATTTTATTTTCAGTTTTATAAAATATGCATGTAGTTTATACACCGGAATAGTTGACAGTTTATAAAAATTATCCGGCTTTATTTTCCATAAATTCTAATTCTTGTCGCACCCAAAACTTTTTCATCTTTTTAAAACCACCTTGTATATTGAGTTCTAAACCCCAAGAATTACTTCATGTACTTAAGTAAAAATTCCTTTCGTTCGATCACTAATAGTTACTAATTAAATTCATATCAGTTAAACAACAGAAACGATCATAAATTTGACCTAAACATCGATCAATATATCATAAAATAATATCCGTAATTAAGGGCCGTAAAAATGTTTATTAAAGGATTAATAATTATCAATTTACAATGGCAGATCCGAATTTCATCTCAAGTTTATTACGATAATTCTTCCACTTTCGTTGGATATCCTTTTGATGGCACTGTGCGATAAGATGTCTTGGCAATTTCTTGCTTTTGTGTGTTTTACGTTACTCCTACAGTCCGGTAAGGCAAATTTTAACATTAGTTTAAAGTAACCATAGGTTCAAAAAGAAGAAAAAATCATCAAATTGTTAGATTCCATTCAAAATGTTAGATTCTTTCTCGTTAAACGCATCAACAAGTTTGATGTTCAATTTTTCAAAACAGTAAGATATTTTTATCTGTAATTATTGTTGTGTATATTTTCCTGACTGTACTTCAATTTATTCCAAAAAAACTCCTGGGTTTCAGTCAATTTTATTGTTTATTATTTAAAATGTCAGAAATACGTTTCGGTGTCTTTCTCCACCATCATCAGTTTGTCTAAAATATACATTTACAGTTATCATCAATTTAAATAAAAAAATTTCATCAAAATTCACATATTAAAATACAAATCACACACATATTAAAAAGTACATTAAGAACAATGGTTTTCAGGTGATGAGTCAGGACAAACATGTGTGGTAAAAGACTAGAATCTATTGTTTAGAGATTTAAATTTAACTTACGTGTATAGTTGTTTCTACCTTCACATTTGACTGGCTATTGAATTCCATATTTTATTCGATATCGAGAGAGAGAACAAAAAAAAACTGTTTATATTTCGCTTTTTCTTATTCCTAGAATGCAAAGAAAAAAAATGTTTTATTAAAATTTTATACATAAAATTTTGTATGAAAAAAATTATAGACTTTCGACAGACGCAACCTATGGATTCGACAAAACACACTCAGAAACTCAACCTGGACAGAACACACATAGACCAATCAAAGACAGGGACATGTTCAATGGAAAACATACAACAATTAACGACCGCCATAGAAAAATTTTCTCCATTCACCAAAAACACATACTATCAACACAGTTTATCGAAATTCATACTAAGACTAATCAAACGCAAAGGGAACTGTATAGACTATACACACATACTCAATACGACGACAACAGACAACTATAAGTACGCTTAGACAACAACCCTCTCCTTTGCTTTCTCCCCTGAGCAAGGAATCCCGCAAGGATCCCAGGACACGACATATACAATCAGTTTCCACCACAAAACACACATTGACAAATCTGCTTACATACTACAATACGCCGACGACACTGCATTGATCGTGTACGACAAAACGACAGCAAAAGCAGTACAAAAACTTCAAACGCTAACAGACAATACAATTGCATGGTTCTACAAATGAAGACTTACATCAAACGCCACTAAAAAGCAACCACTTTTACCAAACCACCAAATTAAAGACGACTCTCCCTCAATAACAAATTATGGAAACAGAACTAGACCAAAACAAAAGGCAAAATATCTAGGGATGACACTGAACTAAAAACTAAAATTTACAAAACACGCACAGAACGTAAGAATAAAAATCGAAAAAATAGAAAGGAATTAGTACAAAGACCGCCACAAAAAATACCAATCAATATGTAGACCTTTGCTTGACTACAGACATATACTGACAGCGAATGCAGCTAGAAAAACTAACAACACAACAACAAACTAACACATTCAAACAACAGAACAGATTGTCCTGAGATCAAGTACCAAAATAAGACATCCTCAAAACCAACTACACAACCCCTCAAACCAACTACTCTACTCTACGAACAAAAATAACTCGAATAACCGAAAGACAACTTCAATTACAAACAAAATGGAAAACAATCCCTACAACTGGACCCTACTGAATCCCCTTTGACTCACAAGACAAACGATACAATCGCGCTTCCGCTTCCCAACAACATAACTACTTGAACACTTCCAACACGACTGAACCAACCTACTAGACGATGAAAAAACAAGACATAGAATGAGTGATTTTTTTTTGCTTTGTATAATTTTAAGTTTACGTTAGAGAATGGATACAAACACATGTACAGATGTAAGGGCAGAAAGGCCGTGGGTCGAAGCTTATTGAGAAAATACAGGTTATGTATAGATGTTTTCAGCAAGCCAGTGTGGGACTTCACTAAGCTATTTGTTCATTTTATCTTGAACTGGCTAAGTATAACTGAACATATTTAAACAGTACACGTACTAATTATAGATGACCTCCAAACATGTTACAAACATTATACTGTTAATGAAATATGCTGTATACAAAAATAGAAATATATATAAATTCACATTAGAAGAATAAATTATCTGGTTTTAACATGATGAAGTAATACATCAGTTGTCTTAAATATATACAGATATTTTCTGGGTATGTAGTTTGTCCCAGTTAAAGATGTTTTCCTCAATTGTGGTTCGCCTATATTTCAGAAACCATTGAATTTTTTTCTTTACATTTTATCAAAATTTATAGCTACGGCATAAACGTTAAGATTTTTTCATTTGTTTAGTAACTACTGGTTTGAGTGGGATAATTTGACATGTAACTATTTCATATTCTATGAGATTGGGATAATAGTATTTTCGAATAACTACGCTCTCTACGTTCTCTACGCTAAACATTTATCTTTAACAAAAGCTCTAATGACGACCGTTTAAAAGCGAAACGATATTTTGTAATAAAAAATATTAGATACATTTATTCGCCTCAAAAATAATAAAATGGTCTGTCTTTTATGGACAGCAATAAGCATTTTGGCATGATCTGGCACAAATAACTCTTATGCAAGCTACATTTTTCGAAAACTATAAAATACCTAATTTGAAAAAAAAAATTATGTATGGAACCAAGGTGTACATGACAAAATGAACATAGCCAAATCAGCTCGCATATTGCAATGCGCTGACGACACTTCAGTAATCGTGCACGACAAAACCACAGCAAAAGCTGTAGACAAACTTCAAACACCAACAGACGAAAAAGTAACTTGGATCCATAAATAAAGACTAACACCAAACACAACGGAAATTACACTACTTTTACCAAACTCCCAAATTAAAGATAACTCGTCGACCGTAATAACAGGCTGAAACAGAACCAGCAAACAATGTATGCAAATATATTTTTTTCAGTGGGAGTATACTCCGTTGCTCAACAATGTTATTTCTGCAACAGTGAAGTTCATGGAGCGGGATGCAATGACCCGATTGTTCCAGAAAACATACAAATTCAAAGCTGTTCCAGCTCGCAAATAGTATCCACCAGTAGCGCTTCCACAGACGATGAAATTTCAGTTCGAAGAGTTCGAGACACATACTCAAATGTCTGCATTAATATGACATACACGTTTGGTACGCTTTATTTTCTGCTATTAATTATTTAATCTACTCCTTAAGCGAATTAAATATCTACATTATAATACTGGTTCCACTTGTAATGTAGACTCAAGAAATATTTCCTCGAGAGGATGTGAGACTGAGTACATACTCACCAACGTCGGACTCTATGATATCTGCGCGTACTATCTGGCAATTATACCTGCCAGAATAACAAACTTCAATTGCAACGTCTGCATATCTGATCTTTGCAATCACGCTGGCGCCGATACTGGTGAGATTGAGCAACCTGAAGAAGAATTCCCCAACCCGGACGATGACGCTGATGAAGAAACCCCTGAAGAAGAAACTCCAGAACAAGAGGAAACCGATGATGAGGGCGTGGTAGGTGAAACGGACAGTGCTCATATTGCATCGATTTCGATTACTCTTCTAGTCTCTTTGGTTGTTGGAAAATTATGTATGATTTAAGGTCGTGTTAAAGTCTATTATATTGTAATAAAATAAGCAGGAAATATAGTTAAAAAGTTTGTTTTCTAGTCAAAGGTTTAGTTTTTCCCCAAAGGCATTAATAGATGGACGAAGCTCGTCATTCATATATCCCGAGCAGCATTGATTTTGAAAAAAGTTCTTACAAAGTAAGACCGATTGATATATTTACAAACAGGAGGATACACTCGCCTGTTCGCTAGAATTATATGGTCACTTATGCCGATTACCCTTTTAAAATAAGACGTAGTATCGTTTCTGCTATGATCAGCATGTTTTAAGTATAAAAGAAGTCTCAGCAGAAACGACCGTAAGTCGACGACCTTAGTCAATAAGATCTACGTCCTTATCTATGGCTACGTATACGGGTTTCCATTTCCCCTTACTACAATTTTGCTACTCCCCTCATTTCTGGTGTTGTAATGTTGAATATTTTATTATGTTTTCTTGTAATTACCACCTTACATTTTTTATGAACTTATTAATTTTAAATTTCTATGCCGTTTTAGTTCGGTGGCATTTACTTGTCGTTTATTACAAACTAAGCAAGTATAAAATAAAATACATTCTTGGTTACTGTTTTCCTGATACTTTTTTGTGGATTCTATTCATATATATCAAATTAATTAACGGGCCTGCAAATGTCCACATATTCCAGAAAACATTCCAAAAGTGAAGGCACGAATCGAACGGAATCCGTATCGAAGTGGAAGAAATATGGCTGCTGAACTGCACATATCGCTTGAACAAATGCATTACATATTGAAAAATCAGTTGAAAGTCAAACCTTACGAGTTCTGAAAAATACATAAAATTACTGCTGAACAAAAAACAGTCAAAACCGGAAAGCAAAGGAGTTACTTTGCTTGCAGGCCAGTGGTGAATTTCTGGTGAATCAATATTCAAAGTAGAGTCATAACAGCCAAAATGACCGAGCGAGGAGGAGAGATCAAACAAAAATTTACACTTTCGAACGGTCACCAGAAAGCAAGCACCACCGTATTTGATGGTATGCATTGACTGCCGATGGACTCCCTCCGCTGATGTTTTTGGATCGTGGCAGGTTAATGCAACAATCTGCCGTGAAAAGGTTTTAGAAGGTGTATTGAAGCCCTGAACAAACAAACATTTCAGCTGGAAATGCTGGACATTCCAACAATACTCAGCTCCGTCTCACAAAGCCCGCGTCAACCAAGAATGGTTAAAACGCAACGTTCATTCTTCATTTCTGCAACACAATGGATGGTAAATTATCCGGATGCGAACCCAATAGGTTTATCTATCTGGGGTATTTTGAAGGCAAATTTTGCTCAAAGAAACTTGAACGTTTGGAAGCTCTCAAGGGAACACTTCGATGGGAGTGCGATGCGTTCATCACCCGTTTACAGGATATTGTCAAGGCAAAGGACGATCGAATTGAAAATATTGAAATGCAGTTTTTTAAGTTGTTTATTTTGAAACACTTTTTCTTCCAAATTAAATCAAATCATTTAAAAAATTACAGACTTCTAATCATGGGACACCCCATATGAGTCAGGCTGTATATTGATATTGATTGAGATATACAATACTTCGTTTTGTATATTCTTTTTCCTGACTGTACTTTAATTCATTCCAATGCATTCCTGGGTTTTCAGTCAATTTTATTGTCACTAATTATGGTGTTATGTGATGAGATGATGAAAGAGAGATGAAAGATAGATGCTTGGGAAAAAAAAGCAGAATGGAACAAGTGGCAGAATCGGCAACACGAGTTGAAAACATCTCACCGCACAAGATCTACACCGGCTCGGTTCATTTACGTCCGAACGCGTATAACCAGAGATTAGTTCTTAGTAACTAATCTCTGGTATAACCGATGTCCGGCGTATAAGGCAGGGTCTACCTAAGCCTTACTGACGAGTCCAATAGGTAGACCCGGGACGAAACGCAGGGCTCATCACATAACACCATAATTAGTGACAATAAAATTGACTGAAAACCCAGGAATTCATTCCAATGCGGAATGAAATATACAATACTATGGTTAATCCTAAGATTAATCAATGTTTACAAGTATGATCGTGTGTTTGCGCATTCGTGGTCAGTTTAAGTAAAACATGTTTATAAACATATGCCCAATCGAGTTAAATCGGCAATTCCCGTACAAATCCGTCGGTTTAGTCTATTTTTTAGTGGTTGATAGAAAACAATGCGCGGAATTCGCTCTGCCAAAATGGTAAAACATTCAGTATTTTTCAATTTTTTTTTTCGATTTTCCTAAATATGAATGTTTGCTTTGCCGATTGGTCGTATTTACCCGACTGGTAGTGTAATTTTAGAAAGTAAACGCGTTTTTCCAAGTTGGAAGACGCAAGTTCCAAGATGTCAAGCTGAAGCAATCAGCTTGACATGCTATCGATCAGAAATTAATACCGTTTCCATTAAAGTGCATCTTTAGAGTTTAAGGACATTTGTGGAAGTTTCTTCGAGATTCTTAAGATCGTTAGACTATGGCAATGGGCTAGGAATATTGGGACAGAGACGGGGGCGCTGAATGGTGAGTGAAACATTTATAGCACAATTTTCTAAATTCAATTGAAGCTATACTAAAAAACAGACGTTACACGGAAAATTTTCGACTAATTTTGGAACTGAATAAATTCTGATTGCTGCGAGCGATTTGATTTCTGTTTGAAGCGTTATTTAGTGAAATTCTTTTTTGGTTCGTGTGTGTTTTTGCAAAATTACAGCTTCAGATGGCATATGAAATCTTGGACATATTTATTATCAAACAAGGATTACACCTTCTTACTGCTGCTTAATCTACGGGTACCTTAAAAACTAACATCATTTTAATATTGAACATCAATAGGCAAATGAAACAATGTAAAATAGGCGACAGTTTCACATGCCCTCAGTTGGACATAAACCGTTTTTTTTTGTGTTTCAGCATCACAGGCATTAAAATACATTGAGATCTCATATTTCGGGAAAATTTTTGAAATTTTCGACCATCTCATTTATTTACAGAGTGGTCTCAAAACTTATACTGTTGGGTCTTGCAGCGATACATTTTTTTCTCTTGAACCGATTTTCAAAATCTAGGGCTCAACAGTGGAAATTTCTATATTCCGACTTGCATGGATGAACGAAATATGCAAAAGTGAACATCACTTCAGTTGCAAGTCGAACTTTCGTCTTAAATTGTCTATGAAGTTTTAGCTTCAACATAAGCTCTAGATCCGGTAAATCGGAACATGAGAAGAAAAGGTATTGCTGCAATACCAAAAAATTGATTTTTTGAAAGCACTCTGTAAATAGAAGAAATTACCTAAAAATTGAAAAACCGTTTTGAACTATGTAAGACGTAAGTAGACACAGGGCCAAATAAATTCTAAGAGGATGCCCAGATGGACAGCAGATGTCGTATTTAGACAGTTCGTCTCATTCATTCATTCATACGTTAACAATACAAACCTCGCTAACAAGACAATGCGCAAATTATTGAAGAGCGCCTTTTTAGCTAACACCCGCAGTCTTTGTCGGTAAGTCACAAAGACGGCTTTCTTCATTACTTCCGAGACAACTTTCCCAGATGTTTAGAATCGAAGGTCGAATTCAGAACTTAACTCCTCCCAATACTCGAATCCGGGAACAAACTTGATCGAAACTCCACCCAATCTGAGGGTGGGAACATTGATATAAATAAGGGAAACATTATTCGTAATGCAATTAGTCCCTGCTTCACACCAGTGCCACTTTCACCAACATTGATAGTGCCAGTCCGTGATAGTGTAAATTATTTGCAAGGTGAGTGTTTCTCACAGAGTAGCCTCTTCAGCATATTTCTATTTGGTGAACGATTAACGATAATATTAAGTAGTGAGTGTTTTTCACAGAGTAGCCTCTTCAGCATATTTCTATTTGGTAAACGATTAACGATAATGTTAAGTAGTGAGTGTTTCTCACAGAGTAGCCTCTTCAGCATATTTCTATTTGGTAAACGATTAACGATAATGTTAAGTAGTGAGTGTTTCTCACAGAGTAGCCTATTCAGCATATTTCTATTTGGTAAAACATTAACGATAGTAACCTCTTCAACTATAGTTCAATATTCATTCTGTCTTTCTTCTATATTTATTTACCTTTCTTAATATTTAACTGTTTCTCTTCAATGTTCATTTAAAGTTAGATACTGTTAATGCTTCGTATAAAACCATAAAAAGGAAACGAGTGCAGCTCGTTAAGTTGTAATCTATTTAGTCAGTTTGAGTAATATTGTTAGGGACGGGTACTGTTTGCGCGTTGTTCCCGCAGTACCTGGGCTCTGAACCCGTTGAGAGAGAGAACGCTAGTAGGCGGGTGCTGGCTGTGTGCTGATTCCAGCAGTACTTAGTATGGCCAATTAAGAGACTATTTATCATGATAAACGCCGATGACTGGTAAGGCTCTCCTGAGGAGGTATTTCGCGCGCTGTTCCCTTAATACCTCTTAACAACTCAGGAGTAGCGGTGGTTGGAGGCCTTTCCTGAGGAGGTATTTCGCGCGCTGTTCCCTTAATACCTCTTAACAACTCAGGATTAGCGGTGGAAGGATGCAACTTCGGTTGTAGTCTTGCGGGGTTCAGAGATAGTGAAAGAGATCATCAATTAAAGTTTCCATAAGAATTATGGGTTGATAACTGTTGGCTCCAAGTGGGGACTCTGGATTGAGCCATATCTTGTTGAGGCACGTTTGATGCTTGTAGCTGAACCTGATATATTTACAAGTTTTTATAATTAACAATCATACCCCTTCTCTTGTTGAACTGGTTACTCAATTACTTTTTCTAAATTGGTTTCAGATGTATTATCTCGATCGACCACCTGACGAACTGCCATTAAATTAATATTGTTAGTTGTAACGTAAGTGTGTTGTATGTGTAATTATATGTTTTTCAAAGTAGTTGATGTTATCTGTGACAAGTATAAACTAACGCCCTATAACTATTTGGTTCACCTTTAAACTTTTGGTGTTGAGATCCAAAAAATAATTTTTTTTTGTTCAACTGGGAGCATGCCGAACTTTCCTAAATCATGTCTTTTTTTATTTGACACCCTGTAAAAAAATTATCTGAGGTGCTTACTTTTTACCAAAACATTGAAACCAAATCGCTTGAAGCAATCAGAATATTTCCACAGTGCATATGTTAAGGTGCGTCCAGACCTGACGAGCCGAGTCTGGATCCGCAGCAAATTCCTTCGATGTTGTTACTTACTGTCTTTATCTATGAGGTCTGAACGCACCTTAATTGCAGAAGGTTCCGGTTGGCGTCCTAAAGACTCTGTGGACTGAGGGGACGGATTACTGTTAGTTGAAAGCTGAGAACCCGTAGGAGATTGAATAGGTGAATAAACATGAAGCGGATCGTAAAACGATGGTGTTGTGGGTTTGTAAGTTGGAGGAAGTAAATGCTCGTAATGTCCCTTGTCGGCTGTGACTAAAACATCATAAATGGCGTGCTCCACACTTTTTCTGGTCTGATCGGAGTATGATTTCATTTTTGAAATAATATAGTTGCCAAACGCCTGCACCTCTTCAAGTGTGTCTGAAATGGGGGGTTTTAATCTACTTGCAGCTCCCGCCATTAAGTCAATATCATCTTCCGTTAATGACTGTTGTGGTTTTTCTTTTTGCTTTTTTAATCGCTTTGGTGGAGTTTCATTGGTAGATGATCGAGAACGTGACACAATTCTTTCCTGTTCATTTGGTATTTCGCCACCGTTTTCCTCCATTTGGCTGTTTTCAGCTTCTATCTGCTTTTCGGTATCTATTCCTTCTTCCTGAACAATGGAAAAAAAAACTTACATTTTTACAATAGTTTTGTTCACGGACGAAATCCTGGACAAAATTGTGATTTTATAAGCGGACATTATTGACATTAATGTTTTACATTTATATAGTTTCTTAACTAAATAACGTGTTTTGCACCTATGAATACGCCCTAAACATGTTCTTCCTTGAAAAAAGGGATTCCTTGAAAAAAATATATGTAAACATAAACTTTTTAAAGCAACAGTGTAATTAAAAAAAAATAGAATGGTAGAATTTGATTCTCTATGGCGACCAAGTATTTTTAAATACGGTTATCTATTTTTCTAAACTGTTTGCATCGGCATTATTTTCTTATTGTTGTGTATATTTTCCTGACTGTACTTCAATTTATTTCAAAATTTCCTGGGTTTCAGTCAATTTTATTGTTTATTATTTAAAATGTTACAAATACGTTTCGGTGTCTTTCTCCACCATCATCAGTTTGTCTAAAATATACATTTTACATTTATTATCAATTTAATTAAAAATAAAAAAAAACACATTCACAAAATTAACCTATTAAAATTCAAATCACACACATATTAAAAAGTACAATTTGGGACCTTTGTTCTCAGGTGATGAATCTATTGTTTAGAGATCTAAATTTGAATTACGTATATAGTTGCTACCAACTTCACATTTCACTGGTCACTGAATGTTCCATATTTTATTCGATATCAAGCGAGCGAAACAGAAAAACTATTTATCTTTCGTCTTTTCTTTGCATTCTAGGAATTGCTTGGCAATTTTTCAATATCAGCTGTTTACATTTCATTTACCTGGTCCAATCAGTTCATACATGCGATCATCTAATTAGCGTATGATACACAGAGCTAAGATTGTCTGTATCTGATCTGAAATTTATTGCATTCTGATGTTTCTTAATTTGTATCATTTCATGGATTCTTCTCTTATTATAGTTGTCCTCATTGATCAATATTTGTGTGTTATCGAAATCAAAATCATGCAACTTTTGTTGTGCATGTTGTGCTAATGCTGTTGCATTTTCGTTAACCTTTCTTAAGCTATACTTATGTTCGTATATTCTTTTCTTTAAATATTGCCCTGTTTGTCCTATGTATGTGTTGTCACAGTTCAAACAGTCAGTCTTGTATATTACGTTAGGTGTGTCCAACTTATCGCTTCTAGGCTTAAATTTTGTAAAACACTCTTTTGCCAAGTTGTTTTTAGTTTTTTCCGCCATAGTAATATTATGCGGTTTTAAAACATTTTTTATTTTTGTGTTGATTTCTGGTATGTGTGGTAATGATACATACTTGATTTCACCCTCTTTTTTCTTTTTTATATTATTTATTTTTTTGTATATTCTTTTTCCTGACTGTACTTTAATTCATTCCAATGTATTCCTGGGTTTTCAGTCAATTTTATTGTCACTAATTATGGTGTTATGTGATGAGCCCTACGTTTCGTCCCGGGTCTACCTATTGGACTCGTCAGTAAGGCTTAGGTAGACCCTGCCTTATACGCCAGACATGTGCGGCATTGGCGTTCCATGCATTGGAATATATTATTTATGTTGTTCCATTTATTTGCATTGTATATTTTATTGATTCTTTGTTTTATAACTATTGTTTATCTACACTCAAAATTCAATTCCGGTATTAGTTTTTCTTCCAGACTTTCCATCACGAGGTTTGCAATTGTTGCAGCTATGGGAGACCCCATAGCTACTCCATATATTTGTAAATAGAAATTGCCATCGTACTGGAAGTAAGTGGACTTATGGCACAGCTCTACCGCCCCAATAAATTCATTTTCGGGTAATGATGTGTGCTCCATTATTTCAGACCATCTACCCCTTATGCACTGTATTGAGTAATCTACCGGGACGTTTGTGTATAGCGATACTACATCAAGCGATATTAGGCGATGGTTCTCAGGTATCTTCTGTTTTTTTTATAAATTCGCAGAAGATCCATGAGTCTCTAATGTGATATTGTGAACTTCCCAGTATATTACTCAACACAGCTGACAGGTACTTAGACAATTGGTAAGTCGGTGCATTTATGTTGCTAACTATCGGTCTTAATGGGTGGCCTGCTTTGTGAAGCTTTGGCAGGCCATATATAAATGGTGCTCGGCCGTTGTTGCAAGGTAGTGTTCGTTTTAAATTATCTGTTATGAATTTATTTTTATGCCATGAATTTATTATTTTATTTAGTTTTGTTTGAATATTTGTAGTAAGATCTTTTTTTTCCCGTTTATATGTTTTCAAATCATTTATTTAGGTTAATATTTTTGTTTTATATTCATTTTTCATCATAAGTGTCTTGCTACATTTATCAGCCGTTGTTACGTGCAAATATTTTGCCGTAAACCTGTTAATTTGTTTTCGACCTCGGTATGCGTGTGCAAGTTATTTGCCAAGCATATCTGTTTTGGTTTTTTTCATCATAGAGTTAAATTTTGGCTGTAAAATCCGAATCTAGCAAATTTGGCGAATCTTATCGCAGTTTCGATTCTTATCGCAGGTGAAAGAAATGTTTGGTAGATTGCGGAATCACGTGTCCGTTAGGGCCAATGAATTTGGTGATTTTTGATTCCTGCGCCAACGGAAGGTTGGGGGAGAGGAAAAACTTCTACTGGTGTAACGGTAGATTTTTGGTGGTTGAAGATTTAATTAAGCCGTGACGATCAGATCGGCAGGTCGATTTTTGAGTTTGTTCCGCACGGTCGGGCTTTGAGATTTTCATTGTGTTGAGCGCTACCGCATGGTCGGTTTTTAAAAATTTTAGAATCAAGAAATTCATTGATGGTGGCATTGGTTGCAAGAGGTCATTTCTTTCCACTGGGAAAAGTATTCATCTAATCGTCGAGTTGAAATTTTGAAACCCAAGAACCAGATAGACGAATCCATGATGGCCGCTATGACCACGTTGAATTGATCCGAGATCCGTGGAGCAATTCAAAACCAGCTCTTTTGGGGAACCTCAGCGGGACCGTTGGATTTTTGACATTGAGGCTGGCTCTGGTGTTTTCCAGTTTGGTAGAAGTTGTATGCTACTTGGAAGCATGCTGGCGCCCAACTTTTGGTGAAGACTTTTGTTTTTTTTTTATCAGTTTTTTTATGACAGTATTTTTTTTATGATTGGAATTAATAACGTTTTATAGTTAACTGCTTGTGCTGAAACATTCAAGTTCAACTGCATTCAGTTCATTTTGTTTCTTTTTACTTTAATTGCTCGGACCTGAGTGATTTCCTTATTTATTTTGGTACCCCTTTACTGTGGATTTTTTAAAATTTTTATTTATGATCACGACCGATCCCCATTGGAAGACCTGCGAGGCCACTGACTGAAGTGATCACTCCAGCAGGTCCCCGTCAGGGTCCTTCCCCTTCACCATCCAGGCTTGATTGAAGTTAAGGTATCCATAGATTAAGGGTGCTACCAAAAATATCCGAGTGATACACTCTAAGTAAATTTATATATTTTTTTCTTTTATTACTCTCAGTAAAATTGTTAACTTGTTTAAATACATTAGTTGTGCAGTTGAATTTGAGTGTGCGTAATTTTGTATTGTCCATTGAGCGTTCCAAAAATTGTTCAATAGCCGCAAAGTACTAGCTCTTGATCTAACTCACGCCCGAGATAAAATAATTATAGTTGGAAGTAAAATTCATAACACCGTTAGTACACAGATGTTTGTGTTTTCATTTAAAAAAGTTTTGGTTTCACATATAAGCCTATTGATATCACTGGGCACACCATTGTTCGACGTACCACTCTTAAAATTTGTTAATATATTACATATCTTACTTCTTATTTCGTTTTTTTTATCGCTATTTAAAGAGAAGATTCCATGTTCGATGTTTGCTATGACTTCATGAACCGGTTTGTATTGTTTTTTGTTAATAGAAAATTTTGGACCAAGTGATAGAACATATTTGACATTGTTTGGTATGTTTATAGACGTCAAATTTTCTATCCATCCCTCATTAGTCTTATATTTGTTTTTTATATCATGTTTCTTTGTTACCAGTGTTTCGAGTTTGTTCCTTTGTTTTGCCTTGATACTGTTGAACACAGTTTCGTATTTCTGCTCTTGTTGTTCATAAAACTTTGTTAATTCATTGTGATTAATTTTTGCTTGTAGATATCTTTTCACATTAATGGTTTCATTTTCTATACTTTTTAACTTTGAACAACAATCACTTAATACAATTTTTTTTTTGTTTTAATTAATTTGTTTAATTAAATTGATAATAAATGTAAAATGTATATTTTAGACAAACTGATGATGGTGGAGAAAGACACCGAAACGTATTTGTAACATTTTAAATAATAAACAATAAAATTGACTGAAACCCAGGAAATTTTGAAATTATTTTCTTAGTGTTTTTAAACGAATTTTTTTTGTAAAAATCATATTCAAAGTTTATGTTCATAAAAACACTATCACCTAAAATAACACTCTTTAAATGAGACAGCACAAGACATCTGCTAGACGTCTTCTTTATGTCGTTTTTATGTCCGAACGTCTTATGTCTCTTGAAGACGTCTTTAAGACATCTTAAAGATGTCCACTACAAGACGTCTTATAAATGCCTGAAACAGGACGTCTTTAAGATGACATGTAAAGACCTATTACAAGACGTCTTGTTAATGCCTTATAAAAGACCCATTTAAGACGTTATTTAGGAAGTTCTATAAACTGCTTTCCTCGCTGTTTTACGACGTCTGTAAGTCGTCTCTTTAAGACGTCTTTAAGACGTCTGTTAAACAGGCGTCTTTAAGACGTCTCACATATCTTAATTAGACATCTTAAAGACGTCTTTATGCTGTTTGGGCTGTGCTCCGGGGAAATTTCTGAAGCCGATATTTTTCCTACGGCTTGCATGGCTGGGATGGATGTAGTCAAGATATTTGAAGATGTCTGGAATCTACATCATTTGCGCGGGTTCCATTGACTTTTTTAATTAAAAATCTCACTTTAACATTTTATTAATGGCAGCGATTGATGCAAATTTTAGCTTTATATTTGTGGAAGTAGAGGTTCAAGGGGAGAATTTCAGATGGTGAAGTAGATATACAAAAGCACAAATTTAAAAAAAATAAATAAAAACGAATAGTCAAAACCAGCAATAAAGTAAATACTGATAAACAACATGACTTACAGTTTTTAATCTCTGCCGGGGCATGTTTCTATCGTCTAGAAACCGGAAAGCTTCAAAAGCAAACCAACGACTGCGGTATATTTCATATGGTCCTACATAAATATTGTAAGTACCAAATAATGAACATGAACAGAAACTTTAATACTGAATTGCAGTCACTTCAATTATTTAAATAATTACTAATAAAGTGCTGCTAATTCTTGTTTCTAAAATTCCGTTTCTGATTGATACTTTTCAAATATAACTTTTCCTCAGAGGTGCTCATGTACTTTTTGTCTGTCCGAGTTTCACGGTCTTATTAATTTTTCCTTAAAGTGCACTTAAAATAAAGTAGTTTCAGTTAAAGAAAAATGCGTATCGTCCATAGAATCATGTTAGAAAACATTTACAAACTTTAATAAAATCTTTATATTTACGCTAAACTTTATTCGGTAAGTTTTAAGATGCGTTGAATTTGGGTCGGTCTAGACAAAAAAACTAGAAAAGAATTGAGTTTTACTACTTTGTAGAAACTTTTCAAAAAATTTTTTCACTTGATGACCGTTTCGGTAGGTATGCCGCCATCTATCTTCTCATTTGACAAGTTATTTTATGTAATTTTTTTTAATTTAAGTAAATTAAGTTATTTAAATAAATTCTTTATTTTATTATATTTAAATAAATTTGGTTCAAAAGGCGATTTTTTTACCTTCGAAAACCACTTAAAAAACTCGAAAAACAGAAATTGAGGGACATTAAATTATTTACCGTTTTATTTTTAAATCTACGGAAAAAATGGAAAAAAAACCTCTAGAAAAAAAAACGTTTTTCCTTTCAATTCTACCGCTTTCGAAGTTTTCGGTCCGGCAACGCTGGGTGGAACATAACCGCAATCAATCAGGAGGTCCAAAATAGATCCCAAAGTTTTGCAAAACTTTATTGCAGTGGATCTTAGGCACAATTTTGTGTGTCACATAATCGATTGTTATTCCTTAAAACAAGATTTAACAGTACACAGCAATCTGATTTTCAATGATAAATATCGGGTCGTTTGAACATGATTTTCAAAAGTTTGTTAATAATTTTTCTGCAAATTTATGCACAATTCGCATTTTTTTGCACTGAAACTGCTTTATTTGTAGTTTACTTTATGGGAAAATAACAGTCATAAAGTACATAAGCACCAAATTATGAACATTATCCAGATTTGCCTACCTTTTGCTGTTCTCATTGATGATTTAATTCGGTTTTTTTCTTTTCTGTATGACGCCAATAAGCTGGTCATTTTCTTCTTGCTCGCCTCGACCGATTTTCCGACGGTTGAACAGACTTTATTCCAGGCGTACAATTTTTTTTCTTTTTTAAAATAATCGCGATCGTTGGGATCCCACAAGATTTTATATAATTTATATGTTGCAATTAGGTTTAGGATGCTTTCTTCTGACCACTCCATAGCAAAGGACGGTTAACAAAAAACTGATCACCCCACACACTCGCTACGAACCTTCGAACTAAATTTCCAACGAGCCTACAAATCCCGTCCCACTAGACGCGGCAATTCCTTTGATATTTCGTCAAAGCACCGACAGCAAATGGATCGTCTATCGCTGTTTCGACGAAAAGTGACAGGAATTTGCCGCGGGTCAGGCTCGGATCAGGCTCGGCTCAGGCTCGGCTAGTCAGGTCTGGACTCACCATAATTCAGATACCGGATAAACTTCGGCAATCAGTTAAATAAATGTGAATAATATCTGAAAATGCGAACAACTCATTTCAGAATGGTGTACAAAACAAAAATGACGAGTTCAAAAGCACAAAAGAAATGGTGCTGATAGAGATTATCTCATTTTGGGTAACGTTATAACGAAAATCAAAAGGTATTTTTTCGAATATAAATTTCAAAATATCCGAAAATGTTTCTGTTTCGTTTTCGATGAGCCATATCCTGTATAAATTCGAAATGAGTTTGGATTGCTTTCTTACGAGTATGTACTTTTATCCAGATCGAGATTAGATAAGCATAATTTCTATTTAGCGATTTTGAGAAAGAGAATTGAACAGCAGATGTACGAAGCGAAAAAGTACTAGGAAAATAGTGGCGGTTTTCAAACTAAAGAAAATTTTGAATTTTACACATTTAGTTTCAAAATAAGGCCATCGTATTTCAAAAATTATACCATCTGTTCGCTCATATCTCAGAAACAAATTGAGCTCGCGTGCTTATCTCTACTCTACTCAATAGAGAATTAAATAGCAGATATCTGAATTGAAGCATCACTTGGAAAATTTTGAGTGTTCTCATAAAAAACAAAATTTTTATATAAGTTTTAGTTTGGCGCGAGTTTTGCAAAGTTTGACCATCGGTTCAAAAAATGTCGCCGTTTTTTTGTTAAAATCTCAACAACCAGTTTATCCGTCTTGAAATCCTATCAGTGGACAGGAAAATCGAAAATTAATTCACTACGTAAAGCTTAAGGTAGGAAATAGTGACAGTTTTCACCCAAAAAGGGAAAAGTTAAATATTACACATTTAGGTACAACATAAGGTCATCGTTTGAAACATGATGTCACCTTTTTGCTCCCAACTCAAGAACAAATTCAATTTAAGCGTTTATTCCTACACCGCACAAATTGCACTTAGACTAATAACACGAATAAGACACCCCCAAAACCCACTGCACAACCCCTCCACCCAACTACTATACGAACGCACAAACATGACAAAGATTTCGGAAAGACTCATACATCTACAGACAAAATGGACAAACAACCCCTACAACTGGACCATACTGAATCCCCTTTGTCTTACAAGACCAACCAGACAATCCCGCTTCCGTTTCCCTACATCAACGCTACTCGAACACTTACAAACGCAACTGACTACTGGACAATAAAATAATTTTTTCTTGTCATTAGAATTGGAAAGTTTATTTAATAAGATTATTAACCTAGAATAAGAGAATTTCCATCTTTGTTTTTTATTTAGATTAAGACTACATGTATTAAACAAGGGCAGAAAGACCGATAGGTCGATAGCCTTTTTTAGAAATAAAGATGTTTACTACTACTCCTACACCGCGTGATCTAAAATGAAATAACAGATTCACGACGTGAAATATCACTTGAAAAATATTGGCAGTTTCATACAATAATTGCAAATTTTCAATATAAGTTTTAGTTTTACACTGTTTTGTCATAGGCTCAAACATGAATTTGCTCTTTCGGTAATTTTTTCATCGTTGAATGGATAGAAAATTCAAAAACCTGTTTCCCAAGTGAAATTGAAGTTTGGAAATAATGGAAGTTTTCACTCAAAATGCGAAAATTGAATATTGCACATTTCGGTTCAAACATGACTAGACCTTTTTGCTCATATCACAGGAACAAATTGAGCTAACGCACTCATCTCTACACCATTGCATGGAGAATGATATACCTTAAAATTTTATAACTAAATATTGGCAGTTTTCTCAGTTACAGTGCCCATTTTTCCATGCAAATTGTAGATTCACATAAGAAGCCAAATTTTTTCACATTTAGCATTTTTCAACACATTTTTGCCATAGAATCTATAGTAGTAGTAGTAAACATCTTTATTTCTAATATATAGAATCTATAGAATCTATATATTTTATATCTTCTCTTAAATGTTTCGCTGCTTTAAAAACCCCTTAAATTAAACGTTGCTGAAAATATCCGTTCATAAAAAAATCTGGAATTGTAACTAATTTGCGATTTTTTCTTTCTGGACATTCTGTACAATAAACTGGACATTCTTCAGAAGGTTATTCTAAATGCCAAATGGCGGCACCTGTAACTATAAGGTTTAGTGCAAATGCATCTAGCAGCTTAATTAGAAATTTCAGTTTCATGGGAAATTATCCGTACTTATATCATTTAACTCGAAACTATTTCGACTAAACCTGTACTAACTTCCGACTTGGGGGCTGCAACTGCGGAGAAATAGTTCAGTTGGACCTTCGAACTTGTGTTCATCTGTTAGTAGTTGATATCCTCCAAATGCAAATATTTCAGATCAACTAAACATAATATTGCTAATTTCAGCAGCAGCTGCATTGTTGCTATAGAAAATTAATTAAATTAATGGGTAAAAAATTCTCAGTGAAAATATTTGATAAACTAAGTAATTTAGGTTTATAACAGTCACTCCAAAGTCAGAACTTTGGAGAACTGTAGGAAGTAATGGCAAGCTGCAACTCAAGTGGCAAACAATTGGGAAATATAGATTGCAATAAGTGCATACTCTGACTCGAAATGTATCAACTTATGTAATGAACAATTTGCAATGCAAAACGGCTAAACTTGCAAACTTTAGCGTATCCTACAACTTGCCCACATGGTGCGAATTATTCAAACATTTCCAGATGAATTGGTTCAGTTAAACTTCCATCCTTAATCTTCAATTTTTGATTGGGGATTTCAGGGCATTGCTCATTGAACTGAAATGCTTCTCAACGTTATATCAAGCTCCTTCCAAGTTAAATAATTACGTGATCATACATTTGTCGAGTTTCTGAACAGACTTTACAATATTTGTCAAAGAAACTGTATTTTTGATATTTGCTAACAGCAGAGATTAGTCTACTAATCTCTGCTAACAGTGCAGATCCAATTTGAACATCCACCAATCTTTCGCTTGTGCAACTTATGGCGAATGATATTTTAACTTTATATAGAGATTTGATAAATAGTCAATTCAAATTCTTCTCACTCGCAAACTATTTTTTCCAATACTTACTTATTATTTAGATATTAAATCGCTTGCGTTAATTTTTTTATTAAATATTTTTTCTGGTAAACTTTAGCGTTACGAAAGCGAACAATAAAACCTATAAAAACAATTAAATCACAAACCAGATGAACTAACTTGAGATATTAGCTAAACATTTTGCCCTTGAGTCAAAGAAATTTAAAAAAATACTTATATTGATTTCTAGCAGTCTGATGATTCACATCGAGTTATTTAGTTACTTTTCACTTTGCCTTCTGGAGTTTTAAATTAGGTTTTAGACTCTCATATATTCCCATTATAGAAAAACAATTAACCAAAATATTGGGAATCAGTCAATCTAAGCTGAAAGGTAAGTTTAAAAAAATTTTCAATGAAATCGAAAAAGAACCTCTTCACCAACCACATGCTCAAAATGTTTGCATTTGCCTTCCCTTGCCACTAATTTCACTGCAGTTTAATTGTTATTATTTTTCAATTATATTCTTATCGTTATGTAGATTTATTTCCATAAAAACTGTTTGCGCAATATGTCGTCAGCATTAAAACTAGCAATTATCAGAAATGAAAATGTGTCGGAATTAACCGCGTTCCAGTCAAAAAATATTGTTAGTTTGCTATATACACATTTTTATTCAAATCATGTATTATTAGTCGTTTTGTCCGGGAGATACAGAACAAAACGGGGGAGTTATAGCTCCCAAGGAATTTAAGAAAATGTATTTAAATTCTCTAGACAAGTTACTGATACTAAAATAGATTAAAGACTAATAGACAATAGCGAGCCTCTGCAGGAAAATATTGGTTGTTCTTGAGTAGTGACCATAGAAAAGAAGAAATACATTACCAAACTAGAAAAGATTTCGCATTGAACAAACGAGTTAAATTTATAAAATGACACACCAAAAATATGTATATAATCCTAATCGGAATAATGACAATAATTACAATAACAAAGTATTATTTTATATTGCAAATTCTAAAAAGAAAAGTTTGTTAAACATGGAAGCTGAATATCGCAAAAACTTTGGAAGCTGTAAAAAGATTCGTATAAATTCGCATGTGTATTTATTTTCCGCTTATGTTAAGCCGTGGTTCCAAAATCACTGCATGTTTCATGCCGATAATTAATTTATCACATTAAAGTCTTGAAAGTTATAAACTCGATTTAAGTTGCATTTAAAATATTTTAGTAGTAGTAAACATCTTTATTTCTAAAAAAGGCTATCGATCTATAGGTCTTTCTGCCCTTGTTAAATACATGCAGTCTTAATCTAAATAAAAAACAATAAGAAAATTCTCTTATTCTAGGTTAACAATACTATTAAATAAATAAGATTTCAGTGGCAAGAAGAAATTATTTTATTGTCCACTAGTCCGTTGCGTTTGTAAGTGTTCGAGTAGCGTTAATGTAGGGAAACGGAAGCGGGATTGTCTGGTTGGTCTTGTAAGACAAAGGGGATTCAGTATGGTCCAGTTGTAGGGGTTGTTTGTCCATTTTGTCTGTAGCTGTATGAGTCTTTCCGAGATCTTTGTCATGTTTGTGCGTTCGTATAGTAGTTGGGTGGGGGGGTTGTGTAGTGGGTTTTGGGGGTGTCTTATTCGTGTTATTAGTCCTAGTGCAATTTGTTCTGTTGTTTGTGTATAACGTTTTGTCCTTTCTGTTCCGTTGGTCATGAGTATATGTTCAAAGTCTAGCAAGGGTCTACAAATAGCTTTATATATTTTGGTGGCGGTGTTTGTGCTAATTCCTCTGTCTTTGTAGGTTAGTGATCGGAAGTGTTTTGTTCTCTTATTGTTTCTGCCCTGATGTTTCGTATGTGTTTAGTGAATTTAAGTTTGTGGTCAATTGTGATTACAAAGTATTTTACGTCGTTTTTTGGTTGTGTCGTTTGGCCGTCTGCAGTTATTGTAGGGGAGTCAGCGTTGAGTCTGTGGTTTGTGAGCAGAAGTTGGTTTTTTGACGCGTTTGGTGTTAGTCTCCATTTATAAAACCATGTCATTGTGTTGTTTGTTAGTGTTTGGAGTCTTTGCGTTGCTCTCTCAGTAGTTTTGTCATGTACAATAAGTGCCGTGTCGTCTGCGTATTGTTAAAATATTTTATTAACATTTAAATACTGTTTAAAAAGGTTTCATATTACCACCCAGTTGAGGAGATACTACATATATGTTCATCATAAATATACATTTTCTTATTTGGACTGGTACACTTAAACATCCCTTTACGTTCTTTGTGAAATAAACTGCATTTTCATTTAAATAAATTGCGTTGCATTATTAAGTCCATTCCCATTATGCTATTTATAATTGCTCTCAATAAAAAATTGTACCGTTGAAAAAATATATAAAAAAAATTTGCAATCCGGGCTTTAAAGCCAGAATTCTGGCGAAATCTCATACATTTGATGGAAAAAAAACTGTATGTTTCTTTAAGGAAAAAGGCCTAAGTAAGGATTAAAACAAATAAAACCATATCAATTACGACAAATATTTACTGGCATCAAAGTTTCATCCTACAAAATATTTTGTACATGGTGGCTTAATTCTAAGAAAATTATGTACAATAAAATATGAAAATGAAACCCCACTAAACAAAATAAAAACAAAATTAAAAGTGAGATCAGTCTTTTTAACAATGCATTTCTAAAACGAAAACGTTCTTTTTTTGGATATTCCTTATAATGTATAATACTATAAGTACTGGCTTCAAAGGTACGATATATACAAAGACATTACTCAACTACAATGTATAAAGTTACGTGAAACGAGAGTTTGTGCTTTATAAAGTCAAGTAGATAACGCCATGTTTAATAATTGCATCTTATTATTAAGTAGCATGAAGATAATATAAATTGCCAGACGGCAACACTTAAGCATACTTTCCACATTAAGTTCACAAGACAACAAGTTTATTATTATACAGCATGTTCTGACTAGTCCAAAATGATATATACAGTTCCTAAAAAAAATTATACATAATATACAAAATCGGGTATTCACAAGAAACTTGTACAACTTCACTCTCTTTTACACTCACACTTTTATATACAACGTATTGTTATACCATCGTCACATTTCTACGTTTTTTCTCGCCGCTATTTACTGAGGTCATGGATCCTTGAAGGCTTTGGTTAAATTGAACGCTTTGATCTCTGGGCATGCTTTGGTAGATCTGGTTCTGTGGAGGGGGGCCTTGATGAACACCATAAATGCTGTAATTCACTGGATACCCCCCATTATTAAAAGCTGGCAGAGGTGGAACTGGTGGGGGGTATTGTTCAACATCTGATGTCCATTAACGTTCATATGATCCATACTTTGACCATTAATTGACATGTGATCCATCTGGGCTAGCACTTCTTGATGGGTCATCAAAGGCTCCTCATTCATCATATTTTCCATTGGACTGTATCGTCTTTCGTGCTCATGGAGCAGTTGCGACGCGCTCCAAGAGTTGTATGGACTCAACGGTTGCCCATTTCGATTAATGGTGTTGTTGGAAATAACGCTCAATCCTGAATACGCAGGTGGCAAGTTGTCCCTTTGTTGCTGCATCTGATGCTGTTGCTTCAGTTCTTCGATAAGTTGCTGCTCCTGTTGGTTGACCAAAGAATATCGCTTCTTCGTTTCATCTTCATATGCATAGTTGTTGACAGGCACGCCGACTTGGTGTGGATCGGGAGCTTCAGTACTTTGATAGGTATTATGTTGTGGAGAAGAGTTATTATGTTGAGGGCTGCTCGGGACGATGGTAATAGTTGAATTCAAGTTATCTTTTTTAATTGCATTGGCTTTCGCTGACTTGTGGTTGCTGTTAGCCCTCTTTCTGACCACGCAGAAGTAGCAATAGACTATTAGGAGTACTACCAAAAGATTATACCAATTGCAACCGGTAGAATCAGTTCCAACCCCATAGACATACTCTTTGCAATTCTTGGACCAACGGGATCTCGGCCAATCGGATGTACGTGATTTGGCCATTTGGACTGTTCATTTGGTGAGCTTGTTGAAGCGATAGTCGGTGGAGGAGGTGGAGATGGAACTACAACTCTAACAAGTTGGAAACAGGTCCAGATAAGTCTGCTCCCACTGTGCCGTAAGATTTTAGGGCAAAATATAGCGGCCTATCCAGCAGTTCCTTGTTCTGAGACATATCAATAATGTAAGTTGTTTCGGAACCAGCGTCCATGGGATAAGGGCCGTTATTTCCAGTATCCCAAATACTAGCGGCAGTTTCGAATTTGTCCAGTATATCCAGAACGTTATATGCATACTTAATTTCGTATCGGGACACGCGGTTTCCTCCCATGTCAGGTGCTGCCCATGTGAGTTTGGCTTTCATGTCTTCAGCATAGATTTCTACTCGCAAGTCCCCGATTCTGCCAACTGGAATGGGATTCTCCAACTGATCTTTGATATCTTCCATTGTGATGATTAGCGCTTGCTTGGTCAGGAATCGTTGAAATGGGGCAATCTGTTGTGCGCCGTTGCTTTTAATCGAGCTGCCACAGCAAGGTTTGTGCTCTGGAAAACAAAGAACTTCTTAATATTTTTTTCGTGAAGATTCACGGATTTTGCTTGCATTTCTGACAAGTTAAGCTTGTTTTTTTAAGTGTGTGACTGACTGGGTCTTACCTTGGTTTTTCGAAGCACTCCATGTATAAGCAGTGTTATCATTGTTGCTAACTACTGCTTCAAAAGTGTGAAGACCCGCATCCTCAGGGCTGAAATATCTCGTATAAACTCCATCCCCTTTAGTGATATCGGGATCTCCAGACCCAGAATCCAACAAGTAAATGATTGATGTTTGCGGTGTTGTATCATTCACCCCTTGCTTCGTCACTGTCACCTCAACTTTGGCTCCAAGGATTGGCAAGTCGCCATACTTGGCTTCAGCCACGAGAACAAACAATCCGGCGTTAAGTTTCTGGATTCTAAATGAGGCTTTCACGACTGGAACGTAAGCGGAATTCGGGGTGGCCAAAACTTGCAAATAATGGGGCTGAGGGTTTCCCGCATAAGGTTCGACGTTGTAAGTCCATGTTCCACTTTCAGAGAAGTTGGCATTCAAAGTGATCATCTTGAAGTCGATGTATAAGTCGTTTCTAGTATCGTAGATGTGGTTGCTTGGGCTGGTTAGTTTCAACCCTTTGAACAAAGGGGAGTAGTTGTTGTAGGTGAAGAAGGTAAACTGCACTTGTTCAGTCATGCTCGGGTCCAGGATAAAAGTTCCACTCACGAGGGGTCTACCAGTTTTATCGGTTATTTCTTTGCGATGAATCTGCAACAAAATAATTGTGAACTTAAATATTCGAGTAAGAATAACTTGAAACCAGATAATTGTAATATTTCTACAGGTTGATCAATAGTTAGAAGCTGCAACTGGACGAAACTATCTTCCAGAAACACACGAAAAGCTTGGATGCTCTGGTAATATTTATGGCAAAAAACCTCGAACTTTAAACCATCCTTCGTATACTTTATCTTTTTATTTCTTTGAGAAAATTATAAAGTGGTCTATGAACTTACCTCAACTAGAAGATCCGCTTGACTTCCTGAGTAAAATTTCTGCACAATATCATTTAGGACATTGTAGAGGTCAAAATAAGTGGTCAGCATCGTCGTAGCCACGTTCAACTTTTTCTCGAAAATGGTATAATCATATCCGTTGGTCTCTTCAGCAAGATATCTCAAGTATTGGGTCTTACAATGTCTGGATAATTAATCGTAGCCACTCGAATTTTATTTCGCTTCAAGTCGTCAACAGTATTCCTGATTTGATCAGTAAGCATCATGCCGGGAGCTATAACGATAATAACGTTGCTTGCAGGACCATTGGAAACTGTACGCTCATTCAACATGTCCATGGCGATCTTTAAAGCGCAGTGTAAACAGCCGGGTTGAGAAGATTCGCTTGGTGTGTAGGGAAGAGCTGAGTAGAAATTATCTCGGTTCGGGTTGTTAGTTATAAAGGACCCAAACTTGTTAATGCTGCTTTTCATGCTCATAATTTTGAAGGACTTGTTCGGGGTTGCGGTGGCAAGTACCAGACCCAGTTCGGTATTATCGGGAACAATGTGCTTTGCCCAAAATCGAATAGCCAAGCGCAAGTAGCTCCAAGACTCTCTCTGCAGCATATCTTTATTACTTCGACCACAAAGACATAACGAGTCAAATTTTGCTTCTTATAAACAATCAGAGGAGCAGTATCAGCGATTTGATTATTACTGAAACTGTGCTGCTCACCACCCTCAGTGAAGTCGGGATGTTTCAAAATCACATCCAATACGCTTCTTCTCTGGCAAATCAGATTGTGTTTGGTCGGTGCATACCGATCATGGTTTCCGTCATCACAGAACATTGAAACCGAAGGAGCTTCAGCAGCAAACATAATTGACGATCTCGCGTCTGGATCGACCATCTCAGTAACGTTATAAGGCGTGGAGTCATCCGAAGAGCAAGCTCCGTTATCGTTGATTGGCAAATCTGAGCATCCAGTAACTTTAACTTTCTTCTTCACATCGTCGATAAAACACATTGGGTAAACGGGATCATTGAAGTAGCCCTGCTCTTCAAATACTCCATAACGATACATGGCGAATTCTTTGATCAAAGCTCGAGGTAGAGTAGGATTTCGATGTGTAGAGTCTCGAAGCTCAGAAAAATTTGGTCTCCGGGTCTCCCGCAGCCAAGCGTTTGTTGGGTGTAGAGGTTTCCTCTGATTGGATCCGATGGTAGAACTGGAAACAAATACAATGTTTTAACACACATGTTGATGCGTCAGTAGAAAAACCAGCAACTTTCTTGGAGGTTGTTCGGTTTTCAATAGCAGGCTGTTTCTCAGAAAATTTGGTGATTCATCAACTTCATATCGGATTAATCCCATTGGGATTGTTGAAATATGAGTGAAAGAACAGGAGAAAAGCGATTAGAAGGCGATTCTATACTGTGTGTTTTCATTATTTTTATTAGATTCAGTTGCCTATTTGTATTTGTCAACCCCAACAAATTGATGCATTCATGTTGTTGTTGCATTACTTAACAACTGAAGTTTGTTAACTTAATCTCCCACTTTGGCTGCCTCTCTATAACATCCCGTTAATTTGGGAGCAGCAGTTGCAACTTTAAGGTAACTATTATCTTGAATGAGATAAATCAATTTACCCGTTATATCAGAAACTTCTCCGGAAGCGCCCAAAACAGCTGAAGACGCACAGGAGTCCGGCCATGACGAAGGAAGTAAAACAGTTGCTGATCGCAAGTAGGCCCTACTGTCTAGGGCGGAAAACAGGTATTGTGATGCACTTGTCAGAGTTCCCTGAAACAAAATACGAGCAGATGAGTAAACGATGCCACGTGATATTTTAAAGAGTTAACAGTTTGCACCTGTGAGGATGAGTTAAAACCTTTGCATTCGGAAAACGGAAAAAATTCCTCAGTTACATTCAACACTGTGAAGGTAAATTAGAATTAACGTCAAGGTCTAATGACGGAATATTAATGTACCTTTAAAGCGTTGATGCTAATACGAATTATAACATTGTTTATTCCTAAGAGGTTTTATAAGTTTTCGGATTACGTGGGAGTTAAAGACACACATATGTAAATATGTGGTAGAAGCGAAGACAAGTTTCAATTTATTAGTCGATTTAACCAGCAGCGGGAAAATTAAATAACAATTCGATGAATACAATTCTCACAGCATCGATGGAGGTAAAGTAACATTAGCAACGAGTGAACGTCTTTTGCCATTTACTTCGACTGCAATCGTGATCTTAGGTCACGACTCGAGCATCTTCATCCTACGAAATGTTGCTCTCGATCTTCAGATTACTTCGAAGTTGAATTTAGGTTCTCTGTGGTTTTGTATCGATTTGGCATTTTGTTACCGTAATTTAATAGCCCACGATGATGAGTAGACGCAATTTAAAATAAATGAAACATTTAGTCGTTACGGTTTTCCTGCATGACTCAGCATCGTGGATTGACATCAAACTTTGTAACTTGAAGATGTGAAGATAAATATAAACGTTAGAAATAATATGCCCTAATTGTACCATCTAATAGAATGTTCCTATTGTATTATATGTGTAGTTTACTCCTTTATCTTCGGCATCTTCTTCGATGAAACAATTGCCTGTCGTGATAGTAAATTCTGCTTGAAACTAAAAACCTATGCTGGATAGCAACGAGTTCATTTCCCCAAAGTTTTATTTGCAATGAAATTGCCATTTCATACAAGTACATAAACCTCATTAGCAAAACTGAAAGTGGTTACAAAACTACTGAGACACTAAAACATCACATACAATATGTAGTTGGTTTCGTCAAGGCGCTACTGTACAACTTTGTCTTTGCAAGTGTCTTGTCGTAGCGAGCAATAAAGTTAAATTAACTCTTTACATAAAAAAGAAAGCTTTCCTAATTAGATTTTAGATTTCTTTGCTTGTTTTATGTAAGTGGCGTATTTTCACTGTTCGTTTATATTGACGGGCAGGCCGCGAGATTGACGGTAGTTAAACAAAACGATTTTACACTTTCTTCAAACTGAAACTTGTTTAGGAAGTGTGTCAGAATTTTAACGGACATGTAATTACGATTGTTTCCAGTAATGGACGGATTATATGGCCTTTAAAGCCAGTTCAGAAATTTCTTTTTGATGACGAAAATATGGGCTTATTTGGAGACAATAAATATTTAAATTTCTTCTAAGCAATTACAGTCTCTTTACAGATAAATCGATAGTCTTCTTGAGCTCTATTTCTTCAAGTCTGCAGAACTTCCAGCGTTTTTCTTTTCCTTGGTAATACAATGGTTTAAACTCTCGTTAACGTCCCGTGATAGACCATGAAATTACTTCTTAAAGGAGCCTTAAAAAATGCATGCAATACGATGGTGTGATTTAAAACATTTTCCACCTCGCACCTTTTAAATTACCTGGAATCACGTTGATTGAAAATCTCTTTTGTTCGGTATAGAACAATAAGCTCTGACGCTTTTAGAGAGAAAGCTTTGAATTCAAGTAATATGCACTATTGTCATGTTCTTTTAGTTTATTTTAGAGAACATTTAACTGACTAAAACCAAGCCGAATGTAGATTTCATTTGAAAAGCAAACCTGAAAATATTAACACTTGAGGCATTGTTAAATGTTAAAAGTCGACGTTCCAGGATGCATGGAAAAACGCTTTGACGGAAAAATTACTTTATGCGTTCATCAAAAAATTGCCTTGCATAATTCAAGGCAACAAAATAACAATTGATCGATTGAACAATAGGTAAAACGCAGATGCCATTTACAGTGAATGATTCACGGTATTTGAAAAAGTTTCAACCGAATCTTGCGTTAAAGTTGATAATAATTTCAGTTTAAGAGTATGATGACCCATAACTTGGCACATCGCACGGATGATCAGTGTTCCGAAGATTTCCTTTTCGAGTAATCAATTTTGGGAAACATTAGATGGATCAACTGAGTTACCTTCAGCTTCCTTTTTGATCTTAAGGAACGTTTTGAAGTAAAGATAAAAAACACAAAATCACATAACAATAACCCAGCCAAACCAAACCTCAGTTGTTTGACGAGAAGTTAACACCTGAATGCCAATGGGATGGGTTGAGTTTAAATATTTTTGAATCCCACGATCGCTTGTAGGCTTGTCTCTTTTTAGCAAATCAGTGATCGTATCGGTTTCTTCTTTCTTGTTATGGCATTGTTACAACTTCAGTAGGCGTTGATGTATGTTCGTTGTCAAAAAACAGAACATGCTTAACTGAACAAATCTATTAACTCTTGGGAAATGAAACTCAAATTTCAGTTTCTTCTCGGGCAAAAGCAATTTTTCCCGGTCAAGCTTGGTAAGAAATCCGATATAAGATGTTAAACTTTTATATACAGTTTCGTTCAATTTTGAAAACATGCTTCTGGATTGAATATTCAAAAGTTTTAAGTATACAATGAAAAATGTATAATACCTGCAAACAACTATCTACCACACATGAGTAGACCAACCACAAATTTGTATGAATTTCGATTGGGTTCACTCCAGTCACAGCTCCAGGTAATTACTTAATTTACTAGAGTTTGAATAGAAACAACCCCTATATTTATCGCTTATATATTTGTTGTCCAAGTTTTCTCCTTCAACTTAATGTTTCTGATACAAAGCCACATACTGTACCGACCAATGCTTTTAATTAATGTGATTACCATAAAATACCATCATATCATAGGCATGGTAAGCCTAGCAGAAATAATTACATAGCCATATTGCAAAATTCATTATAAGTTATTTTGTATGCTGCCATGGTGGAAGAAACCTTGAAAGTAATGATCATCGAAGGTACCTTGCCTACAGTGCATCTTTATTAAACATTCATGCTGCCTACATGTTTTCGTTATGGTATTTATTTTAAAACAAAATTCCTGGGTTCCAGTCAATTATATTGTTTATTATTTTATTACAAAAACGTTTCGGTGTCTTTCTCCACCATCATCAGTTTGTATACATGGCTGTTGCTACCTTCAAATTTGGCACGAAGTTGTTTTTTTCACAATTCAGTCAGGAAAGTATAAACAATGAATTGCATTTATTTAAACAAAACTATCCAATTAGCAGGGAACAAGAAACTTTTCAAGATTAAATATTAAGCTGTATTAAGTGTGCTTTTCTGATGGATGAATATAAATCCAAGATTACTTAAACACGGTTGATAAAATTTCCTTTGAAGAGAAATGTAACAAATAAAAATAAAAGTTTTCTTGCTGAAGTTTCCTTTTCCCAATTTTGTTCCAGTTAGTTCAAAGAGAACATAAAATTGCCGTAACTTCGAATTCGGATTGTACGACTCCTTTATTTCCAATCCAGAATCAGAAAAATATAATATTTAATTTGCCCCCGGTCGACAGTTAAAAGGCAGTGCCTAATTTGAAATTAACTGTTAGGTAAGCAAAACCGTTTAGAGAACCCGTGAGAAAACCGTAAAGCGCATCTCGTGATTGTAAGAATTCTCGTACGGAGTCAACGTAAAGTAATGTAAATATAAATACACTCTTGAGGATTTTACCTTTTGGTCAATTATCACTTCTCTAAGAACAGGACTGGATTTGCGAGAAAAAATACTTCTGACTTCCCAATACATTTTGCGATAACTCTTCGAATAAAAAGTTTATTGAAAAAATACATTTAGTATAAAAATACATTATCTCATAATTTTTTGAAATGGTGCATTTAAAAGAACATTATTACACTATATATTCGAAATTATTTTTAAAAAGCAAACGCTTGTGCTATTGAACATTTTTTGTTAATCTTTTGCAAGCAAATATCCAATAAGTAAAAACAATTATTTATGTTTACGGCCCTGTTACCTTTGCCAGAATTTCAAATATAGTGAGCATTTACTTGTAATTGAATAACGATATACCGATAGATAAATTGAAGGTTTTCGTCGGCAAGATATTTAATTTCCTGGATGTAAACGAGTTTTTTTTCCGTCCGAATTTTTATCTGTCACGTAGAGTTTTCTGAAATAAATTCATTAGCTCCAGACGACTGCAATATGAAAATTCATTAAAATCAAAAAGTGTTACAGTAAACTATTTGCTTCAAAAATATTTGATTAATTACTTGTCGTGCCTTCTCTTAAGTACAAAGAGCACAATAAGTGCTGCGGATAAAATCTCCGTAACATTATGCCACCTTAAAAGTTACATAATGCCTCACATGATTAATATAGAGTTATTATCCATTTTCTGCTCGCCCATAATTACCATTGCGTTCTCACTGAAAATAATCTCGAAACTAGCAATTTAGCTAGAAGTTTTTTGGGTGTTAATTGCGGCAATTACCGAATTTAAGGTGAAATTGACGGTCAGGGAACTGTGGTGCGAGCTTTCGTTGATTGCCAGATTAGCCACAGACTTAAAAACAGTAATTAGCGGCAAATATCTAAAATATCGACAACAGGGATACTCTCAAGACAAAAATTCCTAAGAGAAAACACGGTCACTCACACGTGATAGCAAAATATTACCAATTCATCAAATAAGTTCAATTTACCATATTACATATTCATCATGACGTGTCTTCATCAAAACCCATAATTCAATTTATCGAAGGTAATTTCTTATTAATATACACTCTTCATTTTCGTAATTGAAAAACATGCGGCGTAATTCTATTTGAGCCCCACATACGGAGCCATCAGTTTAATGCTACATCAAATTGTTGACAGGTTTTTAATTTCTTAAACGGTGAACCCTTAGAAAAACGTTAAGAGCTAATTGAAAGCCGACACCATACCGAACTATCTCCTAAACGGTTTTTGTTTTCATCAGTTTTAGCACTTTTGCTACTTCATTAACTTCCGAACAAAGCCGTATGCTGTCGACGATATTTTTTGTCTGTTGTTCATGTACCTTTTTTCGTGCCAGTGTAAAAGGATATCAACCGACGAAATCTGGCTTATAGCAGCGTTTTGGAAAACCGAATGTTAAACATATGGTTAGCTACACATATGACCCATTTGGCACATGCCGGAATTAATACCCTGATCAAAGAACGTATTAATTCCACTGCTTATTTAAGTTTGACCTAAGAGAGGGAATAACGCAAATATCAAAAGCAGCTGAGTCTAGTAATTTAACGGCTTAGCCACAATAACCGACTATGAAAGAATATTTTCATGATAGTCTGAAAATCTATTCGTGCAGAGCATCATTAGCTGAGTTTTTTTGCCTGGGATCGAGTTCATTTTATTTCACAGTGAATTAAAGTATTCAATTTTAGGACGACAAAAAGTTATTAAATTTGTCACACATAAGATCAACGTCACTTTTGTCGGTCTCTTGCCGAAAAATGCGTAAACCTCAGTTTTTACGAACAAATTAGAGTGTGGAAATTTAAAAAACTAATGACTTTTGTAATATGAAAAGTCAATGGACTTTTAAAGGCGTTATAGGACAACTCATGCAACACCCAAATTGCCCATCAATTTCATGCTCAAACTCGTCAAACAACCAAAGAAGCTAAAGTTCAACTTGCTTAACCAACGAAAAAAGTGTGCCAAAAGTCCGTACTGATGTTATCGTTGAGCAATGAGAATTCTTTACAATCATTACCAACTTCTGGTTATCCTTCAATGTCTCAAGAACAATATCGCATTGTGCTTTCGTTATGAATATGAATTTGAATATTGTTAATAATAGAAAGCCGAGTCTTCAAAGGTTTTAGCAGGAAATTTCCAGCTTACAATACATAGGTGTGTTCATAATGGTTTTAGTTGGTTTCAAAGGTCGATTCTAATTCTTAAAATTTCATTGACAATCTAGGAATATGATAATGTGACTACAGCATTTTATGGCTATTAATAGGCATTCAGCGTATGAAAACTTTGCTTAAAACATATTATTTTTGAAGAAAAAAATGTGACTGTTTTGAAACATTTGTCATGAATAGGATTACTTAAGATCAGAACCGGGCTTTGCCTCTTAGAGTTCGCATTTCCTAGTGGGCGCTATTTTGATAAGAAAAAAGGGGTGGACCATTTGGTTTTGATAGAACGTGATGAACATTTTTTGGTATAAAAATTACAGGGTTTTGCCCCTTAATGAGACTCCAAAAATCCGAATAAATATAAGTTTCTTTTGGTAAAAAACGTTAACAAATTGGGTTGCGCTCCGTCTTCAAGAGGCTCGTAAAATATTTATAACTCATACCTCAGAAACGTCTGAAAATAGCTGACTAATCCTCAGGGCCATTTTTATAGAGCGTGCCGAGAATTATATGTTGGCATCAAAAAACTCTAGTGGCCTACCTCTTAAGGATGCTCTAATATTTGAAATAATCGATATGTGAAAACCCAAAGCGGCGACTAGTTTAACTGACGAAGCGTTTGCAGAACTATTATTTGGTTAAAAAATATTAAGAACTGGATAGTAATTCATTGGTTGAAAGGTATTAGAACTCCTATAAAAACTAGAAAGAAAACTATATTTTTTTGAAAAGAGTTCAGCTTTCATATTCTTGAATTGGAAAAATTACTTTATGCAGTTTTGATTTCAAAGACACAAGTTTATGTGACAGGTAAACGTGACGCTCTCAGCAGATCTTTAATTTGTTAATATTTCCGGCAGAATTTGATTGATGAAAGATCAATGCAGACTGACCGGTAGCTGTGGCTTACAGTCAGCAGTGTTTGGTATCAAAGGAACCAATTATGCTTTGCAAGTACTATTGATTATTCCAAGGCAAGGATTCTCTCCCTTTTTAAAAATATTCCAAGATTCATTCCTTGGAAGATTCTAAAATGCCCCCTAAAGAGGAGCACCGTTCCTCATATCTCCCCAACATCAAAGGCATATTTACCAACAGGATATAATTTCGCTCTTAAATAGTTTTCTTTGTCTCAGATGGAGGTATTAAGCATTGCCCTTTTGAAATGCAAATACGCAGAGGCCTTTCTAAATTGTAGAAAGTATGCAGATACGCTTAAATGACATTTGCACTCTCTGCTAAAATTTAATTATATCGAGGACCTGTTCAAATCCAGATAGGGTGCATAAACGGTCCTCATTTTAAGTTTTAATTAAGGGGGTGGGCGACGAGCAAGCTTTGATTGTCTGCATTCGGAAGTGGGAATTGGTATTTAACCACTTGCAATGGATAGTCACTAAAGCGGGAGATTATCTCAACTGGAAATGTTTATTTAATCGTTAGAGCTTATGGATATTTTCTCTTTTGTGGCAGCTCAGTCAACAGCAATTTTGTATTGTAGAATTTGCCCAAAACCCGCTCAGCTATTCTGAGCGAGCAAATAACACACTTTGAAGGCGCAACACCAAAACCTTTAGCAGTATTCTTAACCTACTTCGGATACTTCGTTACTATAAATGTGCATCTCATATCTTGGCGCGCTGAAAACCAGCTATTTCTTAACTTTGTTATAAATGGTTTGCCTGTTTATCTTCTCTATTGTTATAGAATACTTTATTTTAGTTGCACATCCACTTGAACGCATACGAAATACGGAATCTGTTTGAGGAAAAAGGCCAATATGTAGTTTGAAATATATTATCCATATATTCCGGCAAGAATAAAAAAAGGAAAATATTTTGCTTGATTGTTTGGTCTGAGACACTGACAATGTTCAGTGCAGTGAAAGTAAAAATATAAAACTCAATTTTTATATTTTTTTGCACCGTTTATATAATGTGGGATTACTTTCTTCATAATTGATCATGATGGATTGATCAGCTAAAACAATTAAAGTTTAAAAATAACCCGAATATTAAAAAAATGTCTCGGATCCCCAAACTTTTGCTGTTCTATAGCTTTAATTGATGTCAAAACAATTCGGCTATAAGCTTGGCTGAGCCCAGATCATTTTTTTATTATTTTAATAAGACACTGAGACTGTCTAAACAATGGATTCATTAAAAAGGTTCGGCATTCCGTAGGTAGATTAAAATACTACTAAGAAAATTGCGCTCTCTTGTTCATAGCTACGTGGTTTAATAACCTTTTCGACAATAACAAGATGAATAATTATGCCTAGTAAACTTCAAAACTTTTGCACTCGGGATTTGAAGCTGTATTTTTGAAAATAATAATTGTTTTTACTTCATTTATATGGAAAAAGTAATGCATTTTAACATATTAAACATATACTTCACAAGCATCACAAGATCACAAGATGAACATCACCACAAGCATCACAAGATCACAAGATGAACATCACAAACATCACAAGATGAACATTATATTTGACTGAAAACTCGTGCATTTGCGATTTTAAAATTCTGTTCAGAAGAAAAGATGATCACTTAACATAAATAAAATATAAAAAAATAATAATTTATTTATTTAACGTAACGTTAACATAAAAATCCTGATTTTCATATTTTGCAAAATCTGATAAACATTACTGAGAAATGACACAACAAAAGGCAGCTAAGGGGCAATAATAAAATAATAACCCTTTAAAACGAGAACCGCAGTCGGTATCGCGATATAATTTATGGGTACCCGATTGTGGTACGAAGAATAAATTCTTCTGGCTACCGTCCGAAAGCCGACGTAAATTAACTTTTTGATAGGAACTACTACAGGCTGTAAATTATTGAATTGAATTATCTTTGCAGTAGCATTCGCATTCCGCTTTAAAGCAATATTCATGCTATCCGCAATACAAGGAACTTATTTTCGTTTGGAAATTTACATTCCTCTCAATGGTACTTCCAGGGCAATAAAACTTAAAAAAATCACATTTTTAAAGACAAACATTGCTAGAAAGTTTTTAAAAGTAAGTTTTTGAGAGCGAGAGTTTCAATTGATCGATTGATCCTTGAAGGGACCTTCCAGGATCAATCGTCATGATCTTGCTGCTTTAAAACATCACCGTCAATTACTTTAGCAGACAGGTGCTGAATAAGTCGAAATTTTTCGGCTGAGCAAGTCCATATTCTTCACATTTTGGTAGATGTTAACAGGCCAATATTCAAGTAGTTTTGTAATTCCATTTTCTAAATAATCTACTTCAATGCCGTTCAGTTGCGACATACGAAAAGTCAATGTAAAGCCATTCGCTAAGAATACATTAATAAAATTCAAAGAAAAAAGTTAAAGTTAACCGAAGGCGAAAACTAAAAACCCAAATTGAATTAACATTAATATCCTCCTGCGGTGGAACAATGGTTTTTATTGAACCATCGACATAATGGTACTTAGGTTTCGTAATTATAAAACGGCCGAAAGAAGTGATTTCTTAAAATACGTCTTGCGCCAGTTTTTTCTTCTGCGGAACTTAATTAAATATTTTTTTTCGTTTTTGAGAAGACTTCGGGCGGGACGTGTTGTTTTCACGGTTGGATCGCGATTATCATTCAACAAAAACTAGTGGAATTATTTGGGCTATATTGTGGTGATGGGTTCGATACATACAAAATATTTGTTTGAAATGTATAGAAAGTTCAACAGAAAATATTAAACGATGCCCTCGGTGGTATTTAATAGGTTAACCAGAACTAACAAAGCGGTTTGATGGCCATTTGTTGTGTCTATCAATAGAATAATACATAAAATATTGGAAATCCGTTAGAGTAACAATACGCATGACCCGACAAAAAGTAGTCATTTATCAAATTTCTTTATAATTTGCCAACATTTTAGAATTACAGCCAATCGTGGGAAATACCCAGAAGTTCATTTCTTTGAACATTTGACTATACTTAAAACTGCTATTTGGCATCAAAACATAGTTACTTAGGTACTCAACTTAATGATTAAGTTAACATGTCATTTATAGCCAATTAAAACTAATAACGAATCATTCTTTGGCCATAATTTAAGTTAAGATAGAACTGAAATATCCAGATTTGCGTAACTCCGTGAAATATTTACAAAATCCTCCTGCAGCTAACTATATCAAAACTTAATTACAGTGATTACATTGCCACATTTCCTGGTAAACCGTCATAATTTCAAACTAATTAACGACCCAAAGGTTCAATGGCACATCGTTATCATTAAACATGTTTAACTGGGTGGTTATCTATGTGCTCTTTACTATACCTAGTCGGTACTATACAAACAATATTCAGTCTGATTTTTCATGAATTTAAATTGAGTTACAGGCACATCAGCTATAAATTAAAACTCGCATTTTAGGCTTTACTAGGTCAAAGTTTCCACATTTAAACCTGCATTTTTATTGCTGGATATAAGTGCAATTAGTTTAAGCACCATATAAAATATTGAATGTATAAATTATATGGATGTGTAAATATAAATGTCATGATATTTCCTATTCATAACCGACTATTATCTATCAAAATCGTGGGAGAAAAACTTGATAACAAAACAGCCTGTCGAGACCCAAAAAAATCAGGTGCATCAACACAAATAAAATGGGTTTACATATGGTCGAGCTCAAATATCCCTTTTCTTGAATTATTTTTCACACAGGTTGCTGCCACTGAAACGGCTCCTTTCTGGTCTACAGTTTTTGTCCCTTTGAAAAAGTTCCCACGATAAAGGGTATTGAAATCAGGCATGTATATTTATTATTAAATCATGCGGATTATTTTCATTATTCATCACGCAAATTAAATATCACCTGGAAATTACAAAGTGTGAAATATTGCTATGAGCTGGATTATGAAATATTCATTTAAAATTAAAAAAACGGGTAAGCGTGTCTTTTTAATTTTCATTCCAACACGAAAATTTGCACAAAAATATTCTCTCGAAAAGATTAATATTCATAAGGTCATACGCTGTTGTATAAATGCATTAAACTAGAGCAAATCTGGACCTGCTTCTGAAGTTTCCCGGTAACATTTTCCCAAAAACTCATTTCAACCAGAATAAACTGACGGGTAATTATGGAAAACAAACAAAAACTGATAAAATATTAACTCTTTAGTTTTATATATGAAGCTGCAACGTGTGGGCTCTTTAATATCAGATAATAACGTTTAAGTTATGAATATTGTGTTTCGCCTGAATTTTAATTTCGTAAGTCGGGTTTTTCGTGTTTACGAGCTTCTTGTTTATGTACAAAATGTGCAAATTGCCAGTAATAATTTTCTTTAAAATTTTTATGTCATCTCAGTGACCCGAGAGGTCTTTCAGGCAGTTTGTTAAAAAATACTAGATTTTCACTGACAACAGGTACATATTTTCTAGCGAAGCAATTAATGCGAAATGTTAATTCATAATTTTTGTAGCTCCTCTTGTACTTAAAATAAAGCCCTTTTACTAGCTGCAACATTTCATTATGCAGTAGTATCAATTCCATTTCGGTCATGTTTATGTTAATATTTAGACCAGAAATGTAGTTTTATTGGGAATTTGCATCAAACAAGCCATTTTCGACAGACAATGCCGTTTTATTCAATTCTAGGTCGTTTTCAGATTGGAAATCAAGTAATTTCCCGACCACATTAGGACGTTTAAAATCCAGTGTAAATAATTAATTAGCATTGGTCTTTAACGCTTAATTGATTTCGCTAACTACCAAATGCATGAGTTGTAACAGAACATTTTGTAAATCTCTACGGTATATTAATTAAGTGCCCATTTACTGTTTTGTTCCTTTATTACTTGCCCAATATTCGACTATGCGATCTTTAGGAATCATGGCCATTTTGTAAAGTTTTTAGAACTTATTATATTTATTCACTTTTAGGCAGCAATCAACTGCAACTACATATGAAAGTATATGCTGTAGTTGATTTAAACTAAAGTCAATTAATAAACAATTAGAAGGCGAAAAAGCGAAACAAAATAAAATAATCCCTGTTATTTCATGTCGGCTTACGTCAGTCGAAGTTCATATTTAATTAATAAAAACTCGGTGTCACAAATTTACTTTTTTCCTGTCGAGCACGCGATTGGAATTAGCTTCGAGTTAATAACGGTTCTGGTCAACTGAAAACCGGTAGCCATTATTTTTGAATTCACAATTCAATATATACTTTTCGGTATTAAGGACGTAAGGTCAGCATCGGATTTAAGATTACAGGATCTTGATTGATCAGAAACGCTTAAAAAATGTTGTCTCATTTTAATGCAGCTTTTAAGTAATATTTTACACGTATGCGAAAGTACTGAAATTATGGCTAGTACCTCCGTTTGCCATTTGAATATTGAGAATAATGCATACAAAAACTCTTGCCCTAATAATTATGAAAGTAACGGAAGAACGCGTTCTTAATGGGTTTTTCGTAGTCTTTGTGATTAACAATGAATACTGTGAATATAAATAATGTGAAAATAATAAATGGTCTAATGGATCCTTCCTACTCCCATTTGCTAAAGCTGAATAAAATGCAGCTTTTGCAACATAAAATAAATAATCTTGACTTTCTCGAAATTATTTGCAAACATCTCTTTAATTAAAAACAGGACCATTATCGTAATAGAAATTTATCACTTCCATGTCAATCTACGTTAAACACGAGATAATTCGATTAGCTTCCACTTACTTAAAATCCAGTTCCGGTTACTTAGAGTGAAATATTTCTGTGGGTTTCAGGAAATAACAATATTTGCATTAATTATCTGCGTGCAATTATGGTAATTATATGGAAAATTGTTCTTACACAATTACCTATTTTAAATAAAAAGGAAACCTCTATTACTAAAGAATTTACACAGATGCAAGAAAAAGTTAAAAACGTTAATAAAAATAGAATATTTAGAACTGCTGAAGGGAAAGTTGGCTACTCTTTTGAATGCAATTGGGAAAGCTCTTCTGTCAAAAATTAGAGATGATTAACTTTATTGATTAAAAAGAGCATTAATAAAGAAAACATGAAATCGTTTTAGAATTCTACTTAGTATTCCATTGAAGCTTCGCGTAGGTGAGTATTCGCTGAACTACGTATGAGTCAATGTTACTTCCTTTTAAACAATTGTACATTCAAAAGTATTTCCAACAAGTTAATCATTCGTTGGTTAAGCAACCTTAACCCAACCAATACTGGCCAGTCATCATTGACGAAAGTGCTAAATATTTAGCAGTAATTATCATCATCATTTTCTCTTCAAGTACCGATGCTCATTTTCGGTCGACTCACTGAGCAAATATTCCTAAGGAATGAGTGTACACAACACCATAATGATACAATAAAGAAAAGTGCTTAAGATTCGCCCTTTGCATTTCCAGAAAAGGATTTTCAAATAATTTTTCTTCGTAAATTAGTTTTATTTTCTGTGACAAACGTTATCTTCGCCAGAAGAATTTTAAGCCTCAGAACGAGGTAGCATTATGACTTTCCTCCGAGTTATAATTGTTTTTATGGGCATCATTAAAGTTGGATACTTTTGCTAGTGTTTTTCCTTTTACGTAGAAGTGCGAAGTAATGTTTTTATATCAGCTTTAGCGACAGTTTAAAAGCTCAAGCGAATGCAAATTACCGTCTTAGGGCAATTTATTTAAGGATTTATTTCGTTCGGCTGAGATACAGTAATTAACAATTAGCGGCACTATCTAACGAGTAATAATTTCTAAGAAAACAAACATATTTTTGTGTAATAAAAATTGGGACGTGTTTTGTATTGGAAACGTTGCAGTTTTTAATGGAATTGGAAACTTTTGAAAAATTAGCAAAACTTTGCTAATAAAACTTTACTGATATTTACGAAACAGCTTTAATTACTCGAGCTTAGAGCATTTCGAATTGAATTGCAGAATGCTCGCCTTAAGAATTACATTTTGTGTTCTATCAGCCTTAATGTCTTTTTGTGTCATCGTCGTATTTTAAGTTTAATCGTTTGCAAAGATGGTGCAAAAACAACATTATAATTCCGACAGCTAATTTATATGAATTTTTAAAATTTCTACTTGTCTCAAGGCATTAAATAACAGAAAATTTAAATATCAAGATAAGCCTGAGTCGCGCTTTATGAACATCATTTCTGTGTGGAAAGTGTTATGGTCGTGTATACCGTTAGTTCTTGGGATCCAGGTCCAATGATGCTGCGAGGTCAGAGGTGTCAGCGATTCTAACAAAACAAGAAATTTTGTCGTCTTAGGTTTTTAGGAATCATTTATTAACGTGTTCTCAAACTGTTTGTTTATTGCTTTACAGATACTTTGTTAATTTTACAGTTAAATCTTTCCGTAACATGCGGTATATTCGAAGCAACGATGAGACCAAGCAAGCAACCGGTTTACATTTTTATCGTTTAATTAGTCGATTTTCGATTTAAATAAATTTGAATAAACTGGATGTAATTACGTTATTTACTTGAGTTTAAAATAGAACTTCCGAATTGGAAACGTGAAATGTTTTTTGTGGTTTTCAGTGTATGTTAATTATATTATTCGCCTGCAGCCGGGCATTTTACGAATTATCCAGAACTCTATTAAACAATACTTTTGTTTGCATTAGAGGGTTATTATCATAAGCAAATATGGAAGCGTATTGTTATGGTTTCACTAATTAGGTTTTGTATTTATTTCTATTTATTGTCTTATCGGGAAAAACATGTTAATTTTATATTAAAGTTATACGGGGTATTATTTATTTGGTACCCAAACAACACCACTATAAAATGACTAAAAAGTTCATTTTGTGCTTGGGTGTCTATGTGATAAAGCAATTTAGTTTGCAACCACTTGAGTTGCGTACACTAAAAATTAATTATAGTAAACATATAGGAATATTGTCCCCTAGATAAAATTAAGGCAAAACTCTTGAAAAGCCTAACTCAAGAAACACACAAACTGATCCTAACTGAATTGAACAACTGTATCACAAATGGCAGAATCCCAGAAACATGGAAGAACGACTTAATAATCCCTATTGCCAAAAATGGACTCGACAATATACAACCGAGCAACTACAGACCAATTACACTACTTCCAGTACTAAGCAAAATTTTCGAATACATAATAAAGCAGCGGCTTGAAAAAGTGATTGGAAAATATATACCTACCTACCAATTTGGTTTCAAACAACATCACTCGACTGTTCATCCGCTCTTTATTTTGGCCAACAATATACAAACTACCCACCTAACTGACAGAAAGACAGCTTGCCTGTTTATGGACATTAACAGGGCTTTTGATAGTGTCTGGCATAGAGGCTTACTATACAAACTATACAAACTACACACACCAACATATCTACTACACACCATAAAGAACTTACTAGAAAACAGACAACTACAAGTACGAATTGACAAAACACTGTCATTTTCTTTTTCCCCTGAACAAGGGCTCCCTCAAGGATCCCCGCTCTCACCGTTTCTCTACAATATATACTGCCATGACATATACAATTACAACTTACCAGACAAAAATCAAATCGACAGATCGGCATACATATTACAATACGCAGACGACACGGCACTTATTCTACATGACAAAACCACTGCGAGAGCAGCCCAAAGACTCCAAACACTAACAAACAAAACAATGACATGGTTTTATAAATGGAGACTAACACCAAACGCGTCAAAAAACCAACTTCTGCTCACAAACCACAGACTCAACGCTGACTCCCCTGCAATAACTGCAGACGGCCAAACGACACAACCAAAAAACGACGTAAAGTACCTTGGAATCACAATTGACCACAAACTTAAATTCACTAAAAACATACGAAACATCAGGGCAGAAACAATAAAGAGAACAAAACACTTCCGATCACTAACTTACAAAGACAGAGGAATTAGCACAAACACCGCCACCAAAATATATAAAGCTATCTGTAGACCCTTGCTAGACTATGGACATATACTCATGACCAACGGAACAGAAAGGACAAAACGTTATATACAAACAACAGAACAAATTGCACTAAGACTAATAACACGAATAAGACACCCCCAAAACCCACTACACAACCCCTCCACCCAACTACCATACGAACGCACAAACATGACAAAGATTTCGGAAAGACTCATACATCTACAGACAAAATGGACAAACAACCCCTACAACTGGACCATACTGAATCCCCTTTGTCTTACAAGACCAACCAGACAATCCCGCTTCCGTTTCCCTACATCAACGCTACTCGAACACTTACAAACGCAACTGACTACTGGACAATAAAATAATTTTTCTTGTCATTGGAATTGGAAAGTTTATTAATAAGATTGTTAACGTAGAATAAGAGAATTTTCATATTTATTTTTTATTCAGATTAAGGCTACATGTATCAAACAAAGGCAGAATACCGATAGGTCGATAGCCTTTTTTTTAGAAATAAAGATGTTTACTACTACAGTCCCCTATTTGCATTGAGTTGGGTCAAAATTGCAAAGTTTAAAGCGGATTTTTTACTTTCATTCACATAAATCAGATATACAAAGAGACAATGGCAAAAGTTAATTTTGGCTATTTCATCCGTTATTGGAAAATAGTTCATTCGAAGTGTTTAACACCATTAAACAATTGAATGTCATGCACTAAGCACATGAACAAGAATAGTCGCCTAACAAAATTATCTAACCGTGTTTGGCTATCAAAAATTAAGGATTGCCCCGGATTTTGACACGCCCGGTATACGCCGGAAGTAGATTCCGCAGGAAAGGGGAACTCTACTTTTATAATACGGTTTGACACGCTTCGTGATTTTTTCCATCAAGTGCACAATGTACCGATTTTTTTAAAACTTTGCCGGCAAATTTATGTTCGGATGGTCTGGGTATTTTTCGAATATTGACAGCAGCATATTGCAGTTTATTAACATGGATTTGCAATACTCAAAATCAACTATATTTCAGGCTTGATAAAAGGATAACGTCAATTGGGTTTTTTGTTTGGAATGTCAATTTGGGCGACAATGCGTGGTTTTTTCCAAAGGCATATACATTGTTTAATTACAATTAACGAGGACAAAAATGCTCATACAGAATATGCTTCTGACAGGCTCTGTTTGCGTTTTGCAAAAGGGAACATTTGTCGCATGCAATATATTTCCTGGAGCAGAAAAGCTGATGGAAAATTAACAAATATGAAAACAAGTAGGGACATTTATCCAAATTAGATCGCCACCTCTTCAACTATTGCTGCTTTCAAATTGATTTGTTTTATTTAGAGCGAATCATAAAGATGTTTGTGGAAAAAATAACGCTTACATTCTATAACAACTAACTTGATCATCTGCATTATGTCTCTATTCGCAATACTCTGTTAATGAACTCTACTAACTCCAATAAAATAGCAAATTATTCTAGGCTCCTGGCAATTTGTTAGAATGTCTGCAAGTAACACTGCTGTCAATAAGTCAAAGGCCAACTTTCTAATTTATCAGTCTTTTTTAAATGCGTCTTTAGAAAGTATTATACATTAATTTATAGCGTCGTTCACTCTTTTCACCAATTCTGCCGCAAAGAATTTCAATAAAATTTGTTTGATCAATACAGATAGGCCCTAACGCGTATATCGTGTTACTTATCAAGATTGTCATAAGAGCCTATAAATCTCTGGGATTATTTTTAGAGCTATGCTGGTAGTTTCGAGTGACTATGCCAAGATACAATAGACCGCCGAGACTGTTCAATAAAAAAGAACAGTCAGTGGTAATTATTCCCTTAATTAATTGGCATAATCAAGCTATTCATTCTATGAGAAAACGGTGGTTTAATTGGATCTCCGAGTTCATATAAATCGACCGTACTGAATACGGACGTTCGGTTTTGTTGGTTTATCACAACATCCTTTAGAAATTGAATAAATATTACGCTTACGTACATATTAGAGACACTTTATCCCAGGCTGTGACCCGCTTTAGATTTACTCGTCTATGGAAATGCAATTAATAAGTTGCTTTTAAATATACTGCCTTATAGGGGATATTCATTCAGCCTGATTTAGTGTTTTTCCCAGATAAATTAGTCGTATTGGGCCAAATGAGGGGCTTTTTTATATATCTGATTGATCGTAACGGAAAACACACAAATCGCATATTTAATTCTGTTCGTATAATGGAGTTCAACGAGCGGTTTGACCACAAACTCATACAGAAAGCTTGGAGGATTTCCACATTAAGTCAATATTTAAAATGCTAGAAAGTTTACCAGGGAAACAGAAATGCTATTTAATAAACGTAGCGTAATGTAGAAACGGTTTTTTAAGCAAAAAGGCGACATTTCAATCAGATTATAGAAACTACCTACATTTAATAGGCGAAAACCGAAAGTGGTAGAGAATTACAATAGGTTGTTAATTAAATTTACTTAATTGTGCGGTTATTTTTAAGCAAAGTTGAATAGAAAAAGAATTCATTTAATATATTAGAATGCTTCTACCAGACGAGTTGAATTATTTTCATAAAATGAGGAGAAAATGCTGAAAACGTCTAAGAAGTCACACAATAGAATTGTTTGTTATTCTCTATTTGGGTGCCATTGGGGAATCTATCAGGATTAATTTTCGTCTGTTTAAAATAGAAGAAAATGCGAAAAACTTTAGTTTGCGGTTTGATGTTGCCTCTATTTTGCAATAAACCGAGCAGTTAATTGTTTTTCTCACTTTGGTATCATTTTTTTGTTTCAATCTTAACGTTTAGACGGCTAAGGGTATTGTTGGTACCAAATATTACGAATTTTAGAAAAAATGAAAAAAAAAATTAAGAAACAAGTGGGTTTTTCGGGTTTTTAGGCCGTCGTTCGGTAGAATTTCTTCTTGACGTTTCGCAAGCACGTGTGGCTTGCATCTTCGGAAGTGGTTTGCTTGAACGCTTACACTGTTCTGATGATGTAAGCGTTCAAGCAAACCACTTCTGAAGATGCAAGCCACACGTGCTTGCGAAACGTCAAGAAGAAATTCTACCGAACGACGGCCTAAAAACCCGAAAAACCCACTTGTTTCAAGGAATGGCCTCGAAAGTCTATCTCTTTTGATAAAAAAAATTAAGCTTCGAATGAAAAAATATTGATTATCCAGATGTTCCCTCCTTTAGATAGCTGGAGGATTTGATAACCGAACTATCGAAACTCTGCTGGTGTGAATATTAAAATTTTGCAATTTTGTTTTTTTTAAGTAAATTTAATTTTTGGCGCCAACATCGGTTTTAATTTTACTTGGACTTACCTCTAAATTTTCCAAAATATTCCTGCAATCGGTCTCAGGAACGTTGTCGGCAATTTTGATAACCAAGTCCTGGTAGGCACCATTTCGCAGCTCCAAGCAGGTGGTGGCCCTCAGGAGGCCCAATACGAAAAGGTGCAGGAAAACTGAACTGAACAAATCCATTTTCGATTTTTTGTTGTTGCTTCTTCTTTCAATGATGCGGCTATTGTTTATGTGGAAACTATACGGTGTGACCGAAGGCGGTCATGTCCAGTACAACAATTGTTCAAAACGCACTAAATTTTCGAATTTGAGCACTAAAAAGTTTTCGATTGTCACAAAGTTTCACAGTGCAAATGAGGCCGGTAACTGAACAAGTTTATCGATTCAACTAAGTTACCACGACGACCCAACTACATAACAACAAATCGCAACTGACGTTCCGCTGAGTGAACAGTTATTCTACGTAAAGAATCAGCGTGACCGAAGAGGGACTTTTAAACCGTAGAGCTTTCGGTAACAGTGCCGCTGTCGGACTGAACTTGGAAATACGCTTCGGAGCTTTCGCTGAAGATGAGCGCGGTTGAAGCGGATTGACTCCCACTACTTCGTTGGTGCAGGATGCAATTGATGCGATTGACGGTAAAGCACTAGGTAAAGTCAGGTAGCACTGCTGGAGGGCTTTTCCCCACCAGTTTCGGCTCTTCCGATCGCATATGTATTCGTGCTATGGTTTCGTTCAACCGATACCGATGGATTTAGAGCTTTTGGTGAAAGCGCCGGGTGCTAAGGAAAGAATTTAAGCTGGAAGGATCGGCTGAATCGCCAGACGCGTAGATAAGAGGGCTCAAGTAAGAGGCCAAGATAGTCAGGAAATGACACTATCATCAAAGTGAAAGAGCCAAATCTTCTATCGAAAACGAACTAGATTTTGTAACTAGACAGTCCCTACGGGTCCATTAAAACAGAATCCATCAGGCGGTTTCGGATTCATATTGTTCCTAAACGGTTTAGCTCAAAAGCCAAAAAAATTCAGACAATTCGTTTTCTGAATACACGAATTTTGTTATACAGGTCGCATTTGAACTACGGTAAATTCACGCCAAATTGTACTTTCACTCATTGCCAACACACAAGTCAGCACGATTCTAATGAACAATAAGACTAAAATAATGTTTTTTTGTCGTATTGTGTATAATAACTTCAGTGAAGACTGCTTGCAAGGAAAAGCGACATCATATGTAAAGTCCATGCAGCAAAGTATATTGGGTATTAAAATCTTCATGCTTTTAACTTAGTTTTAGATTAACTTGCTGATTAACTTTACAATTGCCATGCAAACTTGCATAGACAAGCAAAAAATCAATTGTTATCAAATAAATGGATGCGTGTTTGTCTAGGACACAAAATCTAAATATACAGTGCGTCCTAGAACTTATGTTTACATTCATTTAAATTTAGCCTACTGTTTTTTGGAACACTGCCGGACCCTTCAATCTTTATTTGTAAATACGGTTTTTTATACAGAATAGTGTAATAGTAGTAGTAATTTTTGCATACAAAAAACAGTTAAATAAAATAATAAAAAATAATAAAGTCTAAATAAATTTAGACGTTACTTCTGTGCATAAAAAATTATATGAAAACTCCAATTTCGCCAAATAATTTGTTTCTAGTGAATTTTACATGGAATCTCTACACAATTTATAAAAATGTGCTTGAAACATTTTGGATTTTTTTTCTGAAAGGTGATATTAGTTTGAGAAATAAACTTGTATCGAAAATTGCTTCCCATCGAAACCACGCCTTTTTTTTAACCCCAGATGTAATTTGTTGTACTTGTGTTCAACAAGCAATTTCATAATTCGTTAAAAAGTTGTTGATTTTCATATCAAACTCCACACTATAAAAAACCGTTTTGTAGAGCATAACATTCTCTTAAATTCCCTAAATTCTTCACAATGTGTTCTCCCGAACTAAATTTTTGCATATAAATAACAATATCTTGATGCGGGCTTTCATCAGATCTGATGAAATTCGATTGTATTTTCACAATGTTGAAAAATTTGATTATCGGTTCGCTGAACAAAATATTTAAAATGTGCCATATTTCACTGACAAATAGTAGTAGTGGTAAACATCTTTATTTCTAAAAAAGGCTATCGACCTATCGGTCTCTCTGCCCTTGTTTAATACATATAGTCTTAATCTAAATAAAAAACAAATATGAAAATTCTCTTATTCTAGGTTAATAATCTTATTAAATAAACTTTCCAATTCTAATGACAAGAAAAAATTATTTTATTGACCAGTAGTTAGTTGCGTTTGTAAGTGTTCGAGTAGCGTTGATGTAGGGAAACGGAAGCGGGATTGTCTGGTTGGTCTTGTAAGACAAAGGGGATTCAGTATGGTCCAGTTGTAGGGGTTGTTTGTCCATTTTGTCTGTAGCTGTATGAGTCTTTCCGAGATCTTTGTCATGTTTGTGCGTTCGTATAGTAGTTGGGTGGGGGGGTTGTGTAGTGGGTTTTGGGGGTGTCTTATTCGTGTTATTAGTCTTAGTGCAATTTGTTCTGTTCTTTGTATATAACGTTTTGTCCTTTCTGTTCCGTTGGTCATGAGTATATGTCCATAGTCTAGCAAGGGTCTACAAATAGCCTTATATATTTTGGTGGCGGTGTTTGTGCTAATTCCTCTGTCTTTGTTGGTTCGTGATCGGAAGTGTTTTGTTCTCTTTATTGTTTCTGCCCTGATGTTTCGTATGTGTTTAGTGAATTTAAGTTTGTGGTCAATTGTGATTCCAAAGTATTTTACGTCGTTTTTTGGTTGTGTCGTTTGGCCGCCTGCAGTTATTGTAGGGGAGTCAGCGTTGAGTCTGTGGTTTGTGAGCAGAAGTTGGTTTTTTGACGCGTTTGGTGTTAGTCTCTATTTATAAAACCATGTCATTGTGTTGTTTGTTAGTGTTTAGAGTCTTTGAGCTGCTCTCTCAGTAGTTTTGTCATGTACAATAAGTGCCGTGTCGTCTGCGTATTGTAATATGTATGCCGATCTGTCGATTTGATTTTTGTCTGGTAAGTTGTAATTGTATATGTCATGGCAGTATATATTGTAGAGAAACGATGAGAGCGGGGATCCTTGAGGGAGCCCTTGTTCAGGGGAAAAAGAAAATGACAGTGTTTTGTCAATTCGTACTTGTAGTTGTCTGTTTTCTAGTAAGTTCTTTATGGTGCGTAGTAGATATGTTGGTGTGTGTAGTTTGTATAGTTTGTATAATAAGCCTCTATGCCAGACACTATCAAAAGCCTTGTTAATGTCCATAAACAGGCAAGCTGTCCCTCTGTCAGTTAGGTGGGTAGTTTGTACATTGTTGGCCAAAATAAAGAGCGGATGAACAGTCGAGTGATGTTGTTTGAAACCAAATTGGTAGGTAGGTATATATTTTCCAATCACTTTTTCAAGCCGTTGCATTATTATGTATTCGAAAATTTTGCTTAGTACTGGAAGTAGTGTAATTGGTCTGTAGTTGCTCGGTTGTGTATTGTCGAGTCCATTTTTGGACTGACAAATAATGTTCACAAATTGGCAATTTTCAGGCAAAAATTACGCTATTTCAAAAATGACTTTCTCTTCACGCATTATTTGTAACTCTTTTGCAGTTTGCAGTTGCAGTGCAAAAAACCCTTTAGAGAACTTAACATTCTTTCAATTCGCTGTCGATAGCTCTTCAAAAAATGGATATTTTCAGACAAAAGCCACCTACTTTCAAACATGAGAGCTATGGACGCAAAACTCAAAACTCGTTTGTTGTATCAGTTTATCTAAAATGATAGCAGGGTTCTAGGATCAACAATTCAAGTAAATTTTATGATTTTCAGTTTCTTTATTAATTCATTTTTTAAATCTATACTAACCAAACTATTCGAAATCGTCCCCAAACTAATGGTGAAGATCGTAACGACGCTCAAAGTGCCCAAATGCTTTTTTGTGCTTGCAAGTAAGCACATAAACCTAATTTAACTTAAACTTACTGATCTTACTGTGCCCTAATTAGTACTTAACACAACCAGAGTTAAAATGTCCAAAATCATACTGAATTTCTATTAAGTCCTAAACGACCCAAAACCAGCTGAAACTGACTCAACATTTAGTTTTGGCGCAAATTAATTTAAACTTCATGATATGGATTCTTTAGCATTTGGTCCGAAATTGTACAGAATTTTAAAACAGTCTAGTCTGACTGTTCAAGAGACGTTTGTTTTTAGTTTTAGTTCATTTTAGAGGTATTATTATAACAGTCTTACTTTTAGAAGTATTTAATTAGTCTGCCATATGTTAGTCCTGCTACTATTAAATACATTAAAGAAAAGAAAAACAGATGATTGTTTTACACAAAAAACAAGTAATTTTGACAAAGAGCATATAATGGAATTTATACAGTATTGAGCAAGGAAATTGTAACTTTTAATATTAATACATATCAGTTTCCGATCACTAACCTACAAAGACAGAGGAATTAGCACAAACACCGCCACCAAAATATATAAAGCTATTTGTAGACCCTTGCTAGACTTTGGACATGTACTCATGACCAACGGAACAGAAAGGACAAAACGTTATACACAAACAACAGAGCAAATTGCACTAAGACTAATAACACGAATAAGACACCCCCAAAACCCACTACACAACCCCCCCACCCAACTACTATACGAACGCACAAACATGACAAAGATCTCTGAGAGACTCATACAGCTACAGACAAAATGGACAAACAACCCCTACAACTGGACCATACTGAATCCCCTTTGTCTTACAAGACCAACCAGACAATCCCGCTTCCGTTTCCCTACATTAACGCTACTCGAACACTTACAAACGCAACGGACTAGTGGACAATAAAATAATTTCTTCTTGCCACTCAAATCTTATTTATTTGATAGTATTGTTAACCTAGAATAAGGGAATTTTCGTGTTTGCTTTTCATTTGGATTGGGACTGCATGTATTGAGCGAGGGCAGAGGGACCGATGGGTCGATGGCCTTTTTTGGAAGTAAAGATGTTTACTACTACTAGAATTGGAAAGTTTATTTAATAATATTGTTGACCTAGAATAAGAGAATTTTCATATTTGTTTTTTATTTAGATTAAGACTACATGTATTAAACAAGGGCAGAAAGACCGATAGGTCGATAGCCTTTTTTTAGAAATAAAGATGTTTACTACTACTACATATCAGTTATCTAATTAGGAGTCAAAACTCCTTTCGTAAGACATATAGAGAGCAATTCTAATTAAATTTCATACAAGTTATAATTATAATGTTAGATATGACATTGAAGGTCATTAGTTTTAGAATGTATTTTTTTAATTAAAGCCGACGATTCCATATTCATTATTTTTTATAATAAAATCATCTGCAAGGTCGCACGTTTGGTTATAATTCCTCTATGATAGTTAGTAGGTTCAATGTTAATGATGTTGCAAAAAGTGAAATTTACCTGCCAAAAAATAAATGGAAAGCATCGAATAGATCGACAGACTAATTAAATGGCCTCAAATGGACAAAGAAATCTATATAAGCGATCTGGATTCAATTTTCAGATAATTTAGCGTTTATTATAATATATAGTAAGTAATAATATAAACCCTTCGCTTTAAATTAGGGGACCATGTTGGTTATCTAATACTTTGCGATTGTATATTTGCGAAACAGAATTTAAAACCGCAGTCAGCCATAAATTGCAAAGATAACATTGAATTTGCTCATTCGGTAGCACAGTTTTATTAATTGAATCCAAATTTATACTAGCAATATCGCGTTAAAACTTGGAAAATATGGCATAGGCTTTTACAAAAATTACGAAATACTTCACTGTAAAAATACATTTTCCTATTACTATCCATGATAATTCGTGCACTTTCAAAATACATTTTCGGATTTAGTGATGTATTAGTTTACGGATCAAAGTTTAAAGCCAAAGGCAAAATATCAATAATTAATTATTACGAGTTGAAATCTAGTAGGATTCAAATAATGTATCGAATCATGTTGGTACATCGCTGGAGCGTAGTGATACAAATTAATTGATTAAAATTATTTTGAAAATTGATGATAGAGTAATTGAGCCATTATCAGTTGCAATTTCAATAGCATTAAACACATTAATTTCGATAAAATTAACAATTAAAAATAGTAAAGTTGTAGCCGAAAAGTATTATGCCTATGAGTTTCTGTTGAATGGTTTAGTCTTTAAAATTGCTACTGTATGAATCTTCCTTGTACTCATTTTTAATATAAACGTGAAAGCGCTTATTAAAATTCGTTGCGCGTTTCTTCTTGCCCAGCAATTAATAATCAATTTGTCATATATCGGTTCGAGCTTTTTGCCCCGAATTCATCAAATTCATTTCTGTCTATTCATTCATCTGTCGCAGGCTCGGGACAGCATTCCATTATGGAAAAAACTGAATTCAAGTTTGGATGAGAAACAGAGGAATGACATTTATTTGCAGGATAGAGGGAGGTATATTAGTATATGCTTCTGAAAGAACAAATTGGGAAGTGAAGGATTTTAAAATTCTTGTAACTTATAATAAAAACATTGTTTAATAATGTTGCTTTGTGATAATTGGGAAAAGATGCCTGTTTAAGTGCTTGGGTTTATCGGTCCACAGATAGCGGCAAAAAATAAAACACTGTTTCTTTTGAGCCTAGGAAAAATAGTGTTTTATTTTCTGCCGCTATCTGTTGACCGAAAAAATTTAAATAAAATTATGGGTCACAGGCATTTCGAAAACCGTCAGAAATGGGTAATTGGGAGAAATGTTGGTAAATATTTGAGCTTACGAATGCGAGATGATCAACTTATTATTCCGTGGTTTGGTTTTAAGAAATGCCGAAATTTAAAAACCCTTCTTATAAAAAATTTGCATTCCGCTTTGTTTCCGTTTTAATTATGATTCATGCGTTCTTTAACAAACTTTGTTCATTGAGGCCTAATTATCCACATTTTTATCTCTTCCGATGGTCAAAATATGAACACAAAATACAGACATAAAATATCGTTCATATTCAAATGGAAAAGCTTATTTACAATTGCTTTTAACTTAAATCATTACAGAAATACTATCGGTGTAAGTTCCTAAAACAGGTATTTGCTCAGCACTTATTAAGTAACAAATAGCTAAGACAAAAATATCCGCGATAATAATATAAATATATGTACAAATGTCATTTATATACAGAATTACTTTTTTTATATCTGAATGAACGTTTAAAGGGCAATATTTGGAGGCAATTTTCAATTATTATTTTCAATTTATAACATCTTATTTTTTATGTTTCAAACTATCAATAATTTCGAATTTCAAGATAAAAAAATTTCAAATATAATTTTTAAGTCCAATTTGAATTTAAATAACATGATTATAAGCCACTCACAAAAGTGAATTACTTTATACTCTTTATAGTCAATGTCCACTGTACTGTTTACTAACACTTTTAGGAACGCTCCACATTTCCTTAGCATTACGTGTATTTAAGTGTTAAGTGTCGGGGCAAGGGAAGCTGCATTATTTATTCGACACTTTTAAATCACCTTTTGATCTATAATATTCATCAAATTTTCTTATAAATGTGTATAACATTTTCTTAAAAATTTCATTTCAACGCAATATGACCTAAAGTCTATAAACACATTCGGAAATCAAACTGTATTGGATCAATTAGCAAACATTCGATGCAATCACATTGGTAAGTCTGGTGGAAATACCATCCATGGCAATGGCATGGAATTTATGCAGTCTGCAAACATCGGGTTTCATAAGGCCACATATACTGACTAATTTTGATAACATTCATTGCGGAAAGCTTAGCCACCTCCATTGAATGGAGCTGTTGAAATCAATAATGAGTCTTGGAAAGTTTCCAACAATAGACAAAGAATCTATTAGTTTATAGAGTCGTTTAATTAATTTTTAATGGACAAATTGGACTATATTCGGTAAAAGAAATTTGGTATTACGTCAACTAATCTCTACAAAATGAGTAAATTATAGGCAAAATACAGAAACTTTTGTCTTTTGATGATTAAATCAATAAAAGGATAATTTGTCATAGCATAAGCAAACCGACAGAATTCATTAATATAAATGAGGAAAAATGTCCGCTAACATGACGGATATTTTGCATGAAAGGAATATTCTTACGCAAGTTTCTTTGATGATAATTCCTGCTCATCTTTCATGGGCAAAATGTAAATTTTACCGTTTTGATATATAACTCTATGAACTGCGATCAGTCATCTATTTCAAGTTTGCAGAATTTATTTAAATGCCCTATTTTATCCATTTTCCATTGGGTTTAAATTCAAATAATTTCATCACTCATTTAAGTATTAACGTCTCTAAAGGCTTCACTAATTATAAATTCTCTCAACACAAAAGGTTCACGTCCATTATCATTAAACTAAATTATCAAATGCATTCATTATATAGCTATTTATGTAGGATACTAAAGCGACTTCCGCTTTGGTTCATATTAAATAAAAATCATAATTTATTCGGAAAATGGATTGGAAAATGGCTAATATGAAAATGGATAGATACGGTTATTATAAATATATCAGACTATTAGGAAATTATAAATATGAAAGTTGAAATATAATCCACACTAGTAAAAATGTGAAAAGCTTAGAAATTTGTCACAAAGCTAGCTCAGATATTATATCAAATATAATCATGGTGTGGAATCACCTTTATGTTTCAAAATTATATTCGGGTCTGACGGTCTGACTATGACTATTATCCATGAATTATTTTACTGTCAAGCACATTCCCAATCCTGAAAATTATGCGCCTTCTTAAGCCAGATGTGTGGCTGAAAATAGATCGCAAAAAGCTATGTATTACAGATTAATGAGACATTTTACTATAGAAAACTGAAAAATTAATTTTGGTAGTTCTGCTATTTTACAAACGTGCTTTTTATCAACATATAAATCTTGTGTAAGGTAAGCTAAACAAAAAAAAAACGAATGATGGATCACCTTTTAAGGAAAACCATTAAATTTCAATAAAATCTGGAAAACAAAAATAATAATCTGGCTGAAAATATTTTTGTTTTAGTTTTAGAACTTATTTTGAAAAGTATTTTTCAAAAGCACATTTTATATTTCTACAATTAAAATATCGCAATGTTCCCAATGATCCGTGAATATTTTATACAATTTATAACCAGTTTGCTTTAAAATCCAACAGAAAAATCTGGGGTTTACTTTAGAGTTGGGAGCAGTTCAGATTGCTTGTACTTACTGTAGACGATTTTGAAATAAAGTTTAATTTATTATGCTAATATTAATCTCTCTAAATGTATTTATCGTCTTTATACACTTTTAGGAATTTAAACAATTAAAAGGTGTAATTTTTTTTACAGGTATTGAAAATAAAATCCATGGAACTATAAAAAACGGCCAATAAAGTGAACGCTACGAAACGAATTACAGTCTACACTTTTTAAAAATTTTGAGCTTTTATGCTAATTTACAGTTCTCAGTTTTAACAAACCTAGTTAGGCTCGATTCATTTATTATCTTGATATTGCATGTTTAGTTATCATTAATACTTTATATATTGGCATCACTTATTAAACAACAATTTCTTAAAGTGTTCTTAAAGAGAATGAATTAAAACGAGTTTTTTGTGCAGTTCAAACTTGCACTTTATGGCCAATAAGTTGGTTCTATTAACAACTTTCAACTATGATGGCATAAACCATTTTGGCGATTAATTGAAATGAAAGTAGTAAGTAGTCTCCACACATTCACGGATGGCCTCAGGCCACGTATTGCCATCAAAGTGTAACAGTAAATTTCTAAGAATATAAAATCAATTATCTCGACTTCGAATCAGTGATTGTTGGATTGGTCCTGGAATCCGTTAAAATTGTTACTTACTGCAGCTGCACACTTTCATAGCATAAATGGTGTTATCGTAAAGATAGTGATCAAGGAGATTTTGATGATGACAACTTCTATACTTTTAAATGAAGTTCTATATTCGCGCACTTTGGAAAGCAACCTATATCTTGTTTTGTTTTGTTTTGTTATGACAATGGAAATTTATCATACTTCATTTCAAAAGAAAGTTTAAATTAATGAAAAAATGGGATTAGAAATATTTTGAGCTACTTTTATACACATTATTTAAACACGTTCAAATTACTAAATGGTTTGAGCTCTCTTATTTTCAACTTATTATTGGACTTTTTCTAAATGCCTCATTTAGAATGAATTCTTTCGCAAACTATTTGATAAACATATTTAGTTCTCCCATTAATTCATTTTTAGTTTAAGTATTTCCCACAGTATTATCAAGCGTGCCCCCAAAATAACGCCAAGATAATCAGTTTGTGGGCTTTTTGGAACGCAAAATCCACCTTAAATGTGCCTACATGTATGTGAAGGAGTTCATTAAATCTTAAGGCGCTTACATACAGTAGTTGTTAGCTAGCACAGTATTATACTCGTATTTGTTAATTTCACATCCTTGTGAGTTTTAGCGGAAGGTGCATAAGCAGGAAGTCTTTATTTACATTTACAAATACGGGAGCACTATTTTCTTTCTATCTAGTTTCTATATGTGTTAAGTATGTTTTACTATAAACGAAATAATGTGTAATTTCCTTACCAGAAATTTTGTCTGAATATTTTTGTTAAATGAGATCTTAATAGCGCTAGTCCCGAAAGCGCGAAATAAAGCTTAATCAATAAAATACTTTTAGTAAATAGAAGATTTAAGAGTCAACAACTTTCTTAAAACAACAAAAGTTCAAATGACTAAGATTTTTGGCCAATAAATGGTTTTTTATATAAATATTTCCATTTCAAATAGTAGTAGTAGTAGTAAACATCTTTATTTCTAAAAAAAGGCTATCGACCTATCGGTCTTTCTGCCCTTGTTTAATACATGCAGTCTTAATCTAGATAAAAAACCAATATGAAAATTCTCCTATTCTAGGTTGACAATAGTAGTAGTAAACATCTTTATTTCTAAAAAAGGCCATCGACCTATCGGTATTTCTGCCCTTGTTTAATACATGCAGTCCCAATCCAGATAAAAAAACAAATATGAAAATTCTCCCATTCTAGGTTAACAATGTTATTGAATAAATAAGATTTCAGTGGCAAGAAGAAATTATTTTATTGTCCACTAGTCCGTTGCGTTTGTAAGTGTTCGAGTAGCGTTAATGTAGGGAAACGGAAGCGGGATTGTCTGGTTGGTCTTGTAAGACAAAGGGGATTCAGTATGGTCCAGTTGTAGGGGTTGTTTGTCCATTTTGTCTGTAGCTGTATGAGTCTTTCCGAGATCTTTGTCATGTTTGAGCGTTCGTATAGTAGTTGGGTGGGGGGTTGTGTAGTGGGTTTTGGGGGTGTCTTATTCGTGTTATTAGTCTTAGTGCAATTTGCTCTGTTGTTTGTGTATAACGTTTTGTCCTTTCTGTTCCGTTGGTCATGAGTACATGTCCAAAGTCTAGCAAGGGTCTACAAATAGCTTTATATATTTTGGTGGCGGTGTTTGTGCTAATTCCTCTGTCTTTGTAGGTTAGTGATCGGAAGTGTTTCGCTCTCTTCATTGTTTCTGCCCTGATGTTTCGCATGTGTTTAGTGAATCTAAGTTTGTGGTCGATTGTGATTCCAAGGTATTTTACGTCGTTTTTTGGTTGTGTCGTTTGGCCGTCTGCTGTTATTGTAGGGGAATCAGCGTTGAGTCTGTGGTTTGTGAGCAGAAGTTGGTTTTTTGACCATTTCAAATAATTCCCACTAAATTCTCTAAATGGGGTCAAACCAAACATGGCGATTTTTTAGCTGATTTTTTACGTTCAAGAGAATACGGTGCTCAAAAAGAAACGCCTTTTATTTATTTACCACTTTTCCCATTAATCAAAATTAACGTATGAACAGGGTGTTAAACCAGAGATTAGTAGACTAATCTCTGGTTAAAATTAGGTGGCTCAAACATGACGCCGTCTTACCTTACCATGACTTAGACATACCTGGAGAACCATTTGATCTACAGCTCTTGTCTTCCTACCCCTGGATAAAGGAAAAAACTCGATTACTAAGTGAACCGGGAGTTAGGAAAGACTGGAAATTTTCTCCCAGGGAACAAATTGAGCCAGAGTGCTCATTTTCCCACAACTGGCTAGATAATCAATTAACGTTGATTCCTATTCGCATGACCATGAATTTTTGCATTTACACTTATTAACCATTCACATATAAACTCTTTTACGTCCACCAAATTTATCAGTTTTAGTTGACTTATTACAACCATTTTCTGTGACAAAGAGGCACTTATCATAAAGTATAGAATTGACCCGTCTGCTTCTCCTGATCATTTGTATCGAACAAATACAAGCCAAATTTAAATAAATGTCCAACGTTCTGAATAGGAAACGCCGTAAAATCGTAAACTGCCCAACGAGAGTTTATTGCGTATTCAAAGTCACGTTCTTTACGATAACTGACATAATTTTTCGTTTATTGCAGGATTTATTACCTTTGATTTGGATCGCATTTGGCTGCAGGTGAACAGAAACAGGTATGTTTACTAGTGTATTAGAAACTTTTTTCATATATTAGTTTTGTAATTACTTAGCTGAAACTTTTAAACGGTGTCATGAAAAAATATATGACGGAATCGAATTTTGATGACAAGTGATGATAATTTTGAAACAGCAGTAGTCATTAAGGAATACTTAATAGCTGAACGTTTAGCCTGCAATGTAAAAAACAATGTTTTACATGTAACAATCGTTTCAATTTATTTGCCCAAAAAACACACACATTTCAGCTTACGAAAAAAAAGCGAATTGTCATATATAATATTTATGTTTCATCAATTAATTAACTCGCGTGGGTTTATAAAATATTAGATTTGTCTGCCATAACTTTTACATGGAAACCGAGTATTTAAATATCAGAATTAATCCCGGCAAATATGACTAATGTGATTCACTGACTACCATAATAGTCTGTAAATTTAGTGTCGCATTTGCTTTTGGTTCGTTGACAAATTTGGGTGTATTAGGGATGTTCGAGTTCAAAAATGAACGTTATTGTGCATTCAGATCGACCAATTAATTAACAATTTTTGCCGCAAAATTTCACCCTTTGTTAATCTGCACAAGTCTGCAATTTATCCTGGACAAAAAAAGAAGAAATATTGCATTTTGTCAGTATGTTATGAATATTCTTTCTTGCAAAACTGTATATGAATTATTTTATTTGGCTTTTAAGAAATTTTGGTTTTAGTATAAATATAACAACCTTTAAGTTTAAAAATAATATAAATAATAAATATAGCAACCTTTTTATATTATCAATTCTGCAATAATGCCCTAAAGAATGTTGAATTTTTCCATAACTCACAATAATCGAGTTACTTAATGGCTTGGATTATGATAAGTTGGTTTTGGTTTGGACTCTCGACGTCTACTTATTTACGTAAATCTTACATAGTTTAATTGTACAACGGTATATTTTCATGGGTTTGATGCAATGTGAAATACAATATTTCTTTGTAAATAATAATAATAAACAAGAGACGGCATCAAACAGTCTGGAGAGATGATTAAATAAAAGTAAAAATAGCCGCAAAAGAAGTATGGACACACTAGGCAAACTAGTGAGATAGAAGGAATCATACCGATGATATCTCTATTGCCTTTTCTAAGAAATAAAGATGTTTACTACTACCACTACTAATAAATGTTATCCCCGTATACATTGACACCCCGTATATTGAGTAAGTTGTAGCTTTTACATAGCTTTGTTGTAAAAAGCCTAACACAGTAATAAAAGTGTGATTTTCAGGGATATTAAAAACCTCGCCAACAACACTTTCATTATTTTTAAAATTTTAAATACGACGTTGTGTTTGATTGCGATTTTCGGTGTTAAAAATTTGAAATATAACAAATAATTAATACAATATAATTGTTCTTATTATCTTTGCGGTATAGGTGTCTTTCCAGTATATAAGTGAATATTCTTGAACATTAATCCATTTTAAACATAGACAACCGTGTTCATGTAACCTGGAGTTTGGGGACAAGCTTAATACGATAACACATATTACCTTTGGCGTATTCCGGTATTTGTCACCTATTTGCGATACAGAATTTAATCCCGCAGGAAGAATTCAATCCCGCTATGTGCAAGTAATTTCATTAACGATCAACTGTGTCAAGTTAATGTAATTTTACTGTCACTGATCTCAAATATACGGGTTTTGTCAAATCACTTTCTAACTATGGTAATAATATTGCAAAATTTAGTTTAGTGTTTGAATATGGAGGCAGTTGGCAATTAATTTTGTATCATCAACGATAGATACTAAATAGCACAAAAGAAATGTTTAAAAGTAAATTTGAAAATGTTTTCCTATTTCTATATTTGATAATTCCTTGAAAACTGAAAGTAAAGGTTTTCAGTTTTCGTTGTTGAAGCTTTATTTTGGGTTCTTGCTCTACTTTAATGTTTTTCTGAAGTGTTTTCGGACTAGTATCCAGTTCATTGTTTGGCATAATGAATCATTCAGTAACCAAGTCTCCGACATCTCTAAATTAGCTTTCCTAATGCGTTACTTTTTGAAATGGGAGTATTTGGAGCATGATTGCGGATTGAATAACAATTGAGGATGAAATGGTGCTGCCAGTAAATTACGACTTTTCAATTGAGTTCACTCCAGTGCAAAATTAAATAGGTAAAAACCATATGAAAGTTATCATGACGTATGTGAGCCATGAACAAATTTTTACTATACTCGCTCATCTAGTTTGACATCAAAATTGATGTAAACATGACAAAATCGGAAAAGTTCCTCGGCTTATTCAAAATTGAATGACTCTTTGAGTAATGTACTTAAGCATCATAACAACATTTCAATTTTTAAAGCAAAGTCTCTAAATTCCCAACTGTTCATCTAAAGACTACTAATTGAAGTTGTTAAGATTGATGTCCACCATTATAAGTGATTTTTTCGCAATAATAAATGTTGTGTTTTATATTTTGACATTACACTTTCATAAATCATATACCACTGCCATGAAACACGGTCGGGTTTCATTTTTTTTTTGTTTTGTGAAAATAGGACTCCGTTGTACTGAAAGAAGAGAAATGACGCTAAGTGGTCCTAAGGGAACAATTCTCACTCTTCCCTTCTTTCGCTGTTTGTTGTGCGGGTTATGTTCAGATAGGACAAGATTTTTAAGAGGATTAATAGCAGACTATTACGAAATACATATTTATCTGCCATGTTTATCCGCACAAGTTATCTCTAGAGCCTGCTTACCTGCAAAAGAAACATCAATATACAGTATAATTATAAAGCACAATACATTTATTTTAGAGGTTTGTGTTTATTGTCTCAACAACGGGGGTGTTTTAAGTACATAATCCTTTTGTTTTCTTTTATTTTTATAATTTAGGAAGTTTTACTGTGTACCTGATCTTCAATATAACAAGAACTGACTGAGATAAAGGCAGTCTCCTTTAAATTCCGCTGTCTTTTACTTTTTATCTTTTAACGAACGTGTGCTTATGTGCCAAATTTCGAATAAATTACTCTTATATAGTATATTTGAAACATGCTAAAATTATTCATAAGTATTTGCACGAAACTTTCTGTATTCTAATTTTCTGAAAAACATTTAGCCGAAGTTGCCTAATATTGACGTTATTCTTACTTTGTACTTTAATAACTTTTTACTAAATTGCGACTTGTTATTAGTTGAAAAACGTATTGACACAATTTCACTGCTGTAAATTGCATTTAATTGTGCTCCAAGGCGGCTCCAATATGTACAGCCCTAACATAAATCTGCTTTTATTGCTTTGGCAGCTACATGTTCAATCATCTTCCTCAAAAGACTGAACTTTCATTAAAACTTTTAAACTACTGTAACGAGTTAATTTTCAGCTCTGTGTAAATTTCATGTTCGTAATTAATTGGGTGTTAATTGCATTTGTTACTTGGTCCGATTGTTCCAATTTTTGCTGGCTTCGACACGTTAAAAATATATAAAATATATATTTTAATCGATGTTGTTAGTCTAGGAGATTTTTTAGACCATATAATAAAACCATTACTTAATGGTATGTGTATTCTATTTCATATTAAAACTACAGAATAACTTGCGTTTATTTAAAACTGAAAACTGCAGATTTTAGGTGCATGGTCCATTGAAATGTATTAAATTTTACCATTTTTTCTCAAGTATAAACTTTGCTATTTAAAGCATTTTTGGAATTTTGTGGGTTCGGTTTTGTTTTTACGTTTATATACACATGTATTGGATTAATTTTCTAACTTAAACTATCTTAACTGTAAACTTAAAATTATTACAAAGCAAAAAAAAATCTCTCTTCTATGTCATGTCTTTTCATCGTCTAGCAGGTTGGTTCAGTCGTGTTGGAAGTGTTCAAGTAGTGTTGTTGTTGGGAAGCGGAACCAGGATTGTCTCGTTTGTCTCGTGAGGCAAAGGGGATTCAGTAGGGTCCAGTTGTAGGGATTGTTTTTCCATTTCGTTTGCAATTGGAGTTGTCTTTCTGTTATTCGCGTTATTTTTGTTCGTTCGTAGAGTAGTTGGTTTGAGGGGTTGTGTAGTTGGTTTTGACGATGTGTTATTTTCGTTATTGATCTCAGAGCAATCTCTGTTCTGTTATTTGAATGTGTTGTTTAGTTTTTCCTAGATGCATTCGCTGTGGCAAATTTTTGTGGCGGTCTTTGTACTAATTCCTTTGTACGTCAATGATCGGAAGTGTTTTGTCCGTTGAATGATTTTTGTTCTTACGTTCTGTGCGTGTTTTGTAAATTTTAGTTTTTGCTCCAGTGTCATTCCTAGATATTTTGCTTCTTGTTTTGGTCTAGTTCTGTTTCCGCCTGTTGTTATTGAGGGAGAGTGGTCTTTAATTTGGTGGTTTGGTAAAAGTAGTTGGTTTTTCGTGGCGTTTGGTGTAAGTCTCCATTTGTAGAACCAAGCAATTGTATTGTCTGTTAGTGTTTGAAGTTTTTGTACTGCTTTTACTGTAGTTTTGTCGTGCACGATCAATGCAGTGTCGTCGGCGTATTGTAGTATGTAAGCAGATTTGTTTTGTTTTTGTTTTGCGCCATTCCAGTTTGCATTCCAGTTTTGCATGTTTGTCTGTACTTTTGAGGTGGTTAATGCCATTAATAATTTTCGATTGCTTATCCATCTTTTGCAAGCAAATTTGCCAATTGAATTCAGCTAATTGATAATAGACCAACAACATAAAGAGATAATAAATATGTTAGGTGAAATTATCCTGAAAAATAGTCTTTAATAAAAAATAATCGCTTCTGTCTGTAGCAGGTATGAATTATATTGGCAATTTTCATGTATTCACTCTGCTTGTAATAATTTATTTGTTTATATGTTACGAACTGTTCGAGCTTGTTTTAAACCACAGGAAATCAATGATTTCACATCGGCTGAATTTTCAATTTTTGTAGCAAAATACACGTGAAACTTCTAATCACATGTTCCAGACAGTAAACACGTTTATGGGCTAGACTTTACCGGAAACCATTATCGGAATCCAAGGGTACTACGTGGGCAGATACCATCATACTGTTTCAAGCAGTTTGTTGCTATTCAATTGTATTTTAGATACGCCGTTAGTGCAGTAAATTTTTGTAAATAGACCATTACACATTACTTAGTGGGTTGGAAACTAGATTACTGGAACTTCCAAACTTTTCTGATCATTTTCTTACTATCATTAATTAAATTAATGTATTTCGAATGTAAAAGTGAAATGTTTGTATACATTTTGGAAATTGAATACAAGCGAAAATTGTTATATATATTTTCTGTATATCTTTTTGATTCTTATCGTTAAAATCTCAACAATTAACATACTTTTCCAAAAATCAATCCTGAATCATCCATCCAAACCATGTTAAACTGTGTTAGCCCATAAGCTTCTTAGTAACTGTTAACATACATGACTTATTTATTAACAAACAATGGCAACGCAATTGTCTTACACATTAACGGTACACGGTAATTTACCCGAAAACGCACTAAATTATCATAAATTAGTCTAATTGTTTCTTGGTCAGTCTAACACCGATTCTATTATGTAAATTCTTGCAATAAGCCTATTTACATACTTTCAGTCGATTAAAAAAAATTGCATACAAACCACATTTAACTGGCAATTTCTATATACGACAAGTTAAGAACATTATGAAGGTCTCAAATATCAGCGATTCATAACATAACGAAAAATTCTGCATTGGAACTTGGAGAGATTTTCGGAATAAACGAAATTTATCGAAGTCGAAAATTTTAAAATTATAAAATCAACTAGATTTTATTGTATTTTAATCGATTTTTGTCCAATTTTAATTTACTTTTTATAACATCAAATAAAAGTAATCTTGATTCAGCATATAGAAAATAAAGCCATATCTGCGGTCAAATATCTTGTATACCGCAAGTTTGGAAAATCGTTATTCGGAAATATGAAACCCGCAAATAATTAATTTGCTTCATTTATTTGTTGAAATCATAATTGGTTTATTAAAAATTCCTTTGGCAATTTGCCATATTTAACATTCCTGGAAGTCGCATAATAATGGAAATAACGATTTAAGTCGGAAATCCAGCTAAATCCAGATTAAAATATTTTTAAATTACTCCATCCACAATTATTGCGATTTTTACTTTTTTGCACAGTCAATAATGCCTGTTCAGTTCGTATTTGCCCGTTTGTTCTGTTATAATGTACGCTATTTTAACATGGCAATATGTCCTACATATTCAGAATATTTTTGTGCAAATATTTTAAGAATAATTATTTAAAGTAACAATACTTTGTCTATCTAAAAAGGCCAAATAAAATTAAATTAAGTTTTTTGCTTTTCAGCAGCGTGAATACGCATTCTTGCTGTACACAAACGAAATATTACATTTATTTACTGGGTAATGCTTTCTATATCCCATTATCATCAAACTGTGCACTTAACAAATGTAGCCATTAAATTCCATGTCCACCGACTACCCAGACAATCCCGGTAAAAAATTCAACGAAAATCTAATTTATCCATCAAAATTGTCGAAAAAGGGAAAAAATCTGGCAAATGTGTTTTTCTCATTCGGTAATTAGATTATAGGGTATAACAGTTCGCTTCAATGTTTGAATGTTTCATAATGGAACGTAAACGAAGTTTGCTCATGTTGATGCAGGTGCATATTTGCAGTTTTTTCCTTTTAGAGTTGGGGCGTTTGAAATTTTACGAATGATTTTTAAAATTGATTCTAATGTATTAGTACTTTATAGGAAGCAACTGGGAAGTTATTCTTCTGAGGCCCTATGTAAACCTGGGAATAATTTTCTAAAAGTAAATATAAAAATGAAGTAAACATTTCTAAACAAGTTTTGCAAATTTCTGTTGTCTTCCGGGTGTAGATACTACCCCGTAGCTGGGCAATTTAGCAGTTTTATTATCGCTTTATTTTGGACTTCCGCGCGTGATTTTTATGAATTTTCCGAAAATTAGGCAAACATTTCGTGTTTTTGTTGGACATTCAAGTGCTTTTGAGATTTGCCCCAAAGCTTTTACGTTGATCCAGGACTGCAAGGGCCTAAAACTGAACGATCTGCACCATTAAAAAGAGACTGAGCTCATTGAAAATCTGATGTAAGTTCATTTGAGTAACTGTACGGTTTAAGATTGTAAATAGGGTTGAAATTTTGGCACGTATTTGTAGTCTAATTTGAAGTTTTCGTAGGCTTTAAATGCCTGGATGTTTCGCCAGCTCAGAAAAATGTGTAGAAACAGGATTTATAACATATATTTCTTTTATTTCCATTTAATAATTATTTTTCTACTCTCAATACTAAAATTAATTATTTAAGCGGAAATATATTGACACAACAAAACCAGTGATAGGCACCATCGAATGATTTTAACAATTGTTAATTATTCATACTTATTTTATTTCAATGTTTGCATTTACTATTTTTCTTGAAATATAGTAGTAATATATTTGCTAATGAGTCGTACACTATTACTTTTAGTACTTGTATTAGTAAGTAGTGTGCTGATAACCGAATACTAAATACATTTGAGTGGCAAATTGATAATTCATTCATTGAAAATTTGAATAAGGCAGTTGTTCGTTCGCTGTAATCGAATAAAAAACAGCTTTCGAATAACTTCAATATAAAATAATTCGACAGTTTTTGTTCTATGGTTTTAATAGCTATGCAAAACTCCTTATTGTCCCAATAAGTAGAGTCGGTTATTTTTAAACACGTTTACAAATAGGATTTAAATAGCTTAATTTTTGAAAATTTGCGCAATAACAATAACAAAGTCTGTTTATGCTCTTCTTGTGGATTTTTTTATTGTCAGTTTCTTGAATTATTCAGACGAGGACCATGCAATTTAAAACGTTAATTTTGTACTTAAATTAATTATTTTAATATTAAAATATTGAGTAGTTCGTTTCAATTGAAGTTCAATTTGCAGCCATAACTTCACACTTTCGTCTTGTGAATGCGAATATTTGCAGAAATGCTTTCCAATCAGAATTTCATAAGGAATTAAATGGGACCTAGATGCGCAAAATTTGTTTTGTTTTAACCAAATTACATTCAAAGAAATGTGCCCCAAAAATTGAAAAGAAAAATTATATATACTTTTCTAGGAAATTACCGTGGACGAAAAAAACGAATTCTCTCTATCGCAATATATTACCAAATACGCTTTTATTGCGCTAACAATGATCAAATTGCCAATGACAAGCCAAATACGATGATAATAACAGACATTGTAATTTGTGGCTTTCACTTTTACTACCTTTAAACACAGCAACGAATGGCATATAAATCAAAACGTTCGAAGTGGAAAATTAATTAAATTTTATCTTCGAAATCGACAAATGAGCGTCATTCTAACGGGATGTTGCATACAGATATAGCACGTTCATTAAATTACTCGAATAGTTTATTCTTTAATATAATGTATTGTATTGTTTCGGCGGTATTCAATACTATTTCATAATCATAATTGGCGCCTATCGAATTGTTTTTCGCATTTGCAGCAATCCATAAAGAGATGTTTATTGTTTTGTGGCATTGAAGTTTTGCGCAAGGTTTTTGTAATGGGACAATGTCAGCAATTGCAGAATGCAGCGATCTGAAAATAATAATTTTTCAATTGTTCCTCAATATAGAAACATGTACTTTTTATAATTCAAAGCCAGCTATTTTCATTTTTATAATTTCTTTTATTTTATTGCCGGAAAGCATTTATATTAATTAAATATTTAGGATATTGCAGAACAAGCTTCTGCTAGAGCGGATTCTGCATTTACTACGGCCCAGCTTTTTGTTATCAATTTTAAAGCACAATGGCTGCATATTACGTTTTTGTGCAACTTGTTCATAAATATGAGAATATTGAATAAAGCAAAGAGCAGCGACGTGAACACCATTTTCAATTTTACACTTTACTAGTTAATGAAAAAATGTTACATAAAAGGGTGATATTTTCACTCTACTTTTCTTGTGTATATATACATACCACTTCTGAACTAATACCGTAGAAATATTAAGCACAGAGAATAGGAAAGTGTTACTGCAATTAAACGAAAATCGGGCCATTTAAGCAATTTTACCACCGAAGGCATTTACTAATTAAATTGAGTCATAAAATCAACAGCCAATTAAAGCATTAGATCCATAACTCTTTTCTTTAACTGGAATTTCAAATGTGGTTTCCGTCTCGTGACTCTGAATCATTACTCATTCAAACCCTCACACACGAGCTAATTAGATTTATTCTAACTACGAGCATGTGTGTTGTCTAATAAAAAAGCTTGTTCCTGTTCCTATATCGTTGGTATTTAACCCTTGATGCCAGGCATCCAGACAGATACGTGATAATATACGACTCAAGGGGATAATGATCCTAAATTTTACATGGGGATTCTGGA